>VXBC01001342.1:180114-319470 GCA_013399945.1 Ploceus nigricollis | reverse complement strand
CGCCGGCGGCTGCCGCTCCCACGCGTGCTGCGCAGGGGTGCCGCTAACACGGCGGTCAGGCAGAGCCAGCGGGGGCTGCCCGCTTCCCATCCTCTGCCCGACCTCCGCCCCGGGCAGGCGGGACCCAGTGCCCGCGGCCACGATGGGAGAGCGCCCCCCCCCGCGCCCCTCTGTCCCCGCCAGAGCGGCTCTGGGGCCCCCTCGCCCCCCAGCCGCTTTTCGGGGCATCCCGCGGACCGAGACCTGCCGGCAGCCGCGCCGGCACCGCACTCACCGTGCAGCAGCAGGGCTGGGAACAGGTACCGCATGAGGCGGCCGTACGGGGCGGACATCTCCCCGGCTCGCAGNCGGCGGGGGGAGGGGCGCTCGGGACCTGCCGGGCGGATCCGCGGGGGCGGGAGCGGCACGGAGCGGACACCGCGCTGTGTGGGCACCGGGCATCCCGGGGCTTTGCCATCGGGCGGCGGCTGGGATGTGCACGTGGCGGGCTGGGGATCGCGTGGGAGAGCGCGCGCGGCTGCTCCGTCCTCCCGCGGCTGCGGGCAGGGAGGTGCCGGCTGGGCTGCGGCTCCTGGGGCCGGCCGGAATCTCTCTTCCCTAGAGGTGCGAAGCGGGACTTTGCCGTCGCGACCGTAAGCTGAAGAGAAAGAAAGTTGGTGTGCGTCCTCTCTTCGAAAGGAAACCTCTGTGTAGTTACTGCTTTCCATGTAAATCCGGAATTTTATAAGCTAAAAATGCGTGTCAAGGATGCCTTTGGTGCCGCACTCTCCTGCACGCATCCCCCCTCGTCTGCTGTTGATTAGTTTTGCTTTTTTCTCTAGTCTTAGGCCCTGCTCATGCAAACACGCCACGCATGGACTTAATGTACCTGTGGGTGACTCGTGCCTGAGTTTTATCATGGGACTTTTCATTTGTGATGTCCTCTGGATACGGATGTCCTATTTTCCAGTTTGTGTTTGGTCTTGTGGGCTCAGCAGTAGGGCCTCATGGCAAAGAATGTGTAACAAATTGGAGGAAATGTTAAGAAAATCAACATAACTCTGTTTTGAACAGCTTAACTGAGCTAAAGTGTTTACACGCTGCATGCTTAAAAAGAAATACAAACAGTGTTGATTCCTTCCAAGTCCCTTGAGAGGGAAGAATAAACTTAATCTTCCTTACTTATATAGGGAGGAAACTGAGACAGAAGCAAGTAAGTGGTGAGTCAGAGTCAGCGCTCCGATGCCTTGGATTCCCAGGGTTACGCTTGTGCCTTCACACAAATGTCTTTCCAGCCGGAAAGGGTGGTTTCCGGAGCACTTGGTGGTGGTCTGCACAAGCCTGTAGTGATCAGATATCCTCTCAATGACCTGGACAGACATGGACAGAGAAAGGCAACATCCTCCAGAAACAGGTGTCCATGAACACGATCAAGTGACACTGGGTAAGGCTGTGAAAATGCCTTTACCCCACGTTGGTTGCTCATTGTCTTCTCCTGTAGTTGCGACAGAGGTGTTTGTCAGGTGAGAATGTGAAAGGAGGTGATTCATGCTGTAGACGCAGTGCATTGGGAACAAGTGTTGTGTATCCACGGCAAAATTCTGATTTTGCCACTTGTAACAATCCTACAATAGCAGAGACACCCAAGTAATTTTTCTTTATCTGCAGGTTCAGTAAATGAGTCAGATACAATGAGCAAAAAAACCCAACAATATTCACTCAAAATACAGTACAAACATCTGCATTTCTGAATCTTGAGGACCCATGATGTACTTCAGATTTGCGTCTGCCAGTTGCCTCCCCTAAGAGAAGTCACTGTCAGGGTTATCAGTAACATAACGCTGGGTGTGCAAATGGGTGTTAGAAGGAGAAGGGAAAGGTGATGTGTGTGGGAAAGTGGATTGTTGGTTGAGCAGGTTACTGCTAAGGGATCCTGCCTGGTGGAAGAAGCCATCCTGAAGTCTCACGTGTTTGATGCACACATGGGTGGTATGGCATGTAGGAAGTCTCCTAATGTAACTTCTGCTATTTAACTGATTATAAAAGGCAGGCCAGTGTCACTGTGAGCAGTAATGAAAGATTAGGAGTTTTGAATATAATTGCATAAAACCAGCAACATCCAAAAGGAGAGGCTTCTTATAGGCACAACCTGTTTTACCATCCCCAGATCGAGCAACATAATAATTTGCAGAAAGATGAGGCCGAGAATCGCCTGCAAAAAATTATTTCTTACAAAAGGCAGTTATCCCAGAAGGTCATGGTTTCTCCCCTGGGAAGTGACAGCCCCCCATGGCAGCAAACAGCTTTTCATAAGAGGAAAGGGCAATGCCTTCACTGCTCCACTGGACAACTTTGTAAATTAGGCTCTGCTTGAGATTTACTATCAGTGCAGCTGCAGATGTGGTAACGAAATAAAATGAAATCAATACCCAGTGGGTTCAGATATGGGAGAACTTGCAAAAGACAGCTCAAACTATACTTTGCTTTTTCTTGTCTTCTTTTTTTCCCCTTAATTTTTTGTCAGTTTAAGGCTATGTGTTTTATCAGCTCGATGCATGTTATTTTTCTTTAAATATACCCAGTCCTACTTGTTTCATTGCCGTGTCCCTGTTCGAAATGTGCTGTAATGGGAAGCAGCGACAAATAACAGCTCTCTGCACTTTGATCTAGGCAGCATGTCACATCAGTACTCATTAAAAATGGCATTAACCAATCCAACCATGACTTTCTGAACTGGAGTTCCTGGGGTGTATACCTAATTTAGGTATAATGTAATATCATTCACAAAGGCATTTCTCATGCATATTTTCAAAAATACCATAGAGGTCAAAGCATTTCAAAAAGGAAGTTGTCAGCAGAAGTTTGCACAGAAAGGAGCTGTTTTGAAACAAAAAAGCCAAACCCCAAACCTGATGGGAAATGTTCTTTGTGGCTGAGGCCCTCTGCAAAAAGTATTAAAATAGGAGGAAAATTAACTTGTTGGACTTGTTGTGTGACACTTCAAAGATCTAGGCATATCAGCATAGCACTTGTCTAGGTAAAGTGCCGACTGGTTGGCTGGCTGCCAATGCCAATCTGGTGGTGAAAGATACTTAGAAGAGGGAGAGGATGGGAAAGAATGGAGGCAGTGAGTGTGTGGGACACTTTATGCTATGGAGAAGAATAGGATGGGGCAGCACAGCTAGGATTTACTAATGGCTATATTATGTTTTTAAAAAGAAGGGACGTAAAGATTTATTGAAAAGGAGTGGAGTGACTAATTCGCAAAGAATCAAGCGTCTGTCAGATTTCTGTGAATTGCCCATGGCAAATTAATCAAAATAAGTAGAGAGAAGTTTTTTTACACATCCAGCTTGAGTTAGAAGCCACAAGATGAGCCTGGAGACTGTTTGATTCAGAGAAATATTCACTGTGTGGCTTCTTATTTTGGCTTCAGCTGCTTGAGGAAGAAGTTAATCTGTTTAACGATTTAAAAGAAATGGTAATTGGTTTGTTTCTTCTTTCAATCTGAACTGAATATGCCATACTTTATGGGGTATAGCAGAAGTGGAGTTTATCCATTACTTCCTCTATTGGTTTTAAATATTTAGAATAAGGTGTTTAAGCTGCTGATTTTTTTTCTTATTCTTTGTTAAAAGAGTAATTGAAAGAACCTCTGGCAATATTTCCTAAATGTTTGGCTCCCAAATTGTGCAGACTACATGGCCTTCCCCTACCAGAGATTTTTTCTTCAGTGCAGCTACTGAAGACAGTGAAATTTTATGGTTGTTTTAAGGGATGCTGAATCTGGGTTTAGTTTTGTCAAACATGTGCCTGTGGTAAGGCTGTCCTGGGAACTAAGGCTCTGAGGTGGAGCAGATTACCACAGAGGTCTATCCTTTATTGCTTTTCCTTGTTTAGGTAGATAATTAGTCTGATAAGTGTGTTTTGGAAATGAATTTATTTTAGTCATCCAAGACACAATGCACATGTTAAAGTCCTGTTACCTGGAAACAAACATAGAAAGTATAGACCAAGCATAGTAAAATGAAGTTATTGTGGCCATTGCTGCTAGTCTCTTTTCTCTCTCTTTTTTTTCAGATACACAAAGAGATATGCATGCACATAAAAACGCAGAGCCCATCTGCTAGAATAGACTTGATGGTTTCATAAAAATGAGGTTATTTATCTGAATAAGGGTTTTTTTAGTTTTTCTAGAATGGTTTAAGAAGTAGATGGAAATAAAGGTATAAAATGATGTAAGAGTAGACCCTGCAGAGCTTTGGCCATCCCAGACAGAAAAAATCAAAGAAAGATGTAAAGGGTTCAAACATAGCCAATGACTTTTCATAAAATAAGCTCTCTCCTTCTTGTTTCACCACTTGCTTCTGGCATTTAAAATGTGATTTTGATTTGACGATTCAGAGGCAAAGAGGAACTTCTCTGTGTAGAATTACTTTACTACAACCACGAATTTCATGGTTGCTGCAACCAGAGCTTGAGAGCCAGGTCCAGCTCTCAATGAGCTTGGCTGGGGTCTTGCCATTCACCAGAGTGAGGGATGGATCAGCCTTGGGTGAGGCTGTTGGAAACATGAGCTGGAACAGCCAGTGCTCGTATGTTGGTGACATTCATCTGGAAGCACAGCAAACAGGGGCCAAAGGTATTTCTTCACCCAGCATACGAGCAGCCATCCTAACCCTCTGCAGCACTGCCATCCATTCATGGCACTCAAATACCATGAAAATGGGTGTGGTAAAAATGTCTTCATAAATGTTGTTTAAACCTCCTGTTGTTTGCACAGTGGCTTAGTGATATTGTGACTTAAGGGAAAGAAAACCGCCTCAAACAGCTAAACCAGCAGATTGAAAATCTGATGCAATCTGGACAAAAAATGACCTTCTCATATCTTGTTGTTCTGAAGAGCCACACGATGATTCAGAGAAATAATGATTTTGGTTGCTGAAGACAAAGGAAAATTTCTGGAAAAATTTAAATGCATGTAGAGTGTTGTTCATTATTGCTTATATTTTGTCAGACTGAAATTGAACTTTGATTTTGATTAATTTCTTCGAGAAAATGGAAATTTTGGCAATTATGTATAAACTATCTAGAGAAGCAGATTTCATTTCCAAACTGAAAAATGGAGTAATGTGATCCGACAAGCTTGTGTTTAAAAGTCTCAAGTAGCATCTAATGCACCTGGGAGCTACTTTCCTAGTTTTTATTCTTCTTGTAGCCCTTTTGGGGCCAATGCTTCTCCATGTTAATAACATCCTTTGGGAAATGGGATTTTCATTCCTTACAGCACTGCCCGTGGTCTTCATTTCACTTGGCAAACTTTTGCAGCAGGGGATGGACAAAGAGTAGGAAACTGAGCCTGTTCCAGGCAGCCCTGTTAAAAATAGAGCTGTTCCCTAGTGAGGGGAGGAGGAAGCCCTCCTGTCCTTCTGACCACATCTGAGCCAAGTGGCCAGCTGGACTGGGTAGAACTTGAGTGTTGCCTTGAGGGATCAGGTGGGAAATTTTCTTTCATGGTTTTGTTCAGTGTTTGTGTTTGGTGATGGGTCTCTTGCAATGTGCCTTAGATACACAAATGGCCAAACATAAATTGAAAGTACTGTTTTACAGTGCCCCTGGGTTTTTGTAGCAGACCTTTGGTCGGCTTTTATCCAGTCTCATTCTTGTGCTAAGGTTGGTTATTTCTCAGTGTGATGTTACAGCAACCACTTTCAATCTTGATCTTGCATCGCAGGTCTGACAGTCCTGGCATTCTGCAGACATCTCAAACATACCCAGGCTGCAGGCAATTTTTCTTTGTTCATTTCAGAGCTGACTTTTGTTCAAAGCATTCACTGAATTTTAGACTCAGGCTCTCAAAATCACTCATATGTTCATGCACAAGTGCATTTTATCAAAGCTCCTTCCCAAAGGGGGCTATCCAACACTTTCAGCAATGACATACTGGAGGTGTCAGCGTGGCCACCAAGGGCACAGTTGACTCCAAAGAAGCGTAGAAGCATTTGTTTTCCCAAGTAATTTGCGAGTAAGGAGGAGGAAAAGAAGTAAGCAACAAGAAGTCTTGGAGAATTATGATTTCTAGTTTTGGCAGCTGATGTTGGAACAGAGGCCTGGGGCAAGCCTCTGCTCTGGTTTGATGTGCAAAGCCAGTGCAAGCCACTTGGTTTCTCAGGGCCTCAGTTTCCCTAACAGTGGGAAAAAGTAACTAATCTGTGAATAATGTAATGAACTAAAAGAAATGTTTGTACAGTAAGAACTGTAATTTAGGATGAGAGCTCATATGCAGATAGAATGACATTAATATGGCTTTCAGTAAGAAATATCACAGAATGGTTGAGGTTGGAAAGGACCTCTACTGTTCATCTGGTCCAGCTTCTCTGCTCAAGTAGGGACACCCAGAGCCAGTTGCCCAAGACCGTGTCCAGATGGCTTTTGAATATCTCCAAGGTGGGAGACTCCATAACTTATACAGGACAGCCTGTATATACATTGTCTCAGGGTATTCCAAATCAACTGCAGTAAATTTTGAATTCCTTCCATCATTTCCATCTACTTACCAATGTAAAATGTGTGTTATATACATGTATTTGTATGGGTGATATATGTACATATACAGTATGTATGTATGTATAAAATATGTCTATTTTCTATATGCATAAAGTCTTTGAAACATCTGGATAGTGCATTATCCATGCATATGTGCTTCAAGTCCATATGCAGCCAGCCAGCCAGCTTGCTGACTGCCTGAATTAAACTGCAGCCTTCCCAGACAATTCTGTCTGCAGCTGTAAGGTGTTCTGTAGGTTACCTAAAAGCTGCCAGGTTCTGTAGAAAAGCTCTTTATCTGCTAAGAAAATGTTACCAGCATCTTCTTGGAGAGAAGCTCCAAGTTTCTCAGACCAGTGGCTAAATTACAGTTTTAGGTAATAAAAGGAGTAGAGAAGAAGGAAAGGAAAGGCACCAACCAGATGAATTCTAGCTGATTTCTTTCCTCTCCTGTGTCTGTGCTTGGTACAAGAAGTAGGAATATAACAGCCAGGGTTTTGTAAGGCAGGTCTGTGTTTTCTGTGGCTGATGCAATTTAGGGTCTAGAGAATAGTAGTAACTGCTCAGAGTAGCAGAGGGCTGCTCTGTACCCTTTTGTGTGTTTGCCTCTCACAGGCAACTGCCAAGCAGTTGCATGGTCTCTGTGTCCAGAGGATCACAGAATCACAGAATCAATTAGGTTGGAAAAGACCTCTGAGATCATTGAGTCCAACTTTTGACCCATCACTACCTTGCCAATTAGACCATGGCACTGAATGCCATGTCTAGTTTTTCCTTGAGTACTTCCAGGGACAATGACTCTGCCACCCCCCATTCCAATGCTTAACAACCTTCTCCATGAGAGAAGTCTTCCTGATGTTCAGCCTGAAGCTTCCCTGGTGCAGGATGAGGCTGTGTATGTCCTCTCATCCTGTCGCTGGTGGCCTGGGAGAAGAGGCTGATCCCTACCTGGCTACATCCTCCTTTCAGATAACTGTAGAGAGAGATGTGGTCTTCCCTGAGCTTGCCTTCTCCTGGCTCAAGAACCCCAGCTCTCTCAGCCGCTTCTTGTGGGACTTGTTCTCCAGACCCTTCACCATCTTCTCAATGTCTTTCTTGTATTGAAGGGCCTAGCACCAGACACAGGACTTGAGGTGTGGTCTCACTAGTGCTGAGTACAGGGGGACAATCACTGCCCTGGTCATACCTCCTCCCTCCTCTCCTGGCTTTTATGTTTGGACAAAGTTGCAATTATCTTGTGGCAAACAGCACACAGAGGTACTTTTTCTTCCTGCAATGGAAGGAATAACAGCAGGACAGAAACCCTTTATCCCATCAACTATTTGTGGTCTTGGGAGCTCCAGCACTCCTTTCCCAGCCCTCCTTTCAGCCCCTTCCTTTTGTATTGCTTCCTGGCCTTGCACCAGCAGGGATCACGGACCTGTGGAGAGTTATAAAACACACCTGGCAAAAGGGACATACTCATGCCTGCACTGCCTCGTGTGGTATGAGACTGCACATGTGGGATGCTCCAGGAGGGAAACAGAGAGCAAAGATGTGGACCATGGAGTAAGTAGCCAAGGTGTGCTGAGCCTTGCACTGCTGTTTCTCTGCCGGACGCATGTGTGCACAAGTAAACACCCCATGTGCAGGTGACCTGTGGAACTGTTTTTCCCATTGGAATAATCGCAGCTACTCCAATTATAACCACACGTGTGTGCGACTTACTCCTGGCAGATAATTCAGTGATTGTAAAGCTATCAAATTACTAAAAATATCCCCTTCAGCCCACTCTTTAATTACTGAAACTGTTTCCCATCACATTACAGGAAGAAAAAGTACATTTGGTAGTAATTGTCTGACATGAAGGCGTCTACACAGAGTTCTCTGGTCATCATGAAAGTGTGGTAGACTCCCTGAGATATTTTTAAAGGAGGCTTTTACGGAGGTTGCCTCCATTGTGAATCAAGGGCAGACAGCTGCTGCTGCTGCTTTCACTTTGGTCTCTCCCAAATCTGGAGGAAGCTGATGTGGTCAAAGTGAGCAGCCGGTTGATGAGTCTGCATTGATGCATGTCCTGGGAGCAGAATTTTCTTCTGAGCATTGCTGTGTGTGACATGGGAGCAAGCTGCCTGTGAGGAATGAAACTGTTTGGAAGGAAGAGGAAGGGGTGAAGTTCATATCCATATATGTCTTGTGGATTTTCATTCTTCCATAGGGGGCACAGAGAGACGCATGCAGTGAATGGGAGCTGACATTTCACCTTAAAAATGTAAACTGTCTTTCTCTAGCTACTGCCTGTTTTTATAATTGTATATTATGAATACAGACAGTAACATGGCTACTGGCTTCTGGCAATGCCACAGGGTCCACATTCCAATGGGCTAACACCTCCAAGGAATATGGGAGGAGGGGAAGAAGAGTACAGATGGTTGCATGTAAAGGGCCCTCTGCAACATGCTCCACTACTCTCAGGCTCTCTCTCACTTGAGCATTAAGATTGGGAAACCAAGAACTCAAAAGAAGTGAATTTGATTGCTTACATGATTTGATTGCTTTCATGGTTGGCCATTACCAAACTGTTATTACTCATTTTGTTACAGTCTGACATGAGTCTGTAGCTATTTATGAATATCTCAAGCCTTATTTGACATGCTTATCCTTGGGTTTTGGGCATGTTAACAGTATAGAAGCTTGCTCTGAAGAGCTGTGCATTCCTTATTCACTGGCGGAACACCCTAGATGTAAGCACTGGGAATGGTTCCTAGGGTGATATCCCAAGAACAAAGAGATGCATGGCAGTCCTTAAACAAAGGATGGTAATTAGCCTGCAGTTTGCCAACAGAGATGACCCACTGTGCTCCCTTCCAACCATACCCATTCTGTGATTCCATGATTCTTTGATGATGATAATATTTATCCTTTTACTTGTTATTTTTTCAATTTCTCAGCAAAACACTATCACTAAGTACCAGGTTGTTCCAGGTTTTGTCCAAGTTAATAGAGTTCAGAAGTTTTCTACTGCAGTCAGTGGGAGTTTCGCCTCTGATTTCAACAGAAGTGGGGTAGGTTGTAGTGCTAGTGACAAACCCTTTATAGTTCAGTCTGAAAGCAAGTGCAAACAACTAGAAGAAATCTCTTAATAATTTGCATGTTGAAACTTATATTGCATAAATGTGCCATTAATATCATTAATATCTTCCTGGAGATAAGATGCAATGAACTTCTTTGAAGACGAGTTGCTCAACTCACCGTTGGCATGACTTCAGTGGAATCTCACCCACTTCTGACAGTGATTGATTTCGTCTGGAGCACTTTCCTCTGGGAGTCCAAGATGTCTATCTTTTCAAATCCACACAACCTAACATCAGAGAACTCAGAAGCAGGACTCTCAAGTTCCAGTACTAGCTCAGCCATGAACTAGCATTATGCTGGTTATCTCATTTAATTTCTGTGGGCCTTGCCTTAATCATAAATCTCATAGGCATACTTATTTCTTGCAAAACTTACCAGAATCTCACTTTGAAAGGTGTACTCATGAAAAATTTAAATATCCACAAATTAAATGTTTCTAAAATAATTTGCAAGCAGAGAAGGAGATTCATTCCCACAAAAAGGAAAGGAGGAGATGTTCCCTGAGGCTGTTGTATAAATTTTTAGTCGTGTTTAATATGGTAGAATAGCAAAGAAATATTCTTGGTGTGTTTGTTTGCAACAGAAAGGAGACTCTGTCCTCAGCTTTCTCTGTTGTTGTATTGGTGCTTGTCTGTGTATATGAAAGTTAAAAGCTTTACTTCTGTAGTAGGAAAAGTGGCAACAGTCCAGGCTTGAGCATGAGTTGTGATGGGCTGCATTTAAAATTTGTCACATTTGACATGGAACGAAAAGTTCTCTATGCAAATGTTTGTTTTAGAAAACAATGCCAGTGTTGTAATCCTTTATGTTAAATGAACAACTGGGTTTCTTTAACCCACTTTTATGCCTCCTTGATGCTGCCTCAGATCTGTTTTGGGTCTGAAGTGACTTTAAGTGTTCATTTTCAAAGTCAGAAGTTTTAATGTTTTGGAGGCTTTGCATCTTGCCTCCAAGAAGGTATGAATGAGAGTGGGAATGGGCACACTTCCATAGTCTAAGTATCAAGCAAATTTGCCTGCATTGCAGCAGTGCAACATGGACTTTGAGAGTGGAGTCCTTTGCTTCTGTACCTCCTCTTTTTTCATACCTTGAATTTATATTGTAGGTACTCAGGCTCTTTTTTTTCTCTGTGATGGTAACACCGAGGGATCCACGGTCTAACCTGACCTCTTGCTTAACAGAAGAAGCAGTCACTTGCTGCTGAAGTTGAAAGAACCATTACTTGTCTAAACAGTCTCAGACACTTGGACACAGAAAGACAATTCAAAACATCCACAGGCAAAAATATATTTTATTATAATGATAGAGGGAGTGGCACCTCAGAAATATGGTGGCATTTAACACTTAGAGAGATCTATTAACAAGAGAAATTTTATAAGCTGTTTGTAAAGAAGTATTTATCTGCTGGGGAAGGACACAATAAATTGCTGCAGCTGAAGAAATGCTAGGTAAAATGGGGTACAGTTTATCATACAAACTACACTGTATTCTGTTACTATTTCTCTGCTGCATGTGAATATTAGTGTTAAAATACTTAAGGTGTATCTTAAGCTCTACTCATGTATATATATACACACATACAAACACACACACATATATATGCATCTATGCCAAATCCTTTTATGTCTGAACTGTAGATTGTGTCACAAGATTAAACAGCTTGGTTTTGTAAAACTAAAATAAAACATCTGTTTGGAAAGACCCTGGCATTGTAAGAAATTTTTTGCAGGCTGGATCTGCATTCAATGAACATTAACCCACATAAGTTTTTATAATTATTTCAACTCAAATAATCTTATCACATACATTCAGAAACTGAAGCTAAAGGAACTGTTGAACTTAAGCAAAGGGTTCTCCTGACTTGCAGTTGTTACGTTTGTGTAGATTTCTCTATGGTAGTCTGTTGTTTTCACTAGTTTCTAATTTTCTGAGCTGCTTTAGTCAGCTCCCTACTTTAAGGTGAAATATGTTTTTCAATGATTTAAGCAAGAAATTATTAGTTTTTCACCACATCTGTGAAATGCAAGAGAAAAATTTTGCCTTACTTACCACAAAATCCTGCCTGTGAACCTAGTGAAGAGGCCTGGGGATAAAACAGGGGACCTGGGGATCATTGCCCTTCTTATACAACCAAGCATCTTTAAGAAATATTTATTAAGCATACAGAAAAATGTTACTCCATCTTGAGAAATTAAAATTAGTGAGCATTAAAAAAATAATCTACGTTCTTTATCTCAGGTCTTGCTATCAGGTCTTGGTACCCAGCTTTCTGGGGGTGCTCAGCAGTGTTTTGTCTAGAAGACATCCTTACTTCTCAGACTGAAATGATTCCAGATTCTGTTCAGTTCTGTTTCCTGGTGAGCATAGGATATATTTACCCATCTGAGACAATCCCTTTATGATCTACCAGGGAAAAACACATTGTAATTGCCATGCTTTCTTACTGCTGTTGATACAGATTGGCTGCCTGATGTACTGCTCAGCTGCAATGGAACAGCACAGCGGGTGGAGGCCTGCTTCTCCTCTGGAAATCAGATCACTTCATGTTGCAGCATAATTTCTCAGGCCTTTCTGTATTCTCCTCAGATAAGATAATGCAGTTTTGAATGCTTGCTCTGGGAACAGGGCAAGGACAAAGAAAACTGTTGTCTTTTCACCAACATACCACAATCTGGTGTCAGAGCAAAGAAATGTGGGCTCTGGGAAGTTTTTTTACTTTGTCTGCCTGAGCAGAAATGAAAGCAGAAAAGTAGCAAATTGCAGTTGTGAAAAATGTCACAGTTTTCCAGCTATAATTGTCCCTCAGTAAAATGCACAAACTGGGAAGCATGAGTGATCCAGTTGTGTGGGTGTTTCAGCGTGGAGCAAGGCTGGGTGTCAATGCTGTGTGCATTTCCCTTTTGCAAATAGGCTCAGTGAGGTGGAGGGGCTCTTGCAGCCATTCCCACTTGGTACGACTCCTTTTCATGGCTTGTTGCACCCTACCTCAGGGCCTTGGAAAGATCATAATTTATAAGCACCTCCGAGATCTTAGTGGTCCCCTGTGATTCTAGGAGTTAGGCTGTTCAGTCTTCCACACAAGGCTGTGGATGCAGTTATGTTGCACCAGGTCCCGGACCTTTTAGATGTACAGATATAGAGGAAAAAAACAAAAATAGAAACTTTTAGAAGAGCAGCGGTCTAAATGCATACCATATTGGTCTACACATGCAGGTGGGGGTCCTTTAACATCGTTATGCATCTGAATAGTTGCTCTAGGCTTCCAATGCTTGCCCTCCTATGCCTATTCTGGTGTTCCCTCAACCACACAGACTAAACAATCAAAGCACAGAATTGTTGTTTTTCAGTTTTAGGCCCCCTTCTTTCCCATATGCTTTGTGTTTTGGTTAGGCAACTGGCTAAGACTTTAGAGGCTGCTTATTAGTATCTATGTAGATGTAATTTAACTGTCTTTTATTCCAGTCATGCTTTTATTTGAAATTTTAAAATATAGTGGTACAATACTAAAAAGAAACAAAGAAAAAGAATTTAACACGTGACACCTTTCAGAAAAGACAAATTATTCTATGAAATGATGGACCGCTGTGCAAAATAAATCAGGCTATTAAAGAATAAGAACTAAAAAATAAAACCAATGAATAATAAGTGTCAGTGTCCAACAAACACTAATCTACAGACTAGGCACCACAGACAAAGTTTAGGCTCCATTCTTGCATGTTCTTATGTTCCTGAATGATCTACTATTTATGGAAATTGTCTATACCTCTGTCTATACCTGTGGAGGATGTGGTTCTGTGTGAACAACTCTGCTGCTTGGAATAAAATGATGTATCCCTTTCACTGTTAGAGATGTAGGTAAGTGGCACTAAAGCACTGAATTAAATTCAATCAGATTAAAATGTTCTCATAATAACCTTAAGGAGTAGGTAAGCCTTATCATGTACATTCAGGAAAAGATGAGGCACATCATAAACTTTCATGCACGTACTCTGTAGGCCAGGCAGCTAAATTAATTTTGAGTGAGGTCTGTTGCCTGTAAGTGTATTGGATCCAACAGTGGGGCACACGTGCTTTTAATGTGGAATGAAGCAAGATCCCATATCCACATGGTTTGTTTCTGATGAAATCTCATCTTATGCATTTGTAAACATTGCTATTTCTCTCCTGGAAGCTCCTAACATTGTGCATAATTTCACCAATTTCTCTCATAACCATTTCTGACACAGCACGTACTTGGGCATGCAGCACATGCACACGTAGTGTTTCGCGAGGCCAGCAGCAGCCGTGCTCTCACGAAAAGATGGATTTGCTTTTGCTAATAGGGATTTTGGGCTATGGAGTGGCCAGCATATGTAGAAGGGGCAGAGTTGTGCCTCTTGGTAGTATACAGGCTGTCCCCTCAGGGCACCCTCCTGGGGCTGCCTGTTCCTCCTCTGTGGCTGCTGGCACCACCGGGACCAGGACTACTCTGCCCTCCTAGTGGGAGCTGGGAAGGTTGGTCCAGCCTTCCTGGAGATGGAGTCTGTAATTTAACAAACAGGTCCTGAGAGAACTGAGCTGGATTTTCTGGTTTGGGATGCTTATTTCCATCTGGGAGAGCAGTAGCTTCTTCTGGCCAGCACAAGCTGCTCCCTGGTTACCTGGTGATTCTGACCAGGGAATGATCTGCCCAAAAAATAAGCGCTCCTCAGCCCAGCCACTTTTTAGCATGAGGAGATCATGCCTACACCAGAGTAGTGGTAGGAAAGAGTAGCCAAGGATTAGGTCCTTGGGACACACTCCTTGGGAAGAAATAAGAGGGATGCCGAGCACCATGAGTCCTGGAGTGCAGGAAGTTCCAGCTGAAATAGACTTACAGTGCATCTTGTCAGTTACATTTCAAATGATTTTTGTTTGACACCTTTGTTTTCTTGTCAGTTTTCCAGAGTTGAGTGTAGAAAGGTAAAAATATTGATGGTATTTTTAATCTTTTTTTATGACCTTTTTCTTTTCAATGTGAAGAAAAGCATAAATAAAGATAACAAGGAGAAGATCAGGACTTTTCTTGTGCTTTTGAAGAAGCAAATGTCAAAGCTTTTAAAAAGCAATAAAAAAAGGAATCAGTTGGGATTGTTTAAAAAGCACAAACATCAAAACTCTATGTTTACAAAAATCACATTTTTTTGATAGAAGAAAACCCTATTTAATTGAAAAAATGCCTGCCATCATGTTGACTGAATTATACAATGCTTTGGTGACAGTTGCAGAAATGAAACACATAAAATTTAGTTCTTCATGTCAAGCAGGTCACGTTGTCCCATACTTTTCCAAGCAGAGCTAATTTTTAGTGCAGGATGTCTCACTAGCATGAAAGGCATATTTTGAGAGCCTTCTGAAAAGCTGACATTTGGAATGAGTCCAGGATAAGTGTTACTGACCCTTTTAAGGCTGAATATTTATTAAGTAAGCCCAGAGGATTTTTAGCTTGACCCTGTCAAATTTAGCAACAAGATTTTTGTTAGATGTTCTGTTGTTGCTGTGTTGGTGTTTTTGCTTTCAGTGTGTATAAATAAATTTAAAAGTATCTTTTTTGAACAAATGGTGGAATGTTTGTCTGTAAGTAGACAAGACAAAATGTTCACAAGCCCTGAATTTTTAATCACAGTTGGACAAGCTTGAAAATACCATACTTCATCCTGACAATCAAGTATATTTACCTGTTTCCTCCATAATATCTCAAGCTTTCTCTGAAATAAATTTTTAATGGCTTTTCTTTACCTTGGGGGACAAGATAATCCAATGTAGCTATTGAAATATCATATAGGCATTTATAATGTATATCAGTAAAGCAGCATCATTTTATGGGGTTTTTTGTTTGTTTGTTTGCTTGTTTCATTTTTCTGTGTTTATTTGGGTATTTGTTTGGATTTTTGGTTTTGTTTTGAAAGTTGAAATATTTTGCTTTGGCTTTAAATTTACAGATTGGGTTCAGACCAACCTATCCTTCTCTGACAAGTTGTGCTGATTAAGTGCCCAAAGCATGGGGCATCAGGTGCTCTGTGGATTAATTTATCCATTTTCTTTACACCTTCTATACTTTGCAATGTAAATGCCAAACTCTGTTTGCCATGCAACTTGTGCAGTTCTCCTTGACATCAGTACAGTTGTGTTTCCTTATCAGTTGCTGGGATGTTCCTCAGATGACTCCAGGGAAGATTTATCTCCAGAAAGGTCCTCTTCTGCGGCAAAGAGGAAGGACTCAAATGTTGCAAGCAGCGTGCTGAAAGCAAGCTGTTGCTCTTACCAGAAGAGGGCTGGCAGATAACTTGGATATGAGATGGTTTAGATGTTAACAAAAAACTGTCACTGGAAGTGGTTTTCAGCATCAGAGATAGAAAACAGGAGTGTAGGAATGGCAGTGCTGGTCAGACCAGACACCCATCTAACCCAGGGTCCTCTCTCTGGTGTTAGTGAGCCATGGATGACCAGGTAAAATAAGAACGGGGCTTAGTGAGCAGTACTTGCCTGGTGTACTCTCCTGCCAGCCAGCAATCTGGGGCTCAATCTCCCCTGAGCTGGAAGCTGCATCTGTAAAATGCAGCAGTCCCCTGCAAACCTTTGTTCTCCGAATTTGTCTGGCTGTTTGCTGAAACTACTGGTATCCACAGCATCCTGAGGCAAAGTGCTGCAGAGTTTAATAACACGTTGTGTGAAGAGCCTCTGCCTTTCCTTTGTTTTCCACCTGGTGCCTCCTCTCGGCACGCCGTGCCCGGTTCCTGCCCTGAGGGTACAGTGCTCCCGTTGTGCCCAGTTTGCTCCCCCGTGACACGCGTGTGTGATTTATGGACCTCCATCCTACCCCCACTCGTCATTTCATTTCCAGTCTATTCTCTTTAGTGATTCCTGGTAGGGAAGCTGATCCACACCTTTGATCATCCTTGTGACCTTTTCCTGAACCTTCCCCAGTTCAAATATATCCTTTTTGGCTTCAGAGGAACAAAACTGCATAGGGTATTCAAGGTGCAGTCACATGAGAAATAACGCAGTGGCATAATAACAACTTTGTCTTTTCATTAAAACCCCCACTGGTTTATTTTCCTTACTGATGGCTTCTTGCTACAAAACCTGTATTTATGTGACAATATCCACATAAAGGATTGTAGTCTAGAGGGATAATTGTCTCAGAGATCATAATTTTATATCAGTCTGGAGAGCTAGACTAGACCAGCCTGGCTGAAACATAGCAATAAAAAAAATAATAAAAAAGGTTTCTTTCAAGATGGACAGAATGATTTTTTTAAAAGCCAGAGTGAAAAGAAACTCTTCACCAAAATTTTCCTTTCACTTTTTTTTCAAAAGGTTTTATTTCAAAGTTTTCTTTATTTGTCTTTCTTTACTTTGTAAAGAAATAATATAGTGGTTTAGAGATGATTCAAAGAGTTTCAGGCCAGGAACCTTTCATTCAAGCCTTGCAAAAGGCTTTGAACTATTGAAATAAAACTAATCTAGAAGATCACAATGAGTGTTTGCAGTGGAGATTGTGCTGAGCAAATCCTTGGACTTCTTTGACTATGTCAATGAAGTGATCAGTGGATAAAATAAAATGAGTTAATAAAATTTATCTAGACTTTGAAAGACCTTTAACAGCAGATACTAAAAAATTAAGTAGTCATTGCTGTTGTTATTGCTGAAAAAGCAGGAAGGAATAAATTTCTATCAGTGATCAGTTTTCATTATTACAAAATCCTGAGAGCAGGGTCTGACAAGTTTCTGTATTACGGCCAATGTTTCGTGTATGCAATGATAACTTGGAAAGGATGGTGAGCCCAGAGGCAGAAAGTCAGCAGATGGCCCCCAAATAATTTAGACGAGTCAAGATGAAAGATGTAGATAGGAAGACAAAAACTGGGAAAAATTTGGTGAAGCTTAAGAAATCTAGATAAATGAACTACTCATAGCAAATGAAGTTCAGTGTGGCTAAATGCAATTTATAAATGCAGTATTAGTTATAAAAACAATGGAAAAATACAGTGCAAATGTACGGAACTGCTCTGTACACTGTAGACAGTCCGATGTTACAGCAACTCAAGAAAACATTGAAAAATATCTGCCCAGCATGTAGCTACTAAGCTGCTACAAGTAGCATATGCAGTAGGGAAAATCCTACCCAAAGAAGAAATAGAAACTATTCATGTAGTCAAATCACTCTTTTAAATTTAAGAAGTCCCTGAAGCACATGGGTTTGGAAGACAAAACATTCATAAAGAACATAATTTTGAAGATGTTGCTTCCCTTTGCATAATTATAGTCTTGATAACTAGCTAGAAAAGTGTTCTGACTGGTGAAACCTCTGACTTTGACTAAATTAGGTTAATTATCATTATAAGTTGTTTGAAGATTATAAAGATAACTATCTTTTGGTGTACCAATGCTACCTGTAAGTTTGAGAAAGTTCTCACATCACAGCCTTAATTTACTTAAGACTCGTGGAATTGTTTCTCTTTTGTGACTGACTTGTTGTAGTAATATAATCCTGCTGATTGCCAAGTCAGGGGATAAAGCCCATTTAAAATTTGTTTTTCCTCATTATACAGCTTTGTGCATTTCTGCCTTGTACAAGCATTTGAGCTAGTAAAATCCAATATCATAAATATCCAGAGAAAGCAAACATAAAGGAGGAAAAAACAGCTGGGAAACATTTGTTTAGGAAGTTGATCAAATATTTGCACACTTTTTTTCCTTCTCCCCAGTATTCACTTTCCTGTGAGGCACAGAAGTAGTTTTCTTTATGTAGGCAGTACTTTTCATGTAGACAATTCAACCCGTTTTGCAGACAACAAGCAACACATAAACTTCAATTCCATTGGTGTGAGCTGAGCTGCACTCGCCTGTGGTGTGAGGTAGGCAGAGCACACCAATTGGAAGCCACCTCCCCTAGTTTTGATACTGTGCCAATATTGAATCAAAGGGGAAATAAATGGCAAAAGTGGAATTTGACCAGCAGACTTGAATCAACATTTTCACTGCAATGAAGAATGCCCTGGATCTTTCTGTGTCTGCAAATGGCCGGGTGCTTCAGCCAGACCCTCTGAGTGATTCACTGGTCAGGGAGGGATTGAAGCACTCAGATCAGAAGTCCTGTGGTACCTTACAGACTCCTTCCAGCTTTTTCTAATGTCAAAGGAGGTATGTGAGGCATCAGAGCAGTCACTGTGGCTCATACACGGGGCACTCAGTGAATTGTTGCCTGTCTCTTCTTTCTGTTTCTTTTTTCTGCTCAGGTAGATTTGCTGCAGCTTGAATCAAACGGATTCCATTTGTCAGTTTTCAGGGTTGATGCAGTATCTTGCCTTACATCTTGATTGACTTTTCACTCTGTGTTTTTTGCTCTGCAGCTGCTCACAATTCTTTACTGTAAGTTGTCACAGATGCAAACTTTGACTCACATGCTTGCAAAGTGAATCAGTGGCAACATCTGTTCCCCCAGAGGGATGGGTGCACCGGCCTCGAACCACCCACAGCGGCAGTGCCTATGGAAGCTGGTATTTCCTGGCTTGCATTCTGGCAGGCGTGTTCATTAAGGGGGAAAAGAAAATCAACCCATGCTTCTGTGCTTTTGTGCATAGGTGTGAGGATCTCCCCCGTGTTCAGAAAAACAGGTTCAGGGAGAAGGAGTAATGTGGCATTACTACTAACAGGCATCTGAAATTTTCAGTTGAATCCAAGATTTCCTATATGGTTACTGCAGTCAGAGATGGCATTTTTAATGTGGGGCAGATGTACCAACACATTGTAAGAAAATATTTGTTATTAAAGAAAAACATTTTGTAGGATACATTTTCCCCTCTGTTGCTTTAGTGAACCTGCATGCGTGTACCTTAAGCTGGCCTGTGTGGATCTTCCATGGGGAACTGAATGTGGATCCTTGTGGGATTCTACCAATCTACAGTGACATCTGCAGTCTGACAAATGAAACATAGTGAGATCCTGGGCAGTTCAGAAGAGGAGACACCAAGAAGAGGAAAGCGTGTGTGAGGCTGATTAGGCATCAGTTTCAGTCCTAAATCATGACCTGGGTCTGTAGTTCTTCTGTGATTAGATGCATATTCTCCTTTAAAGACCACCTCAGGGAAAGTTCATGTGATTGGAAACTCTCAGACTTCAATGGTAAAATGGGAGAAAGCCAAAGATAAATGGACACAGAGTCAGGAGCTGAGGCATTGTTTGATGAGGAAGGATTAAAATGAAGGGAGGCGCACCAGAATGGCTTAGTTTCCCCTTCCCTCTGTTAGTAACACAAGGAATACTGCAAATTGTGGGTGAAGTGATTGTGAAAGAGTCATGGCAAGGTGTGGTTTCACATCCTCTTTGTGGCTGTACTCCTCCATGGAAGTCTGGGTGGTCAGTGGAAATGTACCTTTGATCCTGAGAGATCACAGGCTGGGCACCCAGGCTGGCCAGGGTGAGACATCTTGGCCTTCTTGTATTTTGAGGCTTTAAACTTCTTATTTCTGTAGTTTAAAGGGCAGGAGTGCATAATGGCAAGACAATTATTCTCCCAGACAAAATCTTGGGTGTAAATGCCTGGTGTGAGGAAATAGAGAGCAGGCAGCCTGAGATCTCTGTGGTTTGCTGGCAGCATCTGTGCTGAGGGAATCACAAGGGAGTTACCTCTTTACCAGACTCTTAGAACACCGGGTTACAAACAAGAGGTCATGGTACTTAAGAGGTGGCTTGATGGGAAGCTGACTGCAGGAGTAGGGCTGGCAAGCAGAAGTGGGGTCATGAGCCTGGAAGTGCACTGGGAAGTGAGGTCACAAGAGGGAGAAGTTGAGAAACTGCCCAGAGATCTGTGTTTAAGTGCACTGCTGCCCTTGGCCTCTCTTGCATGTTCCCATCTCTGTGTCCATAATGCTTCTAATGAGGATTAACAAACCTCTTCCCGATGCATGAGGATATTCACTTGAATCCCATTTCTTTGGTATGATTCAAAACACTCGCCAGCAGGCCAACAACAATTTCCTTTGTCAGTGTGAGGAAAAACCTGGGAACTCTGTGATCAAGGACTATTTCTCATTTTCATGAAAGCAACAGGAAAGGGTTGAGCCACAAGGGAGACATTTCGAGTCAAAGAATAGAACTTGCCTCAGCAAAGCTATGATGCATATACACACAACATCCAGTAGAGCTTAGAAGTCACAGTCTTGTAGCACCAGACCAGATTCTCTCTGAGAATGATCTTGCATAAGAAATGAGACTTAATAGCTTTTGTAATTTAAAAAAGGCTATTTGTTTATGTGTGCTGTTCTCATGAATCCTGTTTTTTCTCAGTCTGAATAAAGAGAAAGTAAAATAATCTCTCATATTTTCCTTTGTTTTCCTATGTATTAATAGAGAAACTAAAGTTAAGCATGTAAAAAGGCTAATGACATGCTTAATTAATATTAAAGGATTAGAAAGGGAGATGGAAAATTGTTCTATGCAAGCAATAGAATAATTTTATGTGCTATCCTGCCCAATATTTGTGGCCCTGTAATTTATGTTTTATTGGGAACATTTTCCTGAATGTGAAATAAGATCCTTACGTGTACATATTAAAAATGTCCTCTTACAAGGAGGCCTTAGAGGGGGTTTTGTGATCTTTAGGAAAAGCAAGTGAGATGCAGGATTTCCTTAGAACTGCATTGATCTGTAAACAAAGTTTCTCTCTATATTTCTGAAAGTTTAAATGTCGCCTTTTAAGCAAGAAACAATAGAAGTATCTCAAGGTTTGCTCATTTTGAATAATTATTTTAATTGAAATGTTGGATTGTGTTCTAATTCCTACACCAAAATGTCTTGCAGGCATAGAGAAGAGGAATTATTTGTGGAATGCATCATCAGCCAAGTCTCAACACACACGCTGGAAAGAATTGGTGTAGGCTCACCTGGTTTGCATGCAGAGGAGTCTTGAAGTGTAGGAGTTTGGACTGGTTTTTCTTTTTAATTCTTTTCAATTCTTTTCATTAATGCTACAAAACGACAGATGCAAATTTCCCATTGCCTGCTTGCTTTTCACATTTCTCAAAGTCAGAATAACTAGCTGTCAGTGGGACTTCTCTTGTTGCAAATGGTATCGGACAATTCTTCTCTCTTCTCTTCTCTTCTCTTCTCTTCTCTTCTCTTCTCTTCTCTTCTCTTCTCTTCTCTTCTCTNNNNAGAAACAAACAGAAAAAAACAAACAAACAAACAAATAATGATTTTGGTTTGTATTAAAATAAATCTAGACTTTTAAACTTTTTTTTCTCCCCAAAGAAGTATGAAAACTCCCCAAATTACATTTTATGTCAAATAAAACCTTCTGTTCAATCCCAAATGAAACATTTATTTCCCAAACATTTGCAAGAAAAGCAAAGGAAATAAAGGGATAGAGTCACAAAACTGGAAAATGAAATGGAGAGTTGCACAGTTTTAGTTTAGTGCCGAGAACTGTTCTGTCACTTTTCAACTTTGTATAAATATTTATTAGAAAACAGAAATGAGCCCAGAGGACTGTTCCAACTTGCAGGCTACCTACACCTCCTCCTGTGTCTATTTCCCTTGAAGATTTAAAAAAAAATATTAAACAAAAACTAGACCAGAAGGCAGCATCTTCACTCCCATCCATTCCTGAAGCACAGCAGTGGTAAAGATGAAGGGTGAGTCCACACACACCTTCTTTGCATGGGATAACATTTAACCACTCCTGACATGTACAGCTCACTTTTCCTGTGCTACCAAGCCCCTGGAGCACAAAGCAGTGAATTTTAACTCAGATCTCTGTAGCAAACATCCAAACCATCATGTTTTAATGGTGCTCCCTCAGTCACTTCTGCTGAAGCTTTTCTACCCTCTTTTTTAGATTTTTAGGAGCTAAGACAACTAGAGGAAGTGAATGTGGCTCCTTACCCCAAGGGGTAGGATACTCAGCTGGAAGGTGAGAAACCTGAAGTTCAAGGTTTTTTAAAAGTTATTGATTGAGTGTGAAACGAGATAGCATGGCAGATTGAGGTATCAGATGCCCTGCCCTGAACATAGAAGAGTTGATATCATGGGTGAACTTCTGGGAGGTGAGGGCCATTCGTTACATCTCCTCTGGCAGAGGAGGGGAACCAGTGTTTTCTCACATCGAGCTGTGTTTTCCCACTGGTGTAATACTAGCTAAAAGTATACCACAACTAATGCTCTCCCAAGTCTGTCTTTTTAAACTTTTCTTCAAGCCAAAATGATTTGGTGAATTTGACCAGCCTGCCCTTTGCTACATATATTACATGGCAGGTATCCCACCAAATAAAAAATGTCCTTGAACACGTGTGAATTTACAGTACAAGTCCAGAATAAACAGTGGGCTGAATTAATCCTTTAAGGTGAAATTCACCTTTCCTTTCAGAAAGCTCTAGAAATCAAGACTATACTTGGCATTTCTCTCAACACAAATAGAGTTATAACAGAGTAGTCTATAGGCAGCAAAGAAATTTGAATTGTAGATTTTATAGGGTAGATACCATATCTTCTAGGTATAGTTTTATGCTTGGACTAGGCCCTTGACTGAATAATCTTTGCTGAAATTGCCTGCAGCATTTGGATGTCTGTAGAGAGTATATTAAAGAATAAGAGGAAACAGTCACTTCAAAATACTTTACATGTGAAGATGAGCTGAGAGAGGCCAGGTTTAGCCTTGAATAGGTTTTCCAGAATTGTACGTTTCTGTGGTAGCATATTCATGGACAAGGAACCTTCTTGTGTTTTCCTGATACAGACAAGGAAAAAGTCTGACCAAGCCAATTGCTCTGCATGGAATCAAGTTACTCATCCCTTAGATTGTGGAAGCTTGCAGTCGACTTCCAATTCCGCTTTAATTTTCCAATTTACTGCATTTTGGTAGAAAATGGTACCTGTGTATGTGACTTTGGTTATGCAGATGAAGAACTATTGTTGGCAACCTCAGCTTATGCTCACAAAGTCTATTTAAATTGAGCAAGCTGCATTAATAGCAGTCAAGCATTAGTGTTCAGAGCTTGAGGGTAAGCAAAGGGAGACAGTGAAAAATGAGATTTTTTTCTTCCCAATTCTTTACTAGAGCTAAAAAATGAAAAATAATTTTGAAAAAGTGAGAAAGTTTCATTTTGTCTATAAAATGTCAGGAAAAACAGACAAAAATGAAAAGGGAGAAGCAAGCTCTGACCCTAGTGTTCCATACAAGGTCTCTACTTAATTTTCACTTGGGTAGCTGAATTGAGGACACTGAAACAGACTCTTTCTATACTGGTGACACCTCAGTGACCAATGCTTGTTTGTATTTGTACTTGTCCTGTTTTGCCAGGACTCAACATCAGGACTTTCTTGTGGCATTAAAATACAAAATTTCAGTTTATTTCAGAACAGATAAAGACGAAAATTATCTTCTCTGCATTTTACCACTGTGGCTGAGTAAGTAGATGCACATAATTTACTTTATGTTTTATATAGTACATATGTGTACAAAATATGAAAATTTATGCTAAAAGTCACATAAAAAGTAACTTCTAATAATACTATAAAACTGAAAATAATTTAGGATTGATCAAAAACTTTCATTTGATGGAAAGTCAAATATTCAGTTCCCTTTGTAAGGTATTAAACTCTTTTTTAAACCCCTTTGAAGTAATTGGACAACTTTAAAGTAAAAATGCCATTTTAAAACAAAAAAGGGAAAGAATACTGAAAATATAAAATGAAACACGTTGGCCTGTCATTCATCTTTCTAAGATCTCATTGTCAAAACTGCTAATTAAATTTCATCTATCCTTCCGCTGCCCCCTTGCAAAAAGTGTTTTTCAGCATGTAAAATACTCACTGAGGATAAATAACCTAATCTACCCTAGAGACCTCATGCTGCACTCCTTTCTCTACTTTGCACGTTTTATTTGCCATTATTTGCATGCTCAAATAACTGCCCTGATGTTCACTTACCCATTGAGCTGTGCACAGAAATATACAAGACACACTCTTCAGAAGTTTAAACAGAAAGATCTGTGATAACAATATGCTGTGGTTGCTGCAGAATTTGAACAGCTGCCCTAATAAATTTCCAGAAGTGCAGTCAGTGTTAACTGAAGCTCCAGCAGTGCCATGCCATCCTGCCTCCCATGGGTCTTTCTTTTCTGCCTCCTCATGGTCAGCCACGCTGGTGCTGCATCTGCTGAACTTCAAGATGAGGTCTGTGTGCTTGCAGAGGAAATTGGATTACTTTTTACACATTTGCATGCTTGTTTTTATTTCTTCTGTCAAAAACATTTTCGACCTGAGAAAGAAGGAGTTAATAAAAATAGGCTTTTTGCTCTTGAAATGTCAGCCACAGCTTCTCATCACCCCATGAAAAGCCCTCTTGTTTCCTTGCTCAGCTCCTCCTGAACTTCAAACAGTCCTATAATCCCTTTGACCTTAGAAGGTCAAAGATGTATAAAATGTATCATTCTTTGTGTAAAAGCACATTAATCATTCTTACCTAGCTTTTTATTCTCTTTTGAGGGCCCTGTGATATTTTAATTAATGAACCACCTTCTAGCATTAACATATATAATTTCAACTCTCTTCTTAAGCAGGTAAAAGAGGAGAAATCTTTTCAGTCCCTGCTTTTGCTGACTCTCTGAATAGAGGCATATAATTTATTTTCATGATTAATTTAATTGCATAATTTAAAACATTAATATTCACTCAAAATGCACATATGTATGTCCAATTGTACTATAAATATTGTTTAATTAAAGAGTGGAAGCAGATACTTAACTATGCTGCTCTCAATTTCTATGAATTTGGCAGGACTTGAAAGTCCTAGGAGTAAATTCTGATGTCAATGCAAATCTGGAGTTTAATTTAGGTCAATGAAAAAACCCCTCTGGACTTTCAGCTGAAGACAGAATTTGTTTTCCTTGAGGAGCTGTATCCTGCAGTGTGGCGGGAAAGGGAATAGTCAAAATGAAAACCCCTCTAAAAATGAAGCAACTTCAGACAAACTTAATTAACTGTGTGGAGCCTGTCAAAGGTCAGGGCGAGCTCACTGCAGGAAATGCAAGTGCAAGACTGAAACATTGGCAATGGGAGAGTGAGGGCAAAGGCAGAGATGAGCCCTTCAGGCAGGCACGGGTCCGTGCTGGAGAGCCAAGCCAAGCCACTGTGTGACCCCAGTGTCCCTGCCAGGGAAGAGCTCCTGCCTCCTTAGGTCCTGCCTCGGTCTGACAAGCAGCTCGATGTACATTGATGCCAACAGGCAGCAATTGTCACAGAACAAAATCACACATCACTCCTGTCATTGTGCACATGCTCGGTGCACTCCTGCATCAGACCCTCAGTTCAGAGCAGGTGCAGGAATGGCTGGATGGAGGAAGCTGGGGAGAACTGGGCTGTTCTACCCATGTTTGATGCTCTTGGGGGAGTAACTTTCTTGAACTGAAATACCTGTTCACTAAAGTTCACTGATACTTTAGTTTTCTTTCCTTTTTTTGGTCTTTCTTTTTTCTAAGATTTTTGCCAACGGATTGGCAGAACAGTTTTTGACTCTGGTTTCATGAGCGATGCTGCGACTGTCACATATTTGGAGCAGCTCTGCATGAGATGCTTGGAAAGGGAGTGCACAGAAGCATTTTGAAATGGTGAGGCTGGAAGGGAAGGAAAGCCACAGACTGCAGAACTGCATCAAAGTGTCACAGCTGGGGAAAGCCCCTCGAGGTGATATATACCACCTTTTGTACTGATTTTTTTCCTGGGTAAACAGCATTTTGTTTACCTAGTGTTTAGTGCCTTGCACTAAAAGAATATAAGTAGCAGCCGATTGTTGTGTCGATAAGCCAGAGACATTAAGTTGATGGGTTCAGATCTGTTTTTCTTGACCCTGCTCTTTTAGGACTGGAAAACAGTCTTGGGGACATACAGGGGCACACCAATGTCCTGAAATCTGGGTATCTGACACAGCTGTTCTCAGTTTCCTTCAGCCTTCCTGGCATTAATCCACACTCAGCATAAAGCAGTCACTAATTCCCTTAAACCTTTGGAACACAACAATAAAATGATGAGAGAAGGACAACTCAAAGTAGATGAGCAATCCAGGGAAAAATGTGCATTTTAAATGTGCTGTGCTTCCCTACAGGGAGCGGCAAAATGCCTCTCACTGATTGTTGTCTCCCTCTGGCTACAGAAAGGCTGCTTCTGACAGTTGTACAGTTCCCTGGCATTTTCATCTTTCCTTCTCTCCACCCCTTGCCAGGAAGCAAGGAGATCTGCAGCAGCTCTGACTTTTTACAGTAAGTTCTGTAAGCCGAAAATGAAATAAAATTATGGATTGATGCCCTTGGGAGGGCAAGGGTGCACTACAAACAAAGTGTTCTCTCTGTTGATAGCATGAACTGATGAGCCATTGGGCTGCTCATGCTTGGGAAAAGCATGTTGTAAACCAGAGAACTGAAATACTCTTGTACCTGTGAGAGAGTCTCATGACTGTAAAATTCTCCTGCTTCTTAACATGGGATCCTGCCATCAAATCAATCTCAGACCATCAGCCCTCGACCCCGCAATAAATGTTGTCTTCCCAGTCCTTTGGCACTCGCCATCCTTGCAGCAGGGCAGCTTTCTGGAGCCGTGATGGGTGCTCTAAGCTCAGATCGACAGCTCCCTTTCCCCCTGAGCTTCCCTATTAGCCCTTTCTTCCCCCCAGTGTGGCGAGGCCCAGCCTCCTTCCTACTGCAGCTGCCTCCTCTCTGTTCCCAGTATCAAAACTCAAAAATCCCACCACTACCACCCACCAGGACTTTAAATAACTTTAACAGGTTCTTTCCCTGGGTCCTTGCAAGGGTGTAGGCAGCACTGTGCCCTTGGGCTGCCTCCCTGTTTTTTTATTTTTGTTTTAAATTTCATCTCCTATTATATTTTAATTTTATTTTATTTTATGAAGCTTTAGCTACTTTTGTCCTGAAAGAGTTCAGGCCTCCCAGGGATGTGATTCATTTTAACCTCCTACCTTCTGCACTGATCCTGGCTTTTATCTACCCCCCTGCAATGCACTACTTTGGCCACTGAGCTAACAGACTGTACAGGAGGGGCTTTCCCCAGACAATTTCCTGTATATGAGAACTCAAAATCACATCATGGGAGATATGTATTTACTGTTCTTTGTCAATACCTATTTCTTTGTCCAAGCCATGAGGGGCTTGCTGTCCTAATCCTGCTAAAGGTAATGGCCCAGCCATTATGAATCCCCATCTGGCTCAGACATTTGATATTGTGCATGAATTTCACTAATTTACCTCCCAGAATATGAGAGAGGTGGGTCTGTAGTTTAAGGCTGATTTGTGATTCCCGCCCAGCTTGGAAAACCATTGAAACCTAACCCTCCCTTAAGGTAGAGGGGACAGAGCTGTCCTCCAGACACTTGCAGAGGAAAGTACATAGTTGCCTGCAGGTTTATGGTGTGGGGGTGTATGTGTGTATGTGAGAGAGAGAAAAAGCATAAAACTGAACCTAGGAACCATCAGGCCAGGTGCTTTACTCAGTGTTATGGGTTTCAGGGTATTGGCAAGCTGTGATGCTCTTAATGGATGTCCCAGGTTTCCTGCTGGGACAGAGAAATGGGGCATTTAGATATTAGCCAAGAGCATTTCCAGATACACGTGTGAAGGAAAGAATTGAAATTGTAAGGGCTCGGGTGGAAGCTGAAGAATCTCTTGTTTATATATTTGGGAAAAATGAACAGTTTATTCTGGGTACTTCGATGTGCAGGAGGGGTTTTGCTTAAGCCCTCTCCTTTCAGTGGAAGCCCTGACACACTGCTTGCCTTGTCCTTGCTCAGATCCTTCCCAAAACAGAGAGGAGTGAACATAGCCTGAGATGTGCACCACATGCTGAGCTCCTACCTGTTTCTGGTGAATATGAGGAGGAGTTCAGGAGAAGGATTTGAGTATTTGCTTTGCTTTCTTTTCCTTTTATAGTGGAGCAAGGCTAGTAATCCTGCCTATGAGAAAGACTTTTCATGTGTTACAAAGAAGCTGGCTGGATGAAGCTGACAGTTCATTGGTATCCAGGAAGAGGTCAATTTCCTTCTTTATAAACATATCGGAATAAGGCTATAGATGTAATAAAACATTAAACCTCCACCTATTTAGTTTCTTGGACACTCCATCAGAAGAGAAGCGAGGGAAAAAATAAAAAATCATCAGTATGCTTGTGCATATTGATGATTATATAATATTGGATTATTTCTCTAGAAAGGAAAGAAAAGAGTCAGTCTGTGAGTATCTTTTGCAGGTAAGGAGGAAAATCACATTACTTCTAGCTGTTGGATTTACAAACATCTACCCAGCCCTTTACTTTACTGGAGAAGCCAGCAGCTTTCTGGATCACACTGCTTCACAAATCTTAGGAGATGGTTAAAGAAAGGAGCTAGTATGGGACCTAGAATTTATTAAAATTGCCTGTGACTTTGAGAAAACCTGCCTTTGTGCTGTCTGGAGAAGAACCTGTGCATAAAAGCTGCCTTGTTCTTATTTGGTTTCCTATTATTATTCATATTGATTTTTCACCTGTTTTTGAGTATCCTGTTATGGGAAAATTACTCTGAAAAGTCATGACTTAACCAACAGCAGCTATAGCCAATTTTGCTTTAGTAGCTTTGAGCTGATTCAGATTGTGGTGATAAGGAAGAGGACAATACTTCTCCACCAGTCCCATGCCCAGATTACAGAGCTCTAATTTAAGCTCTTTGGGAGTGTTATAGCACCCACAACTTGGGTGCTTCCAAAGAGCTTGGGCATGCAGGCAGGAAGCATCTTGCCTTCTTCACACCATGCCACTGGAAAGAGCCAGCAGACCCAGCCAGGATGTGGATAGGGAAGCTACATTTGTCAGTGGGGCTGGGCTTCTCTTGCTCAAGAGGAAGTGGTTCACCCTGAGAAAAAGGACTTTCAGTTCAGGAGATGCAGACAAAAGGAAGGGCAATGCCCTCATGACTCCTCGGTGTACAGTCACTCTGTGATACCAGTGAATATTCAGATGTGTGACAAGTGACAAAGTGCTGTGCAAGATGGGATCAATAAGAGGATGGGGCCTGTAGGAATCCTCTCTTGGTCAACACACTCGTTGGACTATGAAGATCAGGATGGAATTGGGAAGGAGAGGCAAGGTAGCACAGGAAAGTATCACAGAAGATGTGACAGGACTGGAAGGGTGATGTGAGGCTCGGGTATTTGAATGGTCAGCACTGCCTTGGGCTGACGCTGTCTGCTGCCATAGGATGTTCTCTGCTGCCTTCTGTAACAAAACAGAAAAAGACATCTTTTACTTGGAGTGTGCAAGGTGGATCCAGGATATCTACTGATAGTTCAGTGCCTCCACTGCATTCACATGCTTAAGTACAGGAATGTAAATAGAAATGCAAAAAATGCAAAAAATGCCCAAAAAACCTGCCCAAAAGGGAGAGAATTTCTGATGTAGAAGAGATGGGGTGGCTTAGCAGTGAATGTAGGCTGGATATTGGTAGTCCTCACAGATGACTCCAGAGCTAATTTGCCAGGTTGCTCTGCCCTGGCAGATAAAGCACAGACAGAAGGGTATGGATAATTAGGCTCCCCAGTGAGAGTCAAACTGGAAGGAGGTTTAGAGGTGGGATGAAAGTACTGCAGTCAGAATCTGGGAAATACGCTGCATTTCGCCAGAATGTCTGGTCAAGAAGGTCCTTAGAGACCTAACCACAAAATTAGGGTCTATAAACTGCAGGGCAGATTCTGGGATAGCACATGAGATAAGGTTTAAGCAATGTTAGACAAGCAGGTCAGGATTAGGAGAAAGAAAATTAGCAGAGGTTAAATCAGAAGTCTGTGAAGAAGGGTCAAGAGCTAAGTAGGGAATTACAAGTGAGGTTCAAAGGCCAAAGCAAAGATTGAGCAGACAGGGAACACTGCATGCTGAAAACATACATATACCACATAGCAGAGTCTACCTGTACTGGATTAACTAGGACCAGAAATTCTGATTTTGTGCTGCGTCTCAGATACTTATAGGGACCCAGCTTGGAGGCTGCACTTGTCTTTCTTCAAATAAAGGAGTTTTATTTATCACAGACAGAATCCTCTGAGATTCTCCCTTTTCTAGACTCTATGAATATAACTATCTTTTGAAAGAAAAAGAGCTACCATGTGATGCTAGTTCTTTCTTCTTGTTTGAGGCAGATTTCCAAAATAATTTCCAGTGTCCAAACCTTTCTAATCTAGACCTTTCTAGACCCAAGTCTGACTGCAGGAATTTCGGAATGACTTCTGTTGTCTATGTGCCATAGGCTTTGATCACCACAGTCCCTCTTGTCAACAAGTGTCAGGATGCTTTAGAGGATGTCACGCCTTGTGGCACCTACAAGGGCTCCTTACCTGTTGCTGTTGATTATTCTACTTAGTATTCTCTTTCCTCTGAGTCAAAAACTGGCAAGCTGAGAGAAGAGAGTAAAGTCATTACCATTTTTCTTCTTCTTTCAACAGGCTACAGACCAATATTATCAACTGCAATAAGACAGTGCTGGAAAGGAATTGAATATTTTGGTGCAGAGTACTTGTATGAGCTTCATAATCTTGTGTGTTCCAGCTGAAAGATCAACATAATTTTGGTTTTAAAACGCTGACTCTGCTCTGGACGGCTGCTGCCGTTATGACTTCATTAGCGTGGCACAGATTCTTGTCTCCCTCACCCTGGCTTTACTCTGAAGTAGCTCTGTCAGCTCACTGGAGATATATCTGACTTAAGTTGAGAAGAGAATCAGGCCACAAATGTCATCTGCCTAACTCCTTCAGACAGGAAGGAACTTCTGGTTTGGATCCCTTTGGTATGAGAGAAAAAAAAAAAAAAAAAAAGGGAAAAAAAAAAAAAAGCTTTAAAACCTCAAAAACAAACACAACCTTTCCTTCCCCTCAGCATCAGGTTTTGCTTATAGAGTGATAGTATATGGCTCTGTTTAGTGTGCTGGAGCTGCCCCACAATGAGACAGTGCATTTGCTATTTTTCCTTCTGGGAAGCAGCCGGCTCCCCCCCAGCAGTGACGTGTGGACACAGCTCGGTTTGCTGCTGGAGCAGGAAGCAGTGGGTTTGCAGAGCTGACGCACTTTGGCTGCCTCTGCCACCTTCCATCCTCTGATGGCACAGGCCAAGTTCATGCAGACAGATATGACCTAGAAGGATGTTTATGCAATAAAACAATGAAGTATTTGTTTCAGGCAGCTCTGATGACACTGAAATTATATCACTAGGAAAGCATCTTCTCTGAAAATAATTGCAGCCTACTGCTAGATCTAGATTTTGACAGATTTTTAAAAGAAGTTTACTGCCTCCATGACCCAATGTGGGTGTAGTGCAAAGTATCAAGCTAAAACAGAGATTTTGAGAATGACAGAACATTCACATGGCATGAGTAAAGTCTCAATGCAGAACAATGGCAGATCTGGGAGTTTGTTCTGGGTTTTCACAGAACCTGAGGTCTCCTTTGTGCATGAAACCATGATAACTGTGTTGTGGTGGCTTGTCCGTGGCTGGATGTCACTCTATGCCACCCAAGCCATTCAAACACTCCTCTCAGGGGAGAGAAAATGTAACAAAAGGCTCATGGGTCAAGATAAAGACAGGGAGAAATCACTCATTATGAAAGCCATGGGCAAAACACAATTGACTCGGGTAAATTACTTATTTATTAATAGACAAATCAGAGTAGGGTGATGAGAAATAAACCCAAACCTAAAATACCTCCCCGCTACTGCTCCCTTTTTCCGGGCTTAGTTTTATTCATTCTCTACCTCTGTTCCCCCAGCAGCACAGGGAGATGGGGAATGGGGGTTGCAGTCAGTTCATCATGTCACTGCTCTCTTTCATATTCAAGAGGAGGGTTCCTTATGATCTTGCTGTGCTCCAGTGTGGGGTCCCTCCCAAGGGAGACACTCCTCCACCAAATTCTCATAGGTTCTTGCATGGACTGCAGTTCTTCATGAACTGCTCCAGTGTGGGTCTCTCTCACAGAGTGCAATCCTTCAGATTGCTCCAGTGTGGGTCCTCCGTGGGGTCACAAGTCCTGACAGAAAACCTGCTCCAGCATAGGCTTCTCATGAGGTCACAGCCTCCTCCAGGCATCCACCTGCTCCAATGTGGGGTCCTCCAGGGTCTGCAGGTGGATCTCTACTCCATCATGGACCTCCACGTTGCAGGGAGAAAACCTGCATCACCATGGTCTTCACTGTGGGCTGCAGGGGAACCAGTGTCTGGACCACCCCCTGCTCCTCTTTCTTCACAAACCTTGGTGTCAGCAGTTGTTGCTCTGACATATAAATTCTTGCTTCTCTGTCTGGCTGCAATTTGCTCTTGTGTAGTATCTTTTCCCCCTTGTAACTACGTTATCCCAGAGGCCCTACCACTGCTGCTGATGGGCTCAGCCCTGGCCACCAAAACCTTGCTATGCAAACCCAATACAAGTGTACAGGTCCGGTGGTTTGCCAGAGGAAAAGAGATTGGAAATTTTTTATCCAGTGCGAGCTCTTTGCATGTGAGTACAGCTAAAGATGTTTATACAGAATTCTGTGTGACAACTGGCACAAAGCCTATTGGACCCAAGGATTTTTGATTCCTTACACAGGCCAGAAGAAGACCTTATGAACTATTGTCTTGCCAGGACAAGTGACATGAGTGGATTGTTAGTATATACAGTGATTTATTGGTATTAATTAATTATGACCAACTAATGGCAGATCTACTAATTGTAGATACCAACCAATTATTCATAAGGAAAAATACTACCCCTGCAACTTTTCTTCCATTGATCTGGGAGAATTTGAGGCTCCTGATCTTCTTTAGAGGGTACGAGGCTCAAGGTCACTCCTAGACTCCTGTCTGATGAATGGGAGTTGTTGTCTGGATGTTGTTTTTATTTGGTAGTTTGGTTTAAACCAACATATGACATTGTCTACACACTGTCAGAGGCTTTGGAAGTAAGGGCATCTACAAACCAGTCACTGTAGTACTTTGCAGACTGTGCTGTAGCTCATGCAAGCTAGCACTTTACTACTACACAAAACAATGGGCTGAATTCATCAAAGTGATAGTGGGGTCAAAAGGGTAGAGTTGCCAAGGCATAACTCACTGTAGTTAAAGGTAATTTTAGTTTTATTTCCTTTTTGATTAATGTTTAAACTTTGATTAAGATTTTTCCAGGGGAGAACAATAGAACCATGGGATAGATGTTTAAGTTCAACTGATAATGCAAAACAATTAAAAATAAAAAGTCCCCCATAACCTCTCAGCAGAACTTTTTCCAAGAGAAGTCCTTCACGTCAAAGCTAAACAGGCAGTTCCCTTTCCACCTCTGTTGTCCTGCGAATGAGGGCTGTCTGTAAATAAAACTAACGTGTTGCCCATCTGTTATGCACAGCTAAAGGAAATTTAAAGACAATACTACCAGAACTCCCAAAGATACCATCTAACTCCATCAATAATTTATTTTTACAGCTCAGATCAAAGAGCTCGTGGATACTGGACTCGTTCCATCATGGCGTGTCCTTTGGAAGAAACGCCCACAGTCATGTGATTGTTTTTCCACTGCCCTCTGAAAAGGTCCTCAGGCTCAGAAGTTCCCTTTGCTCTGACTCCCTCTCCTGTCCCCTGGATTATGTTTCATATCACTTACGCTGTGGCTGTTCAAACCATTCCCTCTATTAGCAAGGATTTTTACTTTTCCTGGATGCTGCTGAGATCTCCTGTTGCCCGGAGGAGAGTGTTGGGTAACAGTGTGAATGGTGGACTATCAGAAACACCTCGAAGAAGGAACTTTTCACCCCAAAGTGTGAGGCTTTAGGAAAATGTTGGTTCCATTCATACTAGATAAAGCAAGGAAGGATTAGGCTGTCTTTGTGGACCGTGCCATGGCCCGGGGGTTCAGCTCTTGTGTAGTGGATTAGAAGTGGTATCATGGTATTATCACATATGGGAGACTAACACCTGTTGCAATATTTTTGAAGCAGGCCAGAGCATGCAGGGTTATGTGTCATGTTGGGCTATGTGTCTGGTGTGTCAAGCCACAAAAAGTGGAGAACAGGCTGCATGGAGGGGCAGACAAGTGTCAGCTGGGAATACTCATGATGGTCCAAGGCAAGGGAGCAACCAAGATATTGACTTTTCAGTGCTGACTGTGAGCTCTGTGGCTGCTCTTTATCTATGGACAACTTAGAGTTCACAACCAGATGCAGAATAATGCAGAGAAACCAGACAAAATCAGTCTTCTCATTTCTAGTCAAAGGATCACTACCAGTTTTTCTCATGAAATAAGGCATATTGCAGTTTTTCTCATGAAATAAGGCATAATCTCTATGGCAGCCATGGATAATGGCTGTCATACTGCTCCCAAGGAATACTTTTTGGAAACTGGTCCCTAAAATTTGGCAGAGCAAAACATCATTGATTCTAACATAGTCACTTTGAGATTTGATCTTCCTCTCAGGCTGGTAAGCGTTCTTAAATTCTTTTTCTTCCTTCTTTTACTTTGAAGTGTTGCTGAGGAAACTTGATGACTTTAGCACACTGCCTGTGATAACATTGATAAAAATAATCTCTGTAGCAGTCTGGAGTCCTCTGAGAAGCAGACTGCATGCCCAGCTCAGACAGCTTCCAAAGCTCTGACAGTAGGAAAGCGTGGCTGCGGCCTGAGATGTGTCGTAAAACAAGCCCTATTTCTTGTAGCCTGTTCATCCAGGAGGGGCTGGGGAGAATGGTCACACTCAGATTACTTTTGCAGCTACTTAAGTTTCCCTGTTTGCAGCCACTTTTCATTCTCTGGAGGTTGAGGTCCCGATTTGGTGTGCTGGGCAAATCTGTTTTGAATTGCCATTCGGTGTATGTCTGAGCACTGAGATGAACAGTAGGGCTGCTTGTAGTGCAGATCAGCACACATTATGTTAGCTCTCTAAATGACAGGAACGGGACCACTTCTTTTTGAGGAATCTCGCTATACCCTCATCTAAGTTCTATTGCACATACACAGGAAAAGAGACTTTTCTTAACTTAAGGCAGTAGCTAACTATCTAAAGATCTCATTACTTTAATGTACTCATTGCTTTAATAACCTACTTTAATTTATTTTATTTAATTTATTTTACTGTGTTGGATCCATGTCTTTTGAAAGCACAAAAGGCAATATGATTAATTAGAAAGTAGCAACATCTGCACTGAATGATTCTTATTGCTTAATAAAAAACTTTGAAAGGGAAATAAAAGATTAAGACTACCATGAAATACCTGAATGTAACTGGTATAGCTTTTGAAGCCTATTAATAAATTTCAATTAAGTTACAATAAAATAAAATAACAGATAAAGGAAAGTTGGTTGATACATTTAATTTAATTCTCATCTTGGTAAAAAAGCTTGCCCAAAATGTTTAGACAGTTATGGTGCAAGAAACAAAGTGTTTTGAGAAATACCCCTTCCTGCCTTGGCAAACTCCAAGACTATTATAGGAAAATGTTTCCAAAAAGGGAGCTGAATTCATATCTTGTGATAGAAGTTGCTTTGTTTGCTAATGATATGCAATAGGAGACAAAAAAGTGCCATGTAATAGCACAAAATTGTTTCAGTGAGTGTGACTGAGGAGAAAGTCAGATGGACTTAACTTTCTTGAGTGAATGACAGACAAAATTCAAAGAAGGCTAGAAAGTAACATGTTTTTGGAAGAAACATCTGGAACTCTGAATTACCCTATTACCAAAGAAAAAGATTTTAAAAGCCAATCAGCAGAGATAAGGGAGATCTCTGCAATGGGAGGAGAGAAGATAATCTTAGTTACTTGCTGTAGGTCTCGTGTCTCCCACTGAATCACCTAGAAATGTTTGGAAACTGAACTGCATCCTGAGAGTTTGACTCTGACCCAGTATGGCATTTTTTAGATCCTGAAAATCGGTATTTGGGTGGTGTTGGGAAAGCTTTGCATTCAGCAGATTTGCATACTAAGAAATAGGATGTCAAACAATTAAATGCTCTGATATCTTCACAGTGATGTGGCCTCATCAGAAACACTGTTCTCAGTTTAGTCAGCCAATCTGAAGATCAGTTTTAGAGTTTGTTCTAGAAAGGAGATAAGTGCCTCTGGAGATGCTGAAATGGCCAGTCTTGAAGATAAGGCTGTGGACTAGCTGGGGTGATTCCTCTGACACAGTGGTGCATTTCCTTTGTCTCTAGCATGTTAAATATTTAGGCAATGACTGTTTCATTTCCTGAAGTTGCATTCATCTTGTTTAAAGATGCACTTAACTGATGTTTAATAAAATATCGTGGATACTCTTGAATTTAATGAGTTGCCATGTCAGATTTCATTTAAATCCTTTGATTTTTTGTCTTACATTTATAGCCTAAAGCTCTGTTTTTCATTTTGACCAGAATTATTGCTCTAGCTATTGGCACTGGGTTCTCTGTATTTACATACCTGCAAAATAAAGATTGAGCCAAACTAAATTAAAACTTAATAATAATAAAACCTCCTCAGAAAACGAAAACAACAACTGAGCTCCATACTTCACCTCCTCAGAAATCCTAAACCACAACACATCAGCAAAAAGTACCTTTTTTGCTTTATTACTCAAGGCATGTTTATGTATTTTGGGCCTGAAATGAATGGGCCCTTCTTAAATATGACATCTGTGTATTTTAAAGCAAGCTAAACCTTTCTCTGGGGATTATGCTAAATTGACACCCACAGAGATTACAGTCTCCTCTTTTCATGTGGAGAGGATGTCACCCCACGTGTTTGTTTTTGTATGTGAGCATAACCCATGCTCCTGCAGTGCCTAAAATAGGTGGTTTGCTGGGATAGATTGAAGGATAACATAGCCTGTGTTGCTGGAACTCCAGGTCTCCTGGTATTTTTATGCATGCCTCTGCACCTAAGCAGCCATGGACATCTGTGTGTGTTACGTGCCCCACCTGTCTGTGGCCCTGTTATTGTGATCTGTGGTTGTAGGTATCCCTTAGTTACATCCACACGTGAGCTGGAGTGCCATACTCTGCCTCGATGATCCTTGTGGGTCCCCTCCAGCTCAGAATATTTTATGACATAAAGAGCAGGCACAGTGCTATGCTACTTCACCAGCACCCACGAAGCCTTTTGATAAGACAAGCAAAAGGAGGTATGTGCTGCCCTTGCTGCTAAAGGATTTGTCATGGAACAAAATGTCTCTTTTCTCTATGTTTGACATATATGTATGGCTGACATTTTCTTTTTAAAAACTCTTTCTGTTTGAAAAAAATTTTTGCAACAAATTGTAAGTTTTGAAAAATGCTTGAGGTGAATAATTTTTTTTTGCTAGGGAAATTTTTGAGATTCAAATGTCCAGGGCAGAAAAACTTGTGGTTCTGACTTTTGAATTTTGCCTCTGTTCTGTTTGGTAATGTCCCTATTTTGCAGGTCTGTATACACAAGTATGTAAACAGAGTTGTCACCAGTACAATGTAGAATAGCACAGAGTGGCAGGAACTCCAGAGTTTACCATGTGAAATCCCAGTCCCCAAGACCACTCTTTATTTTATATTGCACAGTGCTACCTGAAAAACAGAAGTAGGCATTAGATATAGCTGTGATGAAGATGAACAATTCATGTGAGAGTGCTTTTTGGAGATTAAATTTTGGCATTTCCCATGCTCATATTTGCCTTTTTCTTAAAACATAAACCCGGGTCTTCTACTAAATTAAATTTATAATGAGAAAGTTGTTTACAAGCTTGTTGCTGATTTAAAGTAGTGACTTTGTGAGTCTATTTTCAGTCCTTTGTATGAGGCCTTTCAAGTACTGCCCGACAGGCAAACAACTACTGCAAGCATATTCTTAAAAAGCAGATGCTCAGGTGTGCTCTGGTCAGGTAGAAGCAGTCTGTGAAATTAATTGGTGCATGTAGTTATTCATGCCACATTCATTGTAAGATGTATTACCTTCTTTTTTTTTTATTGTTGATGTAATCTCTTGAGAAAAAAAGGTCTGCTGGCATTATTAATCTCCTGGCTAAATCAAGAGCCACGTTAAAATCAAGTGTTTCCCCACCACCAGACTCTGTTTAACTAAGTAGCTCATGGGAGAAGTTTATTCCCCTTTTATAGTGAGTTCAAGTGAGACAAAGGATTTGTGTGGCCAAGGACTAAGTGGAAAAGGCCAAGCTAGTCTTTCTATTATTGTGCCCCTCTCTAAACCAAAACCCCAAGTGGTATATAAAATATTTCCCTTCTTGAATTCCAGTAAATCACAAAGTTATTTCCCCAGTTTTCCTTTACCTCAGCACAGGGCATTTTACTTTTAAAGTAGAAAATGTTATTTATATACTTCTGTGCTTTCCTTCTCTTTCCTTTAATGCTTTTCCAGGGATTACAGAATAAGCTAACTCTACAAAAGTAGTTTGAGAAGGTTTAAAGTGCATTAAACTTCCCCTAATTTATGAAGGAGAGGTGATTGAAGTGAAACATTGATGTTTTTGGAGTTTACTCTTTCAGGGTTGATAATGAGATTTAAAATAAGAGTAAGTAAATGCTCCTTAATTAGGCACCTGTTATGTTCTGTTGTGATCAGTGCCTTAAGGGACAAAAATGCCAAGTGGCAGTGACATTTTGTACAATTCTGCAAAGAACATTTGTGCTCACTCCTTGCTTAAGAAACACAATGAGGCTGGCTTTAGTTTGCTAATAGATATTTTAAAATCGGTTTGGGAAAAGTTATTCCATGAGGTAAAGATCCTGTTTGAAGTGGAAGCTGTTCATCTGAAGAAACATCCGTCACAAGACAAGAAAATAATGATTTCTTTGTGACTGAGAAATCAATGAGACATCTGTTTTAATGTACAGGCCAGAAATAATGCAGTGAGTTCAAAAGAGAATCATAAAGAAGGCTGCTTTTTGTCTCTCCAGAATCTATAGGGTGGGATTCAGCACAGTATTTTGCATTAGCAGGACTTCTTGAGTTTGTGTCCTTAACTAAGTGGTTGAGGTAGACCTTTTGAGGACACTGATGTTTAGGGTTATATGAGCTACTGGGGATTTGTGACTACTGACCTCATAAAAGAACTTCATTTGGGTCTTGATTTTGTCCCTGTTTCCCAGACACAGATTGCTCAAATGGCTGGTCTTGGTGGGGAGCAGGAGCTGGAGGCTGTACAGTCTCTGGGATGCTTGGCAGGAGGTTGAAGCACTGACTCACTGTGGGCTTGCTCTTCCTGGAAATACCATGCCTGGGCTGCAGGCTCCCCATTTGGAGGGCCAGTGGGACAAGTGCAGACATCACTGCACATGGTATGATTGTGTCCATTTGTCCTGCTTGCTTCCTTTCTCTCCTCTGGAGCCCCTGTAAAATTTGTTGGGTCCGTGTCGGCTGTCATTCAAGTGCATATGCAATAAATTCTGGTTTTCCCTTGCAGGCTCTTCTTTGCAGTTAGCTTCCCTGAATAGCAGTGGTGTGGGAAGCAGCCAAAAAAGGGTTACAACCACTACACATCTGCTTAGGCTGGAAGGACCCTCCCCACAAAACCCAGATGCCCTGAATGAGACCTAACCCCTTACTTGTAAGGTTTTTTGAGGAGGAGAAGAAATGAAACATTGAGGACTCAATTACCCCAAGGCACATTGCATTGGTAGTGTTTTATAGTTCCTTGGTGTGCACATACTGTATAAGATATGAGACCAAGAGGAACCCCCAGGCATCAGGTAGTGGGCTTGTTAGAGCCACTGGTATCTGTAGCGTGGAGTCTCCTTATGGCAAAATTGGGCTTGCAGATGTCTGTTTCCAAAGAGAGGAGAGAATAGCAAGAGGATATGCAGCTCTGGCAGTGTTTGAAATCTGAGACCAATGGTCACCCTGGAAACAACATGTTGAAAGTCTGAAAAACCTCCTGGCAGCGCGTGGGTGGAGTAAAAAAAGTCCTTGGGTTTGTGTGTGCAATTCCAACAAGTTGTGCTCGGCAGGAGGGAAAACAGCTACTGAGGGGACACATGCATACGTTCTCTGGGGAGCCATCTTATCACCCCTTCACATAGAAAGCTGCTAAAAATGATGATGTTTAGGACATGATTTCCCTTGGGAAGTGTCAGTGAAATGAATGCATTTTTGTTTCTGTCAGCACAGTCCCATGGAAAAAATCCTGTGAAGAGATGCACAGAACAATAAAACAAAATAGTCAAAGGTGGGAGAGCTGTGCCCTACCAAAGGCACCAAAAAAGCCACTCTGTTCCCACTGAAGAAGATGTTTGCATTGCAAATTCCAGCCTGGCTGGTGACAGAGCAGGGTCCCAAACCTCCTCATTCCCTGATGTCATGTATGGAGGAATGAGGCAATCTGACATTTAGGGATTGGCGGTGGATGCAGACCCACGGGAGTCTCCCCATGCGCAGGAGCGGCACAGCCGTTCCTCACGCACACACAGCTCAGCGGCCTGGCTTCTGCTCCCCACGGGACAGCTGGTGGTGACACTTCCCTGGTGTACTCTTCAGGCTTCAGTGAGATGTAGTTCAGTGGTTTCCTGAGCTAGCAATGAGTGTCTTGACATCTGACAGCTCATGAAAGACTTTCTTTCTATGAATTGGTCAAATTATGTCTTTTAACAATGTGAATTTTGACATCCACAATGCTGTCTGCCAATGATTCCCCATTTTAAGCATACGATGCTTTGAAATATAGCCTTCCTTTATTTACTATGACATTACCACCTGGAAACTTCTTTTGATGCTTTTATTTCCTGTATCATTCGGTATATTGAAGTCTTTGCTCATATCTTCCTTCTCACTCACTAAGTGAAGAGTTGTAGTCTTTCAAAGAAATTTTTTTACAGAAGTTGCTTCATTATTTTTGTCATCCTTATTTGTCTTTTTGTGTGCCTTTTCTAGCTATGGTATGTCCATTTTTTGATGGTGGGGTGAAAATCATATTCAGCAGGTAGGTGCACATAGGCTAATGCAATTGTTTTGATGTCTACTCCTTACCTGACAAATTCTGGCATTTGATTTGCTTTTTTGATGGCTATGGGGCAGTCGGGTGAATGGAATTACATAGTGTGATCCTAAAATGTTGTCTCTAAGGGGCAATAGTGAAGTATAAGTTAGGATTTGTTTAGTGCATACACATTTATTTACACTGAACTTCATTTGCCATTCTGCCTCTGGTGAGACACTTTCTGGACATTCAAAATTACCAGATCCTTTTGATCTCCGCTGTTCCACACTTGTCGAATCCTTCCAGGAGCTGCATCAGCATAGTGATGTGACTTCCTTCTATAAAAGCTGCATGGAGTCTTCCCAGCACATTGGGTTTATTCCTGTGCCTCCCTGATTATATAATTTGGAATAATTTTAACCAATTTACACGTGGTTCTGTGCAAAGGAAGTTCCCCAGCATTAAAATGTAGTGACTTTCCAGGACTGCTAACAGGAAGCTCTATGGATGACATGAGAATCACACTATTCAAAGGAAGCTGCTGAATATCTATGTGTGTAAATTCAACCATATTTTTCCACTTTTTAGTCTTCGTTCACCATTGCTATTAGATGGGGTGTGCGTGGACCTTACTGTAATTTTCCTATTTTTGTTGTATTGACGAGCAGCCTTGCTGGAGCAAGCACTGAAGATTGCAGTCCTGCAAGTGTTACTTGTGAATACATCCCATGAAGTTTTTCTTTTTCTTCTCTTTAGGCTTTAACAGAAGTAAAGATTGGAAATGAGGCCAGTGCTGAAATATTAGCTGAAAAATGCAAGCCTTGAGGGGAGATTTAAGTCTTGCAGGACAAACTTGCAATTTCTGATGTTCACTGGGTTGTTTCATGCAGGAGCTTACTAAAGAAACAGAAAAACATACCCCTCTAGAAAATTAAAACCAGTTGCTGTTTCTTATTTCACTGTTTGCATATCCCGTGATGATTAAAAAGTAGCATCTTGCCTTGATTTGCCATCTTTTTGGAAAAAAAAGGCTTTTTTCCCCAAAAAAACCCACAGAATTTTCCCAGACTTGTGGACTCCCTTAAAACATAATCTTTATTTGGTTTTGCTTTTTCCATGGACCTGGATAAAATATAGACTACACTAAGAAGAGTCTGTTTATTTGGTACCTCAGAGGCTTCTTTGACATGTGTGAAAATGACCTCTGTGCCAAAGATGCACAAGCCTATGTGAAGATGAAATAAACAGGGAAAAAATGTAATCTGAGTGCTTTAAACTAGTGAGAAAAAATGATGTGCAGAGGAACATTAACACTGTGTTTGATATATCAGCTTTGCTCTGAACATTACAGAATAGGTGCAATGCAATTTATTTTCCTGCTATTTGTCCTTTATTTCTTGGTGAATCTGTCAGCTAGGAAAGGCAGAATAAATCTGATACTAAATTTACAATACATGGAAAACACTCCCTTTCACACTTTATGGAAATATATATATCAAGAGTTTCTCTTATTTATGCATACAACTAATTCCACTGAATTCCAAGTACCCTATGTGAGTAAAGATATCTATATATATCTATATATATATCTCTATATATATATATGCACATTTGCAAAATCCAGACTTAAGGGCTAACTTTGTTCTGTGGAACCTAATATTTTTGCATGTGTCCTGTTTGTGTTGTTTCTTTTTGTTTAACAAATCATAATCTATTATTTATATTCTGTGAGGGACTGTATTTGCATCTCCCCACAGCACATTTTATTGACTGTGGTGATTGTTTTAAGGAAAGCGTACATTCCCTTATTTTTCTACGGAATATGGCTTAGCTGCAGCATCTGGTTTCAACTGAAGTATTTTCCTACCTACTTTTCCATCTGAGCTGACCAAGGTGCAATAAAGTTAAAAGCTGGGCTCAATCATAAAATGGGTCAAAGTCTTGAAGAGGACAAAAGTTGTGACTTTTGACCATGGAGTCCTTTGTTTAAGCCTTAATTGGCAAAATATATCTGAAAACCTTCGATCTGAGGTGAATATGAAGTAGTTTTGAGTACAGGTTTGGGTGACTTTGATTGGATGTCTGTAACTGTCTCTAAGCCAGTGGCTTTTGATCACTGCTCCAAATAGGAGTGATTTATCTACAACTAGTCCAAACATGGTACTTCTCCATGCACTGTGTTTTACTTGACAAAAAAAGCCCCATGGGAAAATGTAAAGATAAATTTTAGTTTGACTTTTCTCAGGGTTTCTTGGCAGAGACCTCAGAAAGGAATTCTTTCTACAGAAATGTTCTCACCTGCCTCCCTAATTTACAGGGTGAATAGGATGTGAGAGCTCTGTGGAGAGTATGTGATCTTCATATTTGCTGATGGAGTGTTTCACTAGGATTGTAGTGGCATCCTTTTTTATATGATAAACTTAGAGCTCTTTATTCAATAGGAAAGTTTTACAGAACCAAGCAGCAGTAAAACTAGTGGGATTCTGCTGAAATTTTTTGCATTCAAATTTAGAAAAAAGGTAGAAAAAAAACCCCGCTCTAACTGTAAAAACAAACGACAAGGAAGCAACTTACAGTAAGATTCACTTTCTGGATTCATCTTTCTAGGCTTTTAGAATCATTAAGTATCCTTTACAGTAAGAAAAAGTCGATTTTCTGATATAATCTGTGCAAGGGTATGCAGCTTTTTGGTTTTGAAACCTGAAAGTTTCAGTTGAACACCTACAGAAACAGAGAATCACAGAATGCTGGTGTTGGAAGGGGGCTTTAAAGATCATCCAGTCCAACCTCCTTGCTGTGGGAAGGAACACCTTTCACTCTATCAGGATGTTCAAGGTTGCTCCTTGAGCACTTCCAGTGGTGGGACATCCACAACTCCTCTGAGCTATCAGTTCCAGGGTCTCAACACCCTCATAATAAAGAATTTCTTCCTTACATTGAATGTAAATCTACCTTCTTCTAGTTTAAAACCATTACCCCTTGTCCTGTCATTACAGGGCCTCTCTGTCTTTCTTGGAAGGCTGCAATAGGTGGTTCCTCTCTACTCATATCCAAATTTTCCTTGTTGTTTACAATCTTTCCTTCTGTGGGAGTAGCTGTTTTCCCTGCTCCAGACTTTGCTGTCAGAAGTGCCATGTACGCCATGGGGTGTGATGCCACGTGCTCCACAAACACCACGAAAGGGACAAGGTGCATTGTCCTCCACGAGTTGTCATCTCTGTTGGATGCCAGATGTCCATGTTAGGTGGACATAACATGGCAGCACTTTCCAAGATCTCAAATGGACCCTGGTATAGGGGTTCATTTTCAACCCATATGTTTATTTGTAGGAGTGGAGTCTCCTAAGGAGCTTTATAGTGATTATTTTTGGCCTTTGTTGGATAGAAAAACACTTGCAACAAATGAACTTGTACTCTTGGAAAGCATACATTTTGCCATCTTCAGTCTATCCTATTCTTGCACTGCACACTGCTCTGACTCTACAGGGAAGAGGTCTTTCAGTAGGTGGAAAAAATATTAATAAATGAATGATCTATAAATAAACAAATGGAGACTGCCTAAAGAGGAGTGAGGTTGTTTAAATTAGTAGATCACCAGAGTAGCAGAATTGTTTCTGGGAATAACCCCCTATTACAAAACACTTAACTTTTTCCACATTTCAACTTCTGGGTACAATTGTCCTTTAACACAAATTTTAGTCCAGAATACAGCATGAACTCGTGTGGCTTCATCTAAAGTGCTGTGGAATTCAATTGCTTCATGATTTTTCTTTTTTCAAATTGTTATTTCTTACCATGTGGGCACTATAGAATGCATTTCAAATTTATTTATTCAAACTGAAATAAAAAAGTGGAAAATTCCTCCCAGCAGAGACTAGCACTGGGGCTTCACAGAGAAAGTCTTGATCATGTTGAATTAATGTCTTGTGGATTTTTAAAAAAATTAATTCAGGTGGCTGACCTAGTATGTATGTAATTCTGGCTGAAGTTAGTCACTTTGAAAGATTAGTGATTATATGGTCGAGCCTGCAGGTCTTAAGAAGAATTATTGCCATGAAATGCAGAAAAACAGCTTTATAGATTACAGGTCTCCCTCACACATACTGTACCACATAAGAAAAATCAATTCTGTACCTATTAATTTGGCCTGAGGTAGGCCTCAGTTTGGCAGCTTACCCCATCTAATTTGCCAGCTTTATAACATGCTGGGTTTAGTTATTTTCTCAGTGGTGAGGATGCCTATTTCTTAGGAGGAATAGAAAAGTACTGGACTAGAATAGACTTTCTATGTCCATTGCCTCTTGTGATCAATTGTTAACAACTTTGGGTCAGGGTACTGTTTCTCTGTTTTAGAAAAATAGTTTAACTTACAGCTAAGATGTATTAGTGATTGTTTATACCTTTTGCTGTTATGCTGATCTTGTCCAGCAGTGTAAGTAACTTTTATCAGTGTCTGCATTTGGTGCTCCCATCTCTTTGTTACAGATAGCATTATATTTGCTTTCAACCTCCTTTTTGTAGGGTGTCTAAGTCAAATTGGTTTAGCTTCATCCATTTCAGGAATCCACACCTGTTCCAGTTTGTGTTTTCATGCATGACTGGATCTGTATGATATTACAGAGGTGGTTTCATTGAAGTGTCTTATAATCTGTATTCCTGTATTCCTGCTGAATAGGAAAATAATTTTGTCTCCATATATATCAGGACCACATTTTTCTTTTACAGTGACATCATAGGTGTGGTTCTTGCTCTTCCGGTTACTGATTAAGTCATTGTTTTTTCTGCTCCTCATCAAACTAGTGAAATCCCAGACTACGACAAAAAAATCTTGGCGATTTCTAGCTCCCCGACCTTATGTTTGGCACTGCTGAATGCTGACTGATTTCCAGAGCTCCATGCCTCAAGGTCATCTGGTTCTTCTCAATGTCCAGACAGAGAAAAACTAAGAAATTCCTTCCCCTTGTCCCCCAGCCCCCAAAAAAGTGCCATCACCTTCAGGGGTGGGTACCCAGTGGACCTGCTTGTACTGCCAGTGGCAGCTTCCAGCAGCGCGCCAGGACACACATTACCTACTGAAATATGTACATTGCAGGTGGTGCACAAGTCAGTTTGTAGGTAACCCACTCGGTGACACTCTGTTCTCTTGATTGTGATTATGATTTTTAAGTCAGGGGCATGAGCAAAAATATATAGTTTCTTGAGGAACTCCAAGGAACCCTCCCCCCTCAGACCAATTGTTTGACTGTCAGCACATCCTTCTCTGTCATTACTTTGTTACCATCTTACAATTGTTGAATTCAATTCCCATTTTCTACATCATAGTCTTTTCCCATATGACACTGTAGAAAGAACTTTAATGAAGTCCAGATATAGGAAAACTGGTTCATTTATCTTGTCTGAAAACCTATTATTCTGAAAAGTTCAACTCTTGGTAAACCCATCGTACTCTATACCCCCAGTTTTTCTCTTTCTTCTGTGCCTTTAATGTCTGTGTTGACTACAAAGTGTATTTTAAAACCGTGGATAAAGACCTGTAGTCCAATGGCTTTTAATTATAAAAATTGATAATTTTCTTTTCTTATAGACAAAGTTTTCTGTCTGGTATTTGCCAAAATGGTAGACTTAGTATGCCTTGTTTTGAATTAGATGGCAAATAGAACAAAATGGGAAATAACCACAGACCCTCAAAGCAGAATAATCCTGCTCTAGTGCAGAAACCACGAATAGACATGTGAATTCTGGTTTTAGGAGGGGACTTAGAGAGGCTCACAACATTGAGTATTCCTATAATAATCCATATGCAGACATATACTTATTAAATTGAGGCCTAACAACTCTCTAATTCTGTGCAAACCTTATATAATAAACAAAACAAAGAGTGGATAGGAAGACATTGTTTGTGGAGCCTGGGAGATGACATCCTTCAGCAGACTTCCTGCTGATATCAGTGAAGTTGAGTGTGACACAGCTCAGAAAGCACTCATCAACCCTGAGGGACTGTTATCTGCACAGCCAGGAGATCTGTGTGTCCTCTTGTATGTTCCTTTAATATTCCCACCCCCTTTGAACCCACTAGTCTTTTTCAACCAAACTTGGAAAGGCAGTAGTAATCAGAAAGTTTTTACAACTCTTAAACAGATGGAGGAAAGAGAAATGTTAACTTGAACACTAAGAGAGAGGCCAGAGTATAAGCACCGGTAGCATAGGCAAAGATGTCTTAAATCCCCAGCGCTGGAAAGAGTTTCAAGAGGACCTTGAATCCGGACAAGGAGGAAACAAAAATCGAGCTCATGTGTATCATTAGTCTAGTTTAAAACTGCTGACAGGGTCTGACTTTTGCTTTTAGCTTTGGGCATTCCCTGTCCTGTACAGAAACCTCTTGTCAAGTGACCATGTTTGTGAAAGACCCTATTCAGAGTCATGGGATTGCAGGCTTTTGCACAGTAAGTGTCTCAAGTTTTTCTGACGTGGCTGAGAGCAACAGCTCTAAAGGTAGCTGCGCTATGATTAAAACCAAAAAGATCCTCTTATGACTTCCATATCTGTCTTTGACATGGTCCAGATAATTCAACTGGTTAATTTAATTCTGCTGTTTTTCCATGTGCAGCTATGCGCTAGAACACTTGTCTCAGGGACAAAATCATAAATATCTTTGTCTTTATCAGCTGCCTAGGTTTCCTCCGTGCTTGAATGGTCATATTGACAACAGATTATGAGGTCAAATTTTATGATTTTTACTACTTCAGGATTAGAATATGCAAGACATTTAGGAAAAAAAAAAAGAAAATTTTCTTATTGTAATCTAGAGATAGGATTTTTCTTTTCTTATTCTTCCCGAAGATGGATAGATTTCCCACCTTTGTTGTCCCTGTAAATGGCACTTATTATTGAGTATTTAATATCTTCTTTTCCTACCTAGCATGTCATAATCCATGTTATCAGACGTATGTCAGGAGTGTGGGTTGGTCAAACAGGCCAGCTATCAATAAGTTTCTTATCTTCCTTCTCATTCATTTTTCTTCATTTGTTTTTTGCTTAAATTCTTCCTTTTTGTAGTCAAAAACTCTGTAATAAATGTGATTTGTGCCTGAGAGATCTCTGCCATTACTTTTGAATGAGTAAGTCTGTAGAACTGTAGTTCGGATTGGAGGAAGGAAAGTGAAGGAGTGATTGGGTTAACCAAGGGGATGCTTGGAGAATGGGTTTAGAGAAATGGCCTGAGGAAATGGGATTGAATTCATTAGTTTCCAGTTCAGTACAGTAGTATTTGCTATTATAAATCTGGGGTAGTATAGTTAAGCAAGAGCTAGACAAACAGGAAAAAAACAGTTCTTGCTGAAAAGTATCTTAGGATTGTTTTGTGTCACGATTTGAATAGAAAGTTGTGATTGCCATGTTTTTTCAAAAAAAGGATGTACTTTGATTTTTAAACTGGATTTTGCCTGCAAGATGTGTGAAGAAGGTTCTGCTCTTTTTCAAAATGGGTATGATGCAGCTGGAGTACAGTGTCCGGCTTGGGGCGTTTCAACTAAACAAAAAATACAGGGGTGCAGAAAAATATAAGAAAAAAATTTAAAATAGCTGAACTAAGAGAAATACTATAATATAGAAGCCAAAAAAAAAAAAAAATCAAATATTGGGGTTACTTAGCTTAAGGAAATGGAGACTGAGGGGAGTTGGGATTACAGTTTTGAAGTGTTAATTGACTAGTGCAAAAAAAAGGGCATAAATCTTTCTCCAGGTCTCTGGTGAATAAGGGTGATCTTCAAAGGTTTTAAAACTGCAGCAAAAAGGTGCAGGGCAGATACTAGAAAAAACTTCTTGCAGAAAGGACAGTGGAGTACTAGAGGCAATTGGCTAGGGAGCTGGAGGCTAAAGTCTGGAGCAAGAAAGCTGAGACAAACATGAGTAGGGAATGGCAGTGAGAGGGTCTTGGGTACAGAAGATGAACCTGATTATTTCCTGAGGTCCCTTTTGGGACTGTTTTCTCAGTCATTGTGGTTCTCCTGTCTTATAAATCATGACTAGCTCTTAATATAGCCTTCTATTACTGCACTGATGTTTCTATTGCTGGAGTTAAATGGGTATAGCTTAGTTAAATATGCCTCCAAGTCTGGCTGGAAAGTTGTTGGAGTTCACAGAAAGAGTATAATCTTGAAAAACATGGTATGAGCCGGGTACAAAATGCATTTTGATGCTGAAGCACATAACAGTTGTGTGGCATCTTCTGACTGATCTGCACATGACATACAGTGCTTGTGGTTTAGTCACAGACCAGGACATTCTTGCCTATTTGATCATCTGAAGAAAGACCCAGGGAATACCATTCCTGGTTCCCCAGAGACTTCAAGCAGTATTTGAGGGCTCACAAAACTTTCATTGCTGATTGATGTGTTAAACAAGAGAGTTGACTGAAGAAACCTCTAATATTTGCCTTTTAGTGAGGGATTTCTGACTAGCTCAACATTTAGTATCAACAGTCAGGAAAAAAAAAATTGTTCCTTCTCCAGATATGAGGCTATTGCAAAAACTAGCATAATCTTGCTTTGACCTTAACATGCAAAGGAATTTTCTCTTTCTGTTCTGTCTCAATTAGATGTGCATTTAGAGAAACAGTGCTGTATTAATCTTCTTTATTTTAAGTCATCAGGCATAATTGTTCATATAGCTGCTGTCTGATGAGCATGTGACTACAAATCAACATTTATTAACAGAATCAATAAATGATGTAGAACAGCTACACAACTGTGGTGAGAATTGCCATTGCCCTGTGCGCAAACAAAAGTTTCTGGGCTTGAGTCAGACCTAACTCGCCCTGGCACAGGCAAAACTGATTTCAGGTCACAAAATGAAGTTGAAGGGGGTTAGACAGAACGGGATAGACAGAACAACATTGCATGCTTCTGAATATGAGTAACTTTTCAGAGCTCACATGCCATTTCACAGTGTACAGTTTTTGGGAGCAAGAGAATGTTAATGGATGGCTTGTTTATATGGGTTTTAGGGGAAAAGCCTTTGTTTACAGTAGCCTCACTATAAACTCTGGAGGAACCTTGGCTGTAAGAATCAGCCAGATCCAACACTGGGTTGCCAGATAGTGGTAGACCATATTCACAAAGCTGGCTAGTAGAAGAATGATCCTTTCCATCTTTCTGTTTGCCACCCATGCATTAATACACATTATTTCTCTTTTAGCCCCATAAAATTTTTTTTCATTCCTGAGTGATTTCTGTGCTGAGGGCCATTGCAGGCACTGGCAGCACTTCTATGAATTATTTGCTTCCTGTTGTTCTGTCTTTACATCTCATGACAGATTCATTCAGTAAATCCTTTGATCCCCCTTCACCTTCATTTATAGTGACATGTCTACCAAGACTTTCTAAGGCTCTTTTCTCCATGGTAAAAAAGACCACAACCCCTTCTCTACTGGTGTCAGCAGTTTTATTTTCATAGGGCTGAAACAGTCTTCACATGGAGCAGGCACATCTGGAGGAACATGCTGGGAAGTAACTAATGCCATCAGGTGGAACTCCAGTGGTGACTTGGGCTGTTGGGCTCCACAGTGGGAGAAAGGTCCAACACGCTTTTATAGCACACCGCCTCATAGTAGGTTTGGCAAGGACTTGGCTGGGTTTAGGTGGGGACACTGTCTCTTCTCTCTGTCTCCTTGGGCTGGAAAGGTGTCAAACACACTGTTGGTTAGGTGAGTTACGTCCAAGCTGGAGGTGCTTGCAAGGTAGGTTAGTCTCATTGCAAGGTCCCAAAACCTGGATGCTAGTGGGAAAGGATTAGTGATGTTCTGAGCTGGGGGTTAGGGGAGCAGGTAGAAGCAGAGTGGAGATTTAGGATTCAGGAAGAGTGGCTTCTAGACAAAAGTGTATGAAACTAACAGCTAACTTAAAAGCAAAACCAAAGTCTCAAGTTAAAGGCTCTAAAGAGAAATTCAAGCAAGCTGGCAGGGGTGGTTTTAAGAGTACTTACGGCTTTACCAAACCTGTTAAGTTTAGTACAAAGTAGCAGCCAAAATGTTTTAAAACCAGATGTTTGTGATTAGAGAGGGAATCCTTGGGCTAAAGGGAGGGATGAGTTTGTGTTCTACTAGGTTTTAGTAAGATGGAAAGTAAATTTGGAGCCTTAGCAAACCATGAGGGGTCACAGGACAGGTGGCTCCTGAAGGGGTTTATTATTTCTTCAGAACAGGCATATATTGGTTTTGAGATGTGATGCAAAGAGAAGCCTAAAGCTGACTTAGACATATGTAGGTAGGGCTGGGAGACACAGAGGAGACAAATGTGTCTGGCAAATATGTGTGAAGGGTGCTTATTTGTCTGTAAAATGGGTAGGTTGATTGTTATTGCAGCACTGTTTTAGGGGAAAAAACTACATTGCTTTCACATTATTGAAATCTGCTACTGCCCCCTTGCTCTTCACTCTGACCTTCTTGCTTGTGAGAATCACTGAATGACCTTCTCCCCACAGCAAGCACGTGCCCCAAGGCCACAAGGCTCCTTGTGACTTAGCAGTGCTCTTGTCCTGCCATGTGTTTTTGGACTCTTCCACAGTCCAAAAAAAAAGAATTAAGCACCCATTGTGGCTCTCTCAAAGAGGCAGCCTCCATTTTCTACATTTCCTCACCCTTCAAGCATCCTTTGCCAGTCATGCCTTGGAAGAGGAACAAATCTGTCAGTCTGCAGCTCTTCCATTATCTTGGATGCATAATAATGACAAGGTTCTTCAGTGGGAGGATGACTAGTGTCATTGTTGAGTAAGAAATGCCACAGACTCACCAGAAGGCTGGTTTGCATAGCACCTCATCTTTGCTTCGGATCCTCTCTTCTTATACATTGTTCTCATACAGATAGACCTGGTTGGTGAATTAATCAATACATTTCACCTGATTGGATAATTAACAGGATGCCTTTCTTGTAAACAATCTTTGAGAAAAACAAGAAAACAGAGAGTAGGAAAGCACCACCTGCACGTTGTTTATGATAATAAGCTATCATTGTTTATCTTCAACTCCCTGAAGTCTCTCAGGCTGATTCTGGGAAAACTTATCTAGTTTTCTTGCTTTCTGACCAGGCTGTCATCCACAGACTGGCACTTGGAATGAATTTCTGCCATGGGGGTTCATGTTGCATCACTGATTTGTGTGCTGCCATTCGCTTCTGCCTGCCTACTCTGCTACATTTATTCTGTGTTTTGGTTCTCTTTTTGCAAACCTGGGCTCTTTGGTCTAGGAAATAACACTCTTATCCTGTGGTTGGAGATGCATTTTCCTGCTAATTTTATTCTTCAGTGGGGTGCACAGTTGTCATTTTTGTATAATAATGCTTCTGTGGCAACATGGTTAAAAGGAGATGAAAATTCGCTATCAATCACATGGAAGGTGGACTGGGATTGTTTATTTAAAAATCTGCTGCTGGGATCCTTGGATATCTGTCTGTTCTTATTCTCTGACACACTAATGAAAATGTTGGAAATCATTTTTTCCTAATAGGAATGGAACTGTCAGTATGTAAGGAATCACGAGTTATTTTCCAGTGCCACAGTGGGATCAGCTGAGTCAAAAATGTTCTTGAAAATCTCATCCTGTTTGAAGAATGCATTGCAAAATGTAGCTAACAAGTGTAATATGTTTCCCATGGGATGGACCTCTTGTGGATGAAGATTCATTTAAGCTGTGTTATGCTCCTACTAACTAACAAACCCACCTTTTTTATGCAATACTACACATGCTTCTTCTCATAATCCTAATTCTGTAGGTAGAGTTTCCTTGGAAAAGCTCTCGTGCAAGCACTTGGACAGAGAAAGAAGAACTTGGCTCTGTGACTGGGCAGCCTACCCTCGCTTGCTTCTTTGACAAATTTGCACTTGATTCATATTCCCAAGCCCTCTATCATCATCAACCCTCGATCCTCTGTCTCTGCAGGGAGAGGCAGGCTCTGCATGCAGTGATTATTTTGAAGATGAATGTGTTGGGTAGTTTTGATTACTAATTTGCTATTTTAAGTCTGCATTGTGCTTTGATGGCTCTTATGGGATTTTTTTCTTACAGTAAGGGGATGAAGATCTAAGGGATGTCTATTTGGTTTTTCTCATCCCATAACAATACAAAATGTCATCTTGGGCTAAGTAGATACACATGTCACCAGCCACATGGTAGTGTACTAAATAAAAACAGTACCCTTCATACAAATACTTGAATATTTAAGTGGACTTAAGGGAAGAGAAGCAATAAATGAAATACTTTTGGAATATGAAACTAGTCTGCTATTGCTTCATACTCAGTTTAAAAGCAAAAACATCTTAAAATGTCTCCTCTTAATTTTTCAATGCTTATTTTTAAGCTCAGCACAATTAAGAGATTCCCATTTTCAGGCTGGTGTATAAGTAACAGGTTTATAGCAAAAGAGCAATTATATGTCATCTTAAAACCAAATATTTTTCTGATTAATCCAATGGATTTTTTGTTAGATGTCTTAATCTAAATATGGTATCTCATTCTGAATTCAATGAATGTAACCATTTCCTCCTCCTGCTATAAAATGTTATTGGTTTCTACTTGCCTCTGCTCTCATCTAGACCAATTAGCCTCCAGAGACAGAAACTATTCATTGTTCTGCATTTAAGGTACTATCATGCTATTAAACTCAGTACATTTTATCTTCTATTAAATTCAATACATTTTAACTTGTTCCTTATTAAAATGATCTGCATTAAAAGTGGTGATTTGTTCTAACACTGTGTGTTTACATGGAAAACACTTACTTTAAAGTAAAGTCCTATCACTCACAAGTTGGAAAGTACTGTATGTCCAATACTTGTGCACTAAAAAACATGTCTGGTGTAGAAACAGAGCCTGTGGTTTGCCTTAATAGAATCAAGATAATTTGAAATCTTGAAGTTATACATGAGCTTGCATGCTTGCTGAGGAAGTGCCAAGGACACCACTTGGGAGACACATGTTAGCTGTAGGGGTGTCAGTATCCAGTGTCCCCCAAACGGGGGTCTGGTGCTGCAGTTGCCTCGTGCCTGAGGTCCATCTTACAACTCTGAGTAGCCTAGTTGAAGCTAGCACAATACTTAAGTTGTCAGTGCTAGCAGGATGACTCTCTGATGGTCCCAATCCTTTCAACACTTCTGCATGAGTTTAATTTGGGATTATTGATGAGTTTACAATGAAGTGCATATGTAAGAGCTGGCAGGATTTGGTGTTCCTCATTTTTTCCTACGAGGAGAGATTTCTTAATGCACCTATTGTATTTTAATTTAAGAATATTTTTGTGTCAGTAATCAAGACATGTTTACTACAATCAGTGAACATTTTCTGGGACTAGGACGGTACATGTTAGCAGAAACCAATATGCCTACAAGATCTGGTACCATTTATTTTCCTATTACCAGCAGAAATTTTAAGAGCCCTCATGGTACTGAGGTTTCAAGTCAAGGTGGTGAACCAGGATGAACATAAGAGACAGAGCAACTACAAATCCCATGATCTGTATTTACTATCCCACTGTAATGTGAATCATTCCTGAAAACAGCTCTTGGACCATCTCAGTGTGTTGTGTGGCATGTTTCTGTTTTTTACCTAATACTTGCTATCTTCTAGCTTAAGTACAGAAATATCCTGTTGTGTTTTCGATTCTGACAAAGTTTAAATTTAGAGGCATTCATGCTGCAGTCTCTTTAGAACGAATGGGAGAGTCTAAGCTGTTGTTTCTGTGTGTCACTTTTTGACAGATGTAGCTACATGCTATTTCCCCAATTCTTTACCTTGCAAAGCCATCACCTCTACCAGATGAAGGCCTGTACCTTTACATGGCACCCGCTGTGGAAACATTGAGAAACCCATAGCTGAGAAATCCCTTGAATCCATGTTTTGTTTTAAAAGCAGCCTTGGGACTTTTACAGATGGCAATGCTGGGCAGAATTCTCCCCTATTGTGTTTCTTCTATAGTCGCTGCAACAAAGTCTGTGTAATTGAGCCTCTTGTCCTGGGCTGTGTCCTGCACTGCTAGAATGAGTGGCAATGACACGATGATTGTGGTACAAGATTAAATGGGGTGTGTGATGAACATCATGATTTGTAAAAAAAAAAAAACAAAACCCAAACCAATCCCCACGACAGGGCTGGCTTAGGCAGAGGCTGCTGGAGTCTTGTGTTGGGAGATCTGCGTAACTGTCCTATTGGTTGGGGCTTTTTTGGGTCTGAAAAGGGCATTGATTGTCTGAGCTTTTCCTCTTTATTTCTGATTCCTTTAAATTCTCTTTTTTTCCTGTGTGGTCCTGTGCAGATCACACCATCAAGTCCTGAAGCTCATTCCCTGGTGATGAACCTTTCTAGGGAAGCCAGTGTCTGACATGGTTTGGTTCCTACTGTCACCTGATTTGTATCCTTGGAGCAATGGGAGGGATGGGAACACTGAGGTGCTGTGCTGGCTGCCTGAGAATCTTACAGTTGATTCCAAGGTTGCCCAATATGTATAGAATCCCTTTTGATAAAAGATAATCCTGTGATTTTGTCATCTAGAATGTCTTTAAAATGTGTCACAGCTCAGCTTAATTTCATTACTGATGTTTGTTCTGGGTATGTTTGTTGCAGTGGGCAACTCATGCTGCTGCACTGTTAAATTCTGGGAGAAAAAGTATGAATTCTTTCCAGCAGGAAATGATTTGCTCTAATGTATAGTATTTACAAGAAAAAGCAACATTTTAAGTTAAAAGTTGAAGTTAAAAATTAGAAAATTGCACGTTTCAAAGAATCTTCTCAGGGGGGCCAGTTTCTAGGAATATCATATAAAAGAAAGAGGACATTTACAGTAAAATCAGAAAAATATGAAGTCTTCTTAACCATACCAGGGTGAAATGTGGTGTCTAGTAGGAAGAGGTTTGTCTGAAACCTCCACTATGAACAAAAAGACAAAATAAGATCTGTGGAATACGTGTTTATAGAGCAAACTTGGAGAAGAGCCGTGCTGATCATGCAGGGGACAAGTTGCTATGGCTGAGCTGGAGAATTAGCTGGAGTTCCCATGTTCTGCTGAACTCTGCATTTTTATTGTTTAAGATTTTAATGTGTAGTTTGTGATTTCACTGTAGTTTTAATTCTTTGCTTATTATGTGCGCATCCCTTTCCTCTGCCACACTTAGCAGAGCAATAGCATGAAAAGGAGCAAGTTTTCTCTACAGGGCACAGACCAAACTGTTATGAAGACTTAGTTAATTTTTGTTTGTTCTTTGGCAATGAAGAAGGAGAGCTTGTTTTGTGTCGCGTTTTCCTCGGATGTCACGAAGTTCAGCAACTTTAGGTATTGCATGAAATACATATCCCAAGAAATGTTTGTTTTATTTCAGTGATGTTCCTCTGTATTCCAGAGAAAACATTCAGCTCTTTTCCAAACTGCCTTAAAAATAATGTCCTCCAACCCTCCCTCTCCCCAAAACAAAAGAAGTTTTCCTTCTCAGAAGAGCATCTGTTATTTAGCAACGTCTGAATTTCCATAAATAATCCCAGATTTCCCCTGCACAAAGATATAAACAATTGTTCAGCACTCAAACCTCCCTCTGTCTCAGATTCCCTGAATGAGGAGAGTGGGAGAGGAGGCACCAGTGGGGGGTTTGCAGGGGGACCCATGTCAGGACAGAGGTGGGGCAGGGCAGAGGTGGCTGTTGGGCCCTCGTGGGATGCAAAAACTCTTTGGCTGGGTTGAAGAACTCCACCAGAGGGGAGTTTTAATGTTACTTGATGTTTTGAGCAACCAGCTGGCCTCGTGGACTGTAGATCCTGCCTGGCTTGGCCATAGGCTGGAGAGGGTAATGCTGGGACAGGGAAGGGAAGATGCCACCCTACCCCGGGCTTGAGTTGTGAGACTGATGTCTCTGGTGGGGGCCCACCAAAAAGCTACTCAAGACTGGATGCTTCCCACAAGTCCTAGCTCTGGGTTTCTTTAAATAATGTTTCTGCAGGAGAGAGTTAATATCTTATGAAAATTTTTTTTGACTAGGGGTTTTTAAGCACTCTATGAGCAAGTAATGAAAAAGAATAGTGACTGAGCAATTAAAGATAATGGCAAAAAGAGATATGAGTAGTTCTAGAGACATCAACTGCTTCACAGATTCATAAAATTAATGAAATTTGGCTTTTGGATCCCTGACGTAATGATACTGTATTCTTAATGCATGAATATATGACCTGAGGAGCAACTCCCCTTAAAAGATTTGTTTGTTCTCTTGGCCAGAAAGTATTTTTTTTATTCTTCTGAGCTGAAGTTGCTGGCAAATTAAACCATGCTTTTGGTTGGTTTAATTTTCACCTCAAAATTATTATTATTATTTTTTAATTGCAAAATACCAGGATGCTTGAATTTCTTCAGTGATACAGTAATCAAGGATGCCACTTTTTCAATTAATGTGTTGAGATGACTATTTACTATATCTTATATGTATACAAGAAAAGCTGTTTATTGGGCTAGGGTGCCATTTCAAAGTGAAGAACATTTTTCCTTGCATTGATCTTGTCCTATGATTATTTCTCTCCATTCTATCCAGACAACTTCTCTATGCTTTGAAAATCTTGCAAAAATTAATTTCATTATTAGTCTCAGTATTACTCCTTGACTCTTTAGTGGATCCTTCACCTGCTGACAGCTCTGGTGGGTCTTCTGATGGGTCCACTGCTCTTCCAGCTTGCTTCCATTGGCACCAATTTTCTCTCAAGTGTGAGCTATTGGGCAGCGGATACAGCCTGAACAAATATGCCTGTCCAGTACTTGCAGTTGGTTTGCCTGAAAAACAGCAGGAAATAATCCTGAGGTTTGGAGCTGGATAGAAGGGCTTGTGGAGGCTGCATTTATATGTATGAAAATCTTGCTGTCAGATTGGCCCTGTAAGGAAATTCACTTTGCATCCTAACAGGGCAGCACAAAGACATCCCACTTCCAGCTGCTGAAGCTGATTTGATTCGAATTCAACAAAACCTTAGAAATGTTTTCATTTGGCTGCTTTGATGTTTTTATGTCCTCTTTAAAAACCTTGTATAATGAAAAGATGGTAGCATCTTTTTCTTTACAGTTTCATGACAATGAAATAATTTGATGTGATATGTGAAAAGAAAGCAAGAGTACCTTAGAGTAGTTTAGCTTTTTTGAACACTGTCTGCTTCTAAAACTTACATAGCTATGCACAAATTCAATTGAAATTATAAATCCATGTAAACTTAAGTTATCCAAGCTCAGCAAGGAAGTTTTGACTTTCTATGCTAGCCTTTGTTCTTGCCAATGTCACTCGCTGCTCTGGTACCTGAAATAGGACCTCTAGTCTCCTCTTGGCCAGGCCAGCTTTTTATATCTCAGGTCCTGCTGTTTATCTAAATATTTCTCTTTAATCTGTAGAGCTTGTTTTTCTAGAGGAAGAGTTTTCTGGGAAGGGATCCAGGAGTCCCCAGTGCTCAGCTGCACTAAGAGCTCTTGCAGCGTGCAGGATCAGCAGCAGTTGGTGAGGAGCTCTCTGATGCTGTGAGTTACAATAGAGAGAAGAGATTAGGAAGCCTTCCCTTACCCTGGGCCTTCAGGCACAATACTTGTCATTCTGCACCATCCCAGAGGGTGGTGGGATGTGGTCCAGTGGCTTTCCTTCCACTCTTGTAAAAACTCACCAAGAAGCAGTTTGCTAAGAAAAGCATTGTTTCTCCAAAAAAAATCCCCCAAACTGATATTAGAAATAATACTGTTTTAAAGCATCAGACATATTGTAGGTTGTTTGTTGCTGTTCCCACATGCCCTGACACCCCAAAATGAATGTAATCTTAAAGTTGAGCACATTTCTATCTTCAGCAGCATCTGTGTCTTCAGTCTGTTTGTTTGGAGTTTTGCATGACATCAGTTCCTGAGGTTTTGTTGTGCCTTATCAATGTATGAAATGAAATTCAAGGTTTTTTGCTTGAAGATGTGAATAGCCTGAAATCTAATTACCAGAGGGACTGCCCTTCTTCCCTCTGCGGTGCTGCTGCCATGGGAACTGCCAGAGATGACCCATCGAGTTCCCTTTCCACAGAGGGGAAATCCTCTGGTTGTTTGTCATCTCCCCCACTGAGTTTTATAACCTTCCCAGTGAGCTTCAAAGTCCTATCCCTTCTCTGCCCCACAGAAGGACATGGCTGGCTGTTGGATTCACTGGGCTTCAGATCAGGAATTGCACACAGAATCTTTTTGAATGTCCTAGTGCTCCACGGTGGTGAAAGTCAGGAAGTTTTGTGGTGTTGATGGAGACAGCATCAAATGTTTCATGTACAGTGTCTAAAGCAGTAAAGGCATAGAGGTGGCTAAATGTGTGCCTATGAATGTAGCAGCTGTACATGTGTATCAGTGCTGAAGTCTTTCTCTGAATGTCCTGCAAGGGGAGGGATGCATCAGAGCTCAAAATATAAAAGTTTTGGAATATTCTAGGTCAAGAAAGTTTCTCTTGTAAGGGAAAAGAGAAAAGATGTGTGGAAGATAAAAAGCCACTGTTCTTCTCAAACACACCCTCTTCTTGCAAGACACATATGCTATTCATTTATGCTGATGGGGGAAAATATTTGTCCATTTTACTTTGTAAACAAATGCTGAGATTGTGAGATTGAGGTCCTTTTTGTAGCTGTGACTTCCCAACTGCAAACTCAAATTGTAATAAACTCTCTGGAAAAACCTTTTCTGAAAAGCCTCCTGCCTATATTTTCTTTTCTGTGGCTTCTCCAAAGCAAAGCCACACATACCTTTTTTGCTTGGCTAGAATTCAGGTCAGCTTTTGATTTTTTATGCCATTTACATGAATTCTACACCTGTGAGTTTCATTCAGCTTAAGAGACCTGAGGAGGGATGAAGGGGTATCTTCTAACTGAGTCTGGACAGCCTGTGGCCAGAGGGGCCAAGGTCTGGTGCAAGGGGAAGGAGGGGCACCAGGACACTGAGAAAATGGTGATTTTATGAGAGTGTCAAACTCAGACACTGGGAAATATTTTACATATTTATTTATCTACCTGATACTGTCTTCTAGATTTTGCTGTTTTAGAAATCTGGTCTCATGATTTCTGCAAGAGACCTTGACTATCTCTTTCTTTTGTGCTGCCTTTCCAAGATTCTCAGATAAAGGATTCATGGAAAAGGACTGGATTTCAGAGGTTTACATAGACCTCTTAAGCACCATGTGCTGACTGCAGGACTTGAAAATTTACTTTTTTTAAGAGGTAGGGTTTTCTCTGCTCTGCCAGCCAGCTGCAGTTGGTGTGCAATTGCAGAGACTAACCCAGTGCTGTCTCCTGCAGTGGAGACAAAAATATGTAAGACATCTGTGTCAATAAAATGACCTGACAGGAATTATTCCACTGTTGTCTGCAACTGCAGTGGCACTAACAAAAATCACAGATGGATTGGGACACATGTGTGGGAATGCGTCTACCTGAGCTGGATCCACTTCAGCCCTGTTCTCTGTGAATGCAGATACTGTAGGACCTTCACTAAATGGTGGAGCAAATATTTAGAAATGGAGTTGTTTTAAGTTCTCTGAGGTGCTGCTAAATCTCATGTTGCAAAAGTTTGCTGTTTACCAGAATCCTGAGTGACTCCCAGGAGCTCTCTCACCTCTTCTGCAATGAAGACCTTTGCAGGCACAGATGCCCACTGAATTTCTGCCAAGAACAACTTTCCTACCTCCAGTACGTGCACAGCAGGGAGGAGAGGGCACCTGGAGCGCTGGTGCTCCTGCTGCCGGCTGAGGTACTGGCAGGGTTGTGCTCACGTATCCCTGGCTTAGTGTGTGTGAGAGCAACAAAGGGGAATAGCCAAGCCCCTTGTATCTGGGCCTGTTTGCCTGCTGGGCAAAAATCAGGTTTGAGGGGGAATAAACCCTCCTTTCTTCATAGCAGTACCCCTCATGCTTCTTAACCCATTTCCTACACATCCACTGTTGGGCTCGCCATTCCAGGTTTTGCCTTATTTTTTAAAAGGAGTGTGTGGGGTGTCTGTAGAATCACTCACAGGTGCTCAGAGCCAGTGACGCTGCAGATGTTGGCTCCTCATGGTGGGTTGGTCGGGGCCTGGCAGTCCATGTTATGGAACATGGCTGGAGCATCTCGTTAAAGCTGTGGCTGTGTCACAGGGTGACTCCACATGATTCCACTCTTGCCCTTTGGTGAGAATGGTCGCATGGGTTGCATCTCATGCTCTGTATAGCTCAAAGAGTCAGTTTATTTTACCTTATACTTGCATGCAGCTCATGTTCCAGGAGGAGTTTCTGCTTCTCTCCTGCAGCACTGGAGTTGTTACAAAAAGCTGATGCCTTGACTGTTTCACTCCCGTGGTACCAAAGGCTCAGTGGTCTGCAGTAAGGGAATTATCAGTGTTTGGCAGCAAACACAAGAGGCTGTGAGTGAAAGGGAGAGCAAGGGCATGAGCTGTCCTGGGCCAGTGCTTTTGGCCACTCCAAGTCTGGGTGATTACCAAGAGCAAAACTTTATTAGTACTGAAGCAGCATGTTTCAGGCTTTCTCAAATTCAGAAGAACCTTTGGTATATTCAATGGCCATGTTTATGCAAGTATTTCAGTTTATTTCACTTTCTGTGCAAAAAGGCTTGCCTGTGCCTAATTATTCTAGTGCCATTTCTGAATGTCAGGGGTTCTTTCATTCTGGCAAACACCCAAATTAGTGATTATAAGGCTTTTTCAAAAGGATGTGCAAGAAAATAAAGAACAATAGGCAATTTGCTATCTTTTGTGAGGAGGGGATGGGAGAGCAGCTGAATATGTCATCCTGATTCTCCTCATGATCTAGTTCAGAGCTGAGACATGTTGCTACAACCCACTTCTTCCAAGAGAAAAGAAAACATCTGACTGCAGAGATTTCTGTTTCTCTGCATGTGGTGAAGCACAGACACTCTTAGTGACCACAGCATCTGACCAGGGCAGTGTAGGAATTCCTCCCCATGCCAGTCAGGGCAGTGTCCACCCTTGGCATACACTCAATGCCATTGCAATTTCACGTGCCTGCACATCAGTTGCACGAGGTGGGAGCGAACAGGCTGCTCCAGGGGATGCTAACACATGGGTTACACTGATGCCTTGTGAAGGCTGATCTGGAACAGAGGTTAGATAGAGTTAAAGAATAAAGTAGGTATTAAAAGGCCTCAATGGATACACCTTGGGCAGTACAAGAGCCCAGCCAGGGCTACACCCAAGATGAACCCAAAATGGTCACAAAAAATGGATGACTGGTCATGAGGCCTCTCACTTTTATAAGTTCTGGTCCATTAGCATATTAGAGTTAATTGTCCACTTATAGCTTTAGGTTATGAAGTCCCATCCTTGTTTTTCTCTCTTCATTCCGCTGTTGTTTATGCTCTTGGGCCTGAGATTTCAATCGGTTGTCCTTGGTCCCCAGCTAGAGAAGGAATTGTTTTGTCTGCCTACTCTGTGAAGAGAGCTTACTATCCCTTAATATGATGCTCAGAACTACACACTAAAGCAGTACAGAATCTGAAAACTATAAAAGCTAAAACCTGAGGCATCAACAGCCTCCCTACAAAACTGACCCCCTACCTCCATCTTCCAGCTAATCCGGTGCTTGATCCCGCATGCAGGAACCCCTTGGTCAGTCTAATACCTACTTGCTGTGTCCCCAGGTTTGATTATAACATCAGAACTCAATGGCCTGTGGCAGTGGAAACAGTTCACAACTGGTTTTTACCTTATGCTGTTTGCACCTGTGCAAACTGGATCTAAAAGGCTGACAGGCACATCAGAGGAACCCTGAAAATGCCATCGGTTCCCCCCTGTGTACCTGTGAATACACAGTGTGAATAATCCTGTTAGGGAATTGGGACTGATTTGGACTTGACTTCCTTACCTTAAATTCTGTGAATTATTATACCACAAGAGAAGAAATTATGCCTTGATTTGGCTAGATTTAGCCACTAGATGTGGGGATGACCTTTCAAAATCCAGTCAATTTATCCTGGTCTTTCCTCCCTCCCTTTGCAAGTAAATGTGTCGATTTTATATTTTGATAAAGCTCCTTCAAATCTGAGGCATCTTTTGGCTGCATCTCTCCCTCCACTGGAAATAATGCACTCCCTTCCCCTGTGCTCTCTGTGCTGCTTGAATTCTTCATCTGCAGCAGGGCGAGCAGCCAACTCCTTTTCTGAGCATCTCTTGTGTGGGGCTCCATCCAGATGCTTCGGGAGAGAGAGCCGATCAAACAGACAGTTCTGTGATTCAGCCTGTTCTCAGGGATCTCTGAAATGTCCTGTAGTCCCTGGAAAATGCTGCAGCTGCCCATCAGGCTGCTTCAGTGCCTCACCAAAAATGCAGTCATCCCCCACATCCAGGATAGCACAAAGGATGAGAAGAGATAAACACAAACATTTAGTTGGCAGTGTGAGCGGTGGAAAGGAATTAATTTTCTCTCTGACAAGGCTGTTTTTTAATAATTTCTGTGTTATTATTTACCCTTCCTGATTTTCTTCTTTCATAACTACAGCAAGTTGATGACTTTACTCAACAGTTCCTTGGCTGAATGGTAATTTGATGATGAAGGTGACAGCAATAGCAATTATGAACTCTACAAGAGAAGTTGCTTTTATAATGGAAAATTTTACAGCTTGTTTTTAGTAAATGTTGTATTTACCACAAAACATCACCATCTATAGTTCACTTGCACTGCTCATGGTCTCTTTTAGAGAAGTGGTTGGCCAGGTTGGAGACAGTGTTGAGAGAGATGAGAACTCTAATGGCATGCTGCTGTTCTCAAGCTCCTTTGTTTTTCCATGGGAAGCAGCTTAGAAATTTCTAAAAATGAGTATGAGGAGTTAAAAAAGCCCCAAGCCAACCATCAGTAATTAACAGGTATTGCTCACATCCAAAAGATTTGCAACCATTGACCACCTGTGAACTTCCTGTGAAGCCTGACCTCACTTCCAGCAAACTTACAATCTCTTCTTCCTTTTAAGGAGAGTTCTCTGTTCAGCCAAGCTGGTCATTTTCCCTGCTTTCTTGACTTAGGACACAATGGGGTTGCCTGCTCCCGTGTTTTTAAAAGATGGTTCTTTTAAACTGAGCAGTACTCATGTACCCCTAGACCCTCAAAACAGATTCCCAGGGCACAATGCTAAATGGCTCCTTGAGTAGCTTCAAGGTGGCTCTCTGAAACATTTTTCTTCATTTAGAAAAAAGGAGTTGGGAAAATAATGCTGAATTTTTCATCAAAAATGAAAAATAAATTCAAGACCCAACTGTGATTATTTTGCTTCCCTTCCATCTTTCTCTTATAAAACATATTTACTATTTGTAAACTGCTTGGGTAAAGGGCAAGTCATGTAATTCCTGGAGAAGGATGACCTCACGTTATGAAAGACTCTAAAGTGAAGCCAGATGGAAAATGAGAATCTGGGGGATTTTCTTTTACATTTCTCTCCAACTTGCCATTGTTTGTGGAATATGACTAGGTGCTGCTTTTGCCTGTGTGTTTTTGGAACCAAAGCCATGGCAGAGCTAATAAGCCTGTCAGAGAAACCTTAGCTAAGCATTTAGACAATTACATGACACTTTAGAAAGTCGTAGGCAGATTTTGAACCTTATGCCCAATGTTTGCTTCCTCTGTGCTTTTTAAAAATACTACCACAGCCCCTATTAAAATTACCCTGGCGACAAATGGTTGTTTCCCAGTTACACTTCCTACTGCTGGCACTTCTTCTCACCTTGCATTTTGTTAAGTGTGGGGAAATGACCGCTGCTTCTTCGTGTGAGGAACTTTGCTGGTACATTGGCAAGTTTTGCGTGCATATGTGCATGCTGCTGAATGCAGCCTATGAGATACACACCATGGCAGGTCTCTTGACTTAAAACTGGTCTCCAGGTAGCTTTGAAGAATTGAGGGACTACACTGCGGTACCTCTCATTGCTGGAAGTGCTGCATCATTAGAGAGTTCCCAGAATTAACACAGTTCTATTCTTCCATGTCACTTCAGGTTGAAGTGGCAAATTTCAAGATGATAAAGGAGTTAGGAATTCTAAAATAATTTCCTTTATATTGTCTATGGGTCTCAACATTGTGTCAAGCTGCAAAATACATGCAAGTGCTACTGTTTTTTAGTCCAAGACTGTCTGGTAGTAACACACACCTCCATAACCCCCAGATCAGTTGTGGCCCTTCTTTCACAGTAGCATTTCTGCAGATCTCTTCAATCAGGCTCAAAGGGCAGCAGGACTGTTTGTTCTTCAGCTTTAAGCTGTTGCACTCAAATTACACTCACCCCACATCCTTTACATTGCATGGCTATAAAGTAGCAGTTTGTTTTTAAACTAGTGGTGTTAATTTGAGATTTTGGCTGCACTGGCTACTTCTTCCTTTGGCTTTTTTTTTCACAGATATCACAAAAAAAGTTCTGAGAGAACTCCCCTTTAGTTAGTAAATTGTTCTATTTTGTAGCTGAAATCACCATAGCTTTTGATGGGTGATGATGAAGCAGCATTATAAATGACTGGTGAGACCTGAAACTTCTTTCTCTGCTTTTCTGCATCTGTCAGGAATAAGTAAGTGAGACAGCCAGGCCCTGGTCACCCAGCCCTGAGCTTGGCATAGAGGGGAACTGGCACAGCCCAGTTTGTATCTGTGCAGCTGAGGTCTTCTCCCAGTGGTTATTGTGGTCACTCCTGGCTCACTGCAATTTCCAGAACCATGCTGGAAAATTGCCTCTGGGAGGGTTGGCTGGCTTGGGTCCTGTTATCACACCCACACTGAAGAAGGGGGTTGCAAGGGTGGTGGATAACCTTCTGGGTGGGAGTATTTGATACCTGAGTTGTAGGAAAGGCTGGATTCTGGATCCTGAGGCAGGTTGTTCAACCATCATTACAAGACATTTGTGGTTTTGAAAGATTTTTTTAAAATTCAGCTCTGAATTTTGTAGCTCATTAGAGTACTATTACATGAGTAAAATACAGGACTCACAATGAGCAAAATCTAATTAAAAACATTAGAAGATTTTGAATAACCATCATATGAAGGAGACGAGTGAGGACAAATTTACAGTTACTGGGTTCCCATGCTCGTTTCAGTCCCATTCATCCTGCCATTGCCTTCTTAGACATTATTTCAGCATTAAAAAAAAGCCTCTAGAGTCTGACTAAACTTGCTTGGACCCACCCTGAGACATGAGTATGGTAGTGCAAAGGTAACAGGCATGCTACTGCATGTCTGCAGAGAGATGAGGCTTGTGTTGTGCAAAAGGAAGCAAATAACAACTTGCTGCTGAGTGCAAACCAGAGCAGCTGTGGACTGCAGCAGCCATCTAGCCAGTTTAACTGGTTATGTACAGTGGGTCCACATGGCAGCATTCAGCATGAAATCCCATGCCTCAACTTAGTAGGGTTTAAGAGATTGTGTTCCTGCTGCTCAATGGTGGCTCTGAATGGTCTTTTCCTCTGTGTGTGGTGTCTGTCGGTGAGGAGCGAGGGTGCTCAGGGCTCGGTGCACTGATCCTGGTGTCGTTCACGTGTTCATAGTCACACTTGCTGCTGTCTAAGGGGGAAAAATGGAAATAAACCTCACACATTTTATATGAAATCTGATCTGCTAAATCTGAGGTTCTGGGCTATTTGTCTAGTAGGGTGTAAAAATGACTGGTCACCTCTGGATTCTTTAAAATCAACAAGAACTTTGAAAGGAGGTGAGGGGTGTCTGGAGGAAGGATGGGTGGTGTGATAAGGATTCTCCTCCCACCATGGCATAGCAATAGCAGCTCTGCCTCCCTTTGGAGGAAATGGTATTTGTACACTTACCAGCTCTGGGCTTTGGCTTCCACTGCTGTCATGGGCACCGTTGGAGGTTGCAAGGAACAGAAAATTTGTAAGGCATTTGTACAGCCTTTCTGAGAGCTGCAGAGCAGGGCAGTGTGAGGAGCTGCTCAGGCCCGCTGAAGGCTGGGAGCAGAGAGCTGACATGCATGGTCTGCAAATGGGCAGTGTGGGAACTGGGGTGTCCTCTCACTGAAACTTCTACTCAACATCTCACCTGCAGGACTCACTCTGAAGTATCTTACAGTGGGAAGGCAAGATTACTGCAGACATCTGACAGTTGTTAGCAAATGGCTGCTCCTTACAGGGAGAGACTTTTGAAAGCTCCTTCTTCCACCAGTTTTGCTCCACTGGCCACTGAGGGATCAAAAGGAGAAACAGGAGCACAAGGCAGAAATGCCTTGAACCTTTTCATACGGACAGTGATTTAATGCATGAAAAACCAACCAAGAACCCCTCCTTGTGGTGCCAGGGAAAGCTTTCCTTGTAACCCTCTCCTTGATCACTTCTACCTAAAAACTTCTGCTCTGTATTAAACAATGCATGTTTAACCAAGTTTTGCTAATGTACGGGCTGAAACTAGGGCAGAGTTTTCCAGAAAAAGTGGGGAAACCCTTTCTAATGTGATTATTACTTGTGAGCTGTGTCAGGGTGAGGGGAGGCAGAAGGGCATGAGCAGCAGCAATATGGTCTTTAGCAGGTGTTAGGGAGAGCAGAATCTAATGAGAATCATAAAAACACTTGAAAGCTTTTTAACTCCATACAAGATTTTCAGGAGCTGTTGATAGGAAACAGTAGTGATCCAACTGACAGTTAAAGAGATGAAAGGAAGCCCTTTGGATTAAATAAGATTTAGGAAATAAAAGGATTAGTGCTAGACAAAAGCTAGATTTAGGGGTTTATTTAATGAGTGCAGTGTGGCATGATGGAATGTGGGGCATCAGAAAAGAGATGAAAGACAAAATAAAAAGACGAAGGCAGGAGGTAGTATGGAGGCAAGGAATCAGCACAACATCTCCAGAAACCCTTCACAAATCTTCTTGTAATTGAAAATGGTACCAAAAAAAAAGTAGTTTTCATTAGCAGTCCTGGCTTCTTTACATAGTAACAAGAAGTGTTACAATGACAGGAAATCTTCTGTGATGGGGCTGTCAGCTCAAATCCCTGCCACAGGAGAGAAGAGTATACATTATCAATCTACTTGTCTGATGAGATAAAATCAGATTTAAGTAAAATTATCACTCTATTGGATTCATAATCTGTTGTGCTTCCAAGTAGGGGCTGCTGAAGAACTAGTCTTGTTTAAGAGATCTCCATTTGGAGCTCTCTAGTGAAGCTGGTGGCAGTCTCAGAAATGAGGGGTATGCACATGTTGGTGGAGTGAGGAGCATAGAACTCCTTGATGCAGCATCTGTCACAGGAACATTTCATCTTGTAGCTTTGAAAGCAGGACCAAGAGTTTTCCAGAGCTCAAGTTCTCCACTTAATCATCTAAAGGTGCACATTTGTATTACTAACAAGGTAAAGAAAATAAAAAAAATGTGTGTAAGAATTTGACTCAAACAGATCAGTTGTTCATCTAGCAACTCCTCCAAAGTCTGCTGAAGACAGTGGAGTGCCTACCAGTGGGTTTGGCTCTGACATTAAGATAAGGTAGTCAGATAAGTGTGGATACTCTTGGCTGATGAAAGTGCTATTTGGAGAAAATACCACATCCCCTGTTCCAAAGATGCTGTTACTCCTAATCTTCTGGATAGTAACGGATATCTCTAATGAGAGGCTATTAGAGGAAGAACAACAGAATTTTTTTTTCCTCCCTTCAAGTCTCCAAGTAAGATTGGATCATTTTCTTATCTAGGTGCAAAGCAAAATATATTTTGTGGCCTAATTTTACCAACAGGAAGATTTTTACAAACACAGGTAGTTACAATTGGTTTAGGAAAGTTTAAAGTTCTTGGTGGATGTTCACATTAAAGTAATCCAGACATCTACTGTCAATGTTTCTGAAAGACATTACGATAAAAATGTTTCTTCAGACAATATTCTCTTTTCACTTGTTTTCATTAGCATTACCACAGAGGAATGCTAGTAGGATTTACAAATGGCTAATAGGAAACAAACAAACAAATGAAAAGCTAGGAAATTACTTTATTCAAGTTTCTTGGGAACGTTTTATATAATATTTTGTGGTTTGGACCCTACTTTGTCCCTGAGTGATTTTGTTGCTGAACCTGAATAAGAAATATAAATAAAATAGATTAATTTTTCTTTATTGCTTTGTGTCTTTTATATTACTCTCTGTAAAGAGATGTGTGGTCCAGTTCATTGCCTTTGGATGGAAAAGGAAGCTTGACTGAAAATTTACAGTGTGCCTAAGAGACATTTTATTTGTTCATTAAAGTGACCTTCAATATACCAAATAAATAAGGAAATTTTAATGATTTTTTTTCATCCAATTAGCCATTTTATTTATTTTATTACAGTTTTTGTCCAGTTGAGTGAAAGCGGTTTAAAGTTGTTTTCCTTAATGAGCTGGTCACCACATTATTAATACAAAATTAATATGGTCTCCATTCAGATATGATTTTTGAAGGTACTTAGACATCTGCTCGGATTTTCCAAAACACCCAGCCGGATGAAGTGTCTAATAACTCACAATGTCAGGGGGCATAAGTCAGCATCTGTAAGTGCTTAGGTACCCTTGAAACTGGGGTTTTCAAGGTTTGCTTTAAATAACTTGCCTGCAGCACTGGACTCCTTGTCGGTGTCTTCCCACTTCCAAGCAAATGCAATCAAGTCCAAGGGGCAAAACTGACAGTCTTTGGACTACCCTGCAGCACAAATCCTTTCTGGTCTCTGAACACCACAGCCTTGACTGTGCCATGTCCTTGCTTTTGAGGGCCTGAATTTGCAGCCTGAACAAATCTCCTATAACAGTAGGCTTTGTTCATGTGTGCTTCAGGAGAAGAGTGGGTTTGCTGGTTTGACTGATTTGTTTTTCCCTCTCATTTCTAAAAATCATAGTTTATATCTGCCAAATCTGTTTCAGAGTGTCCAGGTGACAACTAGGTGACACTTGTGGAGTTCCTTTACCCCTAGCCCTTTCTTTCCCTGAGTGGATGGTTGATTAAACTAAAGCAGTTTTTCATGAGTACAGTAATTGCCAGGAAACTCTTGTGCAGGTTATTTCAAATCTCCCATGTCAGAGTTTCACATCCTTCTTCCAGGACATGAGGACAGTACTGCAAATATCTGCAAGTATAATAGAAATCACTGGGGCTTAACAATGGCTGATTTTCCAGTGGATATGTTGGTTGCCATTGGGGTTTCTGTTTGTTTTTAAATCTGAAATCAATTATCTGTCATGGGAAATGTTTTCTTGGATGAGGAACATTTGGAAAATGTGTTTTAAAAATGAGAAAATGAAGGTATTAATAAAGGAGAGTTTGAGGCATCATATTAACAATGCCACTATACTGCCTTTAGGTAATACATGGATGATTGCCTTAGCCATTATTTCAGAACATCCTGGAACACTAATTTTTACACAACTGCATATTTATGATAATGTATTCCAAACTTTGAAAAGCTTCCAACATTACTTTCTTTTAAAATTACACTTAATTTGATTGTGCTTCTGCACTGCTGTCTTATCTCATTTTTGTCTCTCTTTCAATTAGAGTGGAAGAAATGCTGAAATAGTGTTGAGATGGACTTGAAATTCCTCTGCCAGGACATACCAGAGGTTTCAGGAGAACAGGAACTCCTTTTGTCCTCAGCCACAACAGAATACTTATCTGTTGTCCAAATGTATCCCTGGGGACAGCCTCCACATATAAGCAATTTTTCCTTACTAGCAACAGGGCTTACCTAGCAATTACTGCACTCTGTGCCCTCCCACCAGCTCCCCTCACCCAACCACTGCTGCTAATCTAAGTTTGAGAGGTGTTGTGACCCTCTCAGACACTATCCAATACCTTTCAACCCCAAGATGAAATTGGCAGAGCCAATTCATTGGCAACAGACTGTTCCATACTAATCACACATTACAAGTGCCATAAAATAAAATGGCTAAGAAAAATGTCTGTGGATTTTTTTTCTGGCTTATTCATTTTCCAAACACACTTTATCTCCAGGTGATACATGTGGTTTAACCTTAGAAAATTTTTGGTGCCACTTTGGGCAACTATAAGGTATAAACTATATTACTTCAGACTTCAGAATCTTAAAGGTCTTTTCCGACCCAAATGATTCTATGAGTCTTCGATTCTAGTCCTGTATGTTTTTCTCAGAGACATTATAGATGAAAAAGATTATTGTCTTTTTTTTTTTTTTTCCCCAGTGTGTCATGCTGTGGTAAGCAGCAGCAAGGTGGAATGCTGAAATCTCTGCTCAGGTGGCCTGGCACTCTGTGTAAAGGTATCAGCTGAAGTTTGTTGAACTCATACCCCCTCTTACATGAGGTCATTGTGCAGAGTGTCTCATGCTTCTGGTCGGCTTTGATGTGAGCTGCAATATTTCTATGATCTCAGCCCAGGGACAAGCTGGTGGCCCCAGACTCAGCAGTGGTTAAACACGAGTATAAACAAAGTAGAGATTTGCTATGTGCCAGACAAAGTCACTTTCAAGTGTGCCCACAAACTCATAGAAAATTGGTGTCTTTGGTTTATTGCAGATATGTAATGGTACCAAGAAAAACAGGATTCCAGGCTAAATAACATGTAATGGTTACCAGCTCATGTACCTTGACTCTGTGATTTCAGTCTGCGAAAGTTCAGATGATAATTCTGTAAATACTGGTGGAAGGCTTTGACTGTATTGTCAGTTTCCTTTCTTACAGATTAAAGGGTTTCTGCACTACTTGTTTTAGCCCTTCATTTTCATTTGTTCTTTCTTGAGTAAGTCACTGAAGTCAGCTTTATGAGATGTTAGATCATGTATGAAATGCATGTAAATAATTCGATAGACACATTTCTCTCTTTTTTTTTTCTTTGTCCTTGTGGCTATTTATTTTGAAGGAAGCTATGTGTCAACTGTCAGCAGTTCTTAAATAACTGAATCCTTCAACTGCTGGGTTTTGGGGAGCAGATGGTTTGCCTGCAACTACTGAAGATGGTATCCTCTGTTTTATATTTTCAAGCCAAGAGAAAGGGAAAATTCAAGCTTACTAAAAAGACAGTCTCATGGAAGGGATTGCTAGAACATTCCTTAGTACAGTCATCAGTAAATTATATCAAATTGGGCACATCAGAGGCAATATGAGAAGCTTCTGTGTGCGTGCAGAGGAAGGAGGAAGGCTTTTTTTAAAGACAGGGAGATGTATAAACTGCATTAGTAGTCAACCTGAACAGTCAGCCCTACTCCTGGGCCTAGGTATAGGCTGAACATAAAGGTGTAGCTATGGAGAAAACCTTGGTTTACTTCTGTGTGTCTTTGTGTGCTTTGGGGAGCTGAGTAGTACCTTCTAGAACTGCTTTGATGTTTAGCAACTGGTTTATTTTTAAGTATTTTGGTTAAGCTTCACAAACTTATGAAGATTCCCTTTGAGGAATCTTGCCATAATGCAGATGTTGAAGAATAAACTTGAGAGGTGGGCTCAAGCTGAAACCTGCTGAGGCTGCTTCCCTGTGTATCCACCATAGGAAAAAAGAGTTTTTTGGGAGCAATTCTTCCAAATGATAATGAAAAGCTGTGAAGCTGTCAGTACACCCCCTAAAAATTAGGATGGTTTTGAAATGGTAGAGTGCTCACTGTAACAGGTAATGGGAACATTACATCTGGTCTTCTTCAGGATGAGTCACACACTTTTCCTCTTTTCTAATTCTGCAGAGACTTGGCACCTCTGCGTGATGAAATCCATATACTGGCTGTGGTAAAAGGGCTGAGCTAAACACAGAGCAGATGAAGAGATACAGGTCAGTATGTGCATCTAAAACTGTTTGCCAAGATGACATGGATCCAGAGGAATGTTTGAATATCATCCAGAAATTATCATTCCTAAATATACATCCACTGAGATGACCCAGGAGAATACACACCTGGTTTTTACTTAACCAGTTACAGAAGAGATACCAGCTCGAGGGTCCTGAGACACTGGAAAATAGTCAGACAGGTCAATGCTGTTGCCAAAATTTCATGACATTTGGGGTACAATGGGCTGTAGTTTTAATTTTTTTAAAAAACCCCCACCCAAAACCAGAAGGACTGTGCAATAAAAAAGAGGGCAGAAAATGCACAAAATTACTTCAGCTTTGCCAGTTTGATAAACAGGCCAATGCTTGGGGTTTTTTTCCCCACTTGCTTACTTTTGGTTTTGTCTTACATAAGCAACAGACAATATTTTGAAGTGATTTTTTCTATTAATAACATTCCCTGCAGGCAACAGGCCCTTTATCTGGAAGATGATGCTTATGGATAGAAACTCTCTCTCTGGTTACTGAGATTAACAGTGCAAGATTGTGTCCTCCAGAATGAGTGACTTTAAACTGAGAGGGAATAAAACTGTGTACTATGCAAAAGTGTCTCTATGCAGAACCCTGGGAATATTCCACTTCCTAGGACCTGTTACGGAAAAAGAAAAATTGAGGTTTAGTCTAAATTTTGCCTTTCTTAGGGTTGTCATTATGTCTAACTGTTGCTCTTTTACTCTCCTAACTTGTTATTCCTCTGCTAGCTGTTTATTTCTAACAGATGCCTGTAGCCAGTTAACATATGGCCTCCATCATTGCTCAGCTAAACTGTACACACAACAGCTACTCCTTTCCAGTTTTTTTATCCAACCGAGCCCCCTTTTCAGCTACTTAACATTTTCTTTGGTTTCTCATGGCTTATAATTTGTCTACATTTCTGCGGTGCTGGCTGAAGTATCCTGGGAGGGGCAATTTGGTTTTTTAAAAAGAATTTAAAAAATCTATAAACCAATCTTTTTTTAATTCAAGCTATTTATCTTTTTTTTCAGCAATGTAAAAAGATAAATGGGGCCTTATTGTTCTGGAAGGCTCCATAAGAAATGAGAGGCCATGCTCTATGGAGCTGCTGCTTCCACGAGGAGCTTCAAATAGGAAAATAGCTCAACAAAACAAAACCAACATCTTAATCTGCAGATGGAATAGCCACTGACAAAATTGTCTTTGTACGTAGTGGAAATCAACAGGTCAATCTGTCTCTGCTTTCTTGTTTTTACCATCCCTTCCACAGTCCTTGCTAAATGATTTTTCCATTAATTAATTGAGAGCTGTAGATATACGTGGGTTTCACTCCACAGTTTGGATGTGCTTTGTTTTGTGTAGGGACCCTCCAATTTTTTAAGGATTACAGTAGCTGGCAGCTCCTTGTGAAAGCCAGTGGCTGAAGGACAGTGCTGCTCCAGTGGTGCTGCGTGTGCCGGGGCAGACAGACGGTTTCCAGATTGAGTCTGCACGCAGCCGTGCAAAGCAAGCCCTGCTCTCATGCCTGGAGAGCTCCTTGGAAAGCACAAGGAAGATGTGGCACAATGAGGCCACGGGAAAAGCAGCCACCTTGTCCCAGGGAGACGTCGGCACTGTGAGGACTCATCTCCTTGCAGGACGAGGGATGGCGGCTGTCCTTTCGAGACAGCAACAACAGCAACAACACCAGAACAAGCTGCTTTCCTAACCAGCTGATGTCCTTCCTGCAGCACTGAGGGCAGCCAGCTTGGTGGCCTTGGTGGTCTGATGGGGGGAGCAGGCAGTGGATCTGCAGCTCTTTGTGTGACCTTAGAAATATAGCAAGAGGCATGGCTGGGTGAGCCTCGCCGAGGGTTGTGAGACACATCAGTGTGAAGGGTGCAGCTGAGCTGAAACCACACAGGATCCACTTCAGTGTCTTCCTTTCATGGCTCTGTTCACATGTGAAATGAGTGACATGGAGATTTGAGGAAGAGCAGACCATAGATAAAAGGAACAATCAATCTGACAGGGTCTTTAAAAGAAGGCATGAGTAAGTACCCCATGCAGAGGAAAATTACCTACATAAGACACTTTCCAAGAACAAATGAGGGATGATTTCTTCCATCACTGACATCAGTTACACATATGTGGATAAGCATCACAGTGAGCAGCAGCCCTTCTGCAATCCACAAGGCCACTGGAGAAAGTAAACTCGTGGGTGACATTTCCAAGCATTCAGTTAGGGTTTGTTCTCCAAATACACCTAAATGAAGGATCTGTGATCCCTCAAATGTAGGAATTGTTCAGCATCCATGTATAACAGACTTTTCCAAAGGTTTGAAGGTTGCTTTTGAGCAGGTCCTGTTACCTGTATTTATTTCCTCTGATGGGAAGAGCGAGGCAGGCACCCAAGAAGCACTAGCATTAAGTTGGGAAAGGCACAGGAGAATATTGAGAAGCAAAGCCACAATTTTCTCCAGCATTTTGCTGCCTCCCTTCATTGCATGTCTGGTAGAAGTAAACAAGATCAGATACATTTATATTGAAAGCAGCTCTGGCAAATTTGGAATCTCTCAACTGCAGATGGAGAGATGATGCTTCATGATGCTTCACATTTCTGGTCTACTGCATATTCAGGGCTCGCTCTGCCTTCAGTCTCAGTGCTGCTTTGGCTCTCAGATCATTAGCTTCATTTTGTTCAGCCTTCAGCAATGTGGCTCCCAGATGTGTTTTCCGGTATTTCGTTTATAACTGTGAGGAATCTACAGCATCCAGCCACCCCTATGCCTGCCTTTTTTTTTTTCCTTGGCATTGAAATTCTCTGAACAGGACATTCCTATTAACATCAACAGTCAAAAAATGAAATAAAAGTAAAAAAACCCTGTAAGGTTTTCATTCTCACCAGGAAGTTCTTTAAGGTAGAACTTCAACACAAACACTTTTGTAGAAATATTTGCTGGTAAAGTTATGGGGCTTTTTTTGCTCGCCACTATGCTATAAGAGTTTTCAGCTGACATCTTACATCCATGTGAAGTGTGCCTTTTCAGTCTCCAGCTTTGTGAGTATCAGTATCAGTGTTGTAGCTGTGATAGTTTTGGAATGTAAATGGTTTATTTTATTACACCAGCTTATAAAGATGAGAGAAAAAATGAGCTGGGGAAAGGCTTGTATGCCTGAAAACTTGTCTGCTTTCTCCAGCTATACAGACTTGAAAGATATTATCTGCCTTACAAATCTTGCCTTCCTTTGTAAGCATGTGGTTGGATAATTATTTTCAACTATTGCTTGGATAAATAGTTTCTAAAGAATTTGGGCACACAAAGTAGCCCTTGCTAAATTGTCTAAAGATGGTTTCTTAAATGAAGTGATTTTCTTCTCAGACACACAGAAATCTTTTTTGCCAAAGGTATTTCTAGATAATTTTTAAAGCATGGGGAATGGTTTGGTTTGTTCTTATGAATTTTCATGTACATAGCAAAAAAGTGCAGGCACTAGTTTTTGTCCAAGTCCTTTTAAAAAGGTGTCACTATGTTTGGCTTCAAAGTGCCTGATAAATGTAGATCAGAAAGGCAATTAATTTGAAATATTAAATTATGCATCCCAGAGCACTGGGGAAAATTAAAAAGGGAGGCTGACTAAAAGATCAGAAAAACACATAGCTCAAGTAGAACTGTGGGAGTTTGAGTTACTTTCCTTTATAAATTGATTTTGTTTCACAGGATCTTCCTATACCTCCCACTGCAATGGGAAAGTAGCTTCAGCTTACTTTGCTTTTGCAGGCTTTGCATTTGCAATCTCACCAGCTGGATCCTGGAGGAAGATCATGAACTTTGCAGAAAGCAGCTAGTCAGATCTTGCCTGTGCGTAGTTTTAATTGCAGTATCGAACAATTGGTTTGTACGTGAAAGAGCAGGGTGTACCATCTCTTCCAAAAGTATTGCTGTTAATGAAAATTGTGCATTTTTCATATCACAGGATTTGAATCCTTGTTATCCCTCACCATCTCCATCTTTTGGGACAGTGTGCTCCTCATTTTAATCCAGTGCTCTCTGCAGAAGCACTGGATATTTAGCTGTTTTATTGCACTGACTGCAGAGTCCAGGACAGAATGAAGAAAGGTCCCATCCACTCTTTTCTGTACGAGCCATATTCTATATTCTATACACTTCCATCAAATCCCAGACTGCTCATGATCTTTCTAATGTTACGGATTCCAGGCTTTACAAACTTACTTGAGAGGAGAAGCTCTGTCTCTTGGCTAAATGTGCGTCTATCCTGCCACATCCTTGCAGAGGTGGTTAGTCCTTAACATTTCCTTCACTCTTGGCTGTCCATGGACAAAAAGCTTTCTCCGAGCACCCTACCATGTCTCACACTCTCTCTCTTTTGACTAAAATGGTTGTCAAGATGCTGTCATATATAAGACCAGGTTATATTTAATTTTTTCCTCTTCAAAAGGGTGGGGTTTTTTTGTTTTACTTTTGGCTTTACCATTGTGTTTCTGGTTTTCTTGACCTCTAAGTCAAAAAATGACATCCTTGCTTGTATCAGACATGGTGCAGCCAACAGGAATAGGAAGGGATCGTCACCCTGTACTGGGCACTGGTGAAGCTGCACCTTAAATCCTATGTTCAGTGAAGACAGTTGAATGTCTTCACTACACAAAAGACATTGAGGTGCTGGAGTGTGTCCAGAGAAGATCAGCAGAGCTGGTGGAGGGTCTGGAGCACACGTGCTGTGAGGAGAGGCTGAGGGAGCTGAGGATGTTTAGCCTGGAGAAGAGGAGGCTCAGGGGTGACCTTATTGCTCTTCACAACTGCCTGAAGGGAGGGTGTGGCCAAGTGAGGGTCAGTCTCTCCTCCTCTGACAGAAGCAGAGGAATGGTTTCAAATTGTTCCAGGGGTGGTGTAGATTGGATATTGGGAAAAATTTCTTCGTGCAAATGGTGATCAGGGATAGAAATAGGCTGCCCAGGGACATGATGGAGTCTCCATGTCTGGAAGTGTTCAAAAGGCATGTGGATATGGCACTTGAAGACAAGGTTTAGTGGTGAACATAGTTGGGCTCCATGATCTCAGAGGTCTTTTCCAGCCTTAATGACTCTGTGATGCTATGGTTAGTCTGCTCTAGCCAGGACCAAGCTGTAAATAAGCAAATCACCTGTCAATGCTGGCTTGTTCCTTCCCCACGTTTTTACAGGTATCTCAACATATTTATTAAGCATTTCAAGGCACTAGCTGATGACTCCTGCTTAGAAAATTAATTACTTAATCCTATCCTTTGTTTTCTATCCTGTTTCTGATATAGCAGCAATTCTCTGCCTTTCTCCTCATACATAACTTTTGCATGGCTCCCTGAAGAGACATTTCAGATTTACTCTCCAACACTTGCCAGGGCAGGACCCCCACCACCTACAGAAGGACAACCTTTTAGCCCCACCAATATGACCACTGATGTGATGTGTTGTCTTCAAAAAGGCTGGAAATTCAACCCTTGAACCCTTGCGGACTTGCCTAGTGGTTAGTGGAAAAATACCTACAAAAACTTGCTTAAAAAAAAAAGCCGAGAAAAAGTCAGTCTATAATTAAGAAACAATGCTGCATGAAGTATTGTGTTTTGCTAGGAAATACTGAACCCCAATTCTGAAGCATTTAATGGTTTCAAAATCTGGGATATGCCATGGCAGAACCTCATGACGTTCAGTCGTTTTTCTGTCATATGAATGATGTTAACCAGACCGACTTAATCTTCTTTGAGGCAGCTCAACAGCCACGCTGGAACTAAGCATTCTCATTCTCATTTTGTTTATGTTTTGTGTGTGTGAAATGACTGAACTATGGTGGGAAAGGAAAAGAAAAGAGGGATTTGTGTTGGTTTTCTTTGACCAGCTTCTAGTTAAGCTTCCAAGTGTTGTTGATATCTAATGTACTCTCCAAGGCCTTCTGTGTATTATAATCTCTAATCATCTGTGCTACAGTTTTCACAGAAGTGCTAAAACCATTTTACCACCAATTCCCTGGCAAGACTGTTCAGAGACTCTTTCAAAGAATGAAACTTTTCATGAACTACAAATCCAAGACATTTGTGAGGCCTTTAAATTCTTGGCATTTAAATTACTGTGTTAAGTCCAAAAGTAATTTTCGGATCTGCAGTGTATAAAATCAGTCCTTTAGCTCCTCGTAAATATCAGAACAGAAAGAGAACTGTGAAAATTCAATTGTCTGTATCATAATTAGTAGAAAAAGTACATTGATATTAGGGGCTATTAAACAGGTTTGTAAAGGAGTAAAGGTCTCATGCTTAAGTTTTTTCTTCCAGAATTGCAGGCAAAATTGAAAATTGGTCTCTCTCACCAAAAATTTGAATGTTTGTGGATATTGTTTTTTTAATAAAGATATCCACTCTAAAATAAAAAATACTTTAGTTCAGGACTAATGTAACACCACGTAGAACAAATTAATTTTTACTTATTTTCTATACAAAAATTTTGAAGTTCACAATTTGCAAAGGAGAAAATTGGAGAAAAGGAAGGTATAAACCTTTGCCAAAGTGAAATGGTGCATAATGGAAATCTGACACATTTTTTTTCCTTATTCTTCATGAGGAAGACCACTACAATCAGACCTTATGGAAGAAATACAAATCTATCTGTTGGGGGGTTTTGTATGTTGTTTTGTTTTATTTTAATCTTTTTAGAACTGGCTTAAATTATCAGATTAGATCTTGATCTGTAGCTTTTGGTATTTTTCAACAGACTCCCTTTCCCCGCCCTTCTTTTAAAAGAAAAATAAAAAGAAAAAATAGGAAACAGAAAAACAGAGATGGAATCCATTTCTGCTTTCATTTGACAGTAAGAGAAGTCTTGACTAGTATAACTACCCAGTGAAAATGAGTGTACATGAGACCGGGGCTAACGCCTACCTGTTTTTCTTAGGCAGGGATGTGGCATGGGAAGAATGCATGCAAGCAAAGTCCAGCACAAGGCTGTCACTCCAGCTATGGGTGGTGCAAACATACCTTTACCTTAGTGAATTTAGAAAAATATCAACAAAGGCTTTGCTTTTCAAATCCCATGAATATCTCTCAATCTGGGGCATTGTGTAAATGTCAGAGATCTCTTTCTTGATATTTGATTGATGCCAAATAAGAACACTGTGCCCCTTTTTACCAAGGTTTTTGTGAGAATCAGACAGATTGATCTCAATCATACTCATGCAGGCAGTGAAGTTAATGCTAAAATAACAGCAAGTCCCCAGAGGAAGAGGCAAGTTGCTGAATGCTTATGAATTAGTTGGGGGGTTTGGACTTGGCAGGTGTGAAGAGTTTGACAATTAATGGCTTTGGGAATTCATTCTGAGATGGTTTCTAAATTCTGTGCACTATTCACATGCTGTGACAATAAATCATGACATACATGTTTGGCACCTGTTGTGTGCACACACAATCTATTTTTTCCCCTAACACTGCAAGTAAGGGGAGAACTTGCGTGTTTGCACTTTACTGAGTGGAGGAGAGGAGATCAGTGAATTTGCTCTTGCTCAGAAGCCTGTTGCAGTTCCCACATCCCAATTTAGCGGTGTAGTCACATGTGCAGTGCACTCCTCTGTAGATATTTTCCATGCATTGCACATACAGTGCAATTTAGGATTTAGGATTTAGTCTGAGAGTTGTGAGGCTACATCCATCAAACCAGGTGCAGGCAAAAAATACTCCTTTCTCAATGATCTTGCCTTGCATTCCTACAGCATTCAGACTCTCACACTGCCATATAGATGTCAGCAGACAGCTCAAAGTGCATCAATTTGGAGACCTGCACACCTGCTCACTCGACAACTGCCTCAGAGATCCAGTGAGTCTTGGCAGTTTTTCTTTGCGCTTCTTCCACAGATGAGAGGTGTGAGAGACCTGACAGTAAAGAATGAAGCAGCCTTTTTCCTTGACAGTGAAATGAGAGCAGTTGTGTTAATTTACAGACATTGTAATCCCTTGCTGTTAATTTTGTTTTGGAAGAAAATGATGAAAGATCCTGTGTTTCCTAGAGGCCATAAACCAGATTGCCGGTGAAGAAAGTTATCCAAAGCAGACAATGATAATAATAATAATAATTTAGATACTCATATCAATTTTTATCTGTCTTGTGCTTTGCAGGCTTCTGTCTGAGAAAGTTTCTGAAATCTAAGAAGATTTTAGAAGAGCAATAGCAATTTAAATAATGAAGTAGTATCATGGCAGCTCTGGAGGCAGCTCTTACTCCTATCAAAAACATGGCAGGATATTAATAATTCTTTCAAACTAGAGTTGAGTACTTCAGACAAGTGGTATTAACCTCCAAAGGTGAATGATGACAGGTGTTTTCTCAGTTTCCATTCCTCATCTCCACTGCAGCCCCCTCTCCTCTAAAACACCATGTTAGAGATGTCAGCTGTAAACATGTCACAAGCACATCATAACACCACATTACCTCATTACACACAACATTCCAGAGCATGAGCACCTCAACGAGCTTCCTCAGCGTACCATACAGGGATCTCATGAGACCCACTAGTGGCTTTACCTTCCTAAAGTCTTTTGTTTCCATGGATTTTTTTCAGCAACCTGAAATAGTAGATCACTTTTGTGAAATACATGCCTGAAATATTTTGGGGTTTACCTAGCCCCAAATCTTTGTCAGGCTGCAGCATTTTTAGTTTTCTACTGGGGCACATTTCCATGGGAAGAAGCTCCTGTTGGGTCTGGGTGTTGAACCCGGAATGAGCATAACCCACCAGCGAGCAGAGCTCAGCGTATCTGCTTGCAGAGGCCTTTCTAACTACTGTGTGTGTGCACAAAACCAAAGACTTTTGAGCTCCTATGTTATGTTTTTATATCTGTCTAAAGTAGAGGCCATGCAGTCACTCCCAAGGAGGTGTGAGCATGCTCTGAGTTGACTGGAAGCCATCTAACAAACCAGCGTGGTACCAGCCCTAAACTAACATGCCCTGCTCTCAGCTGAGCTTTATTAGCTTGGGTTGGTGCCCTGCTGACCACAGCTGTGGGTTTCTTGTCAGCTTGGGACTACAAGCAGAACAAGCTCAAGTCTCTCTACAGGAATTGCTGTAGTGTTTTAGTGCCTATGAACAGTGCCAGCATTAGAAATTTTAATGTTTCTACTTTCTGTCCTCAAAACAAGCCACAAGGTGAGTTGCATGTCTCCCCATTTACAGCCCCTCCATCAGCAAGCCCAGAGTGTTTTTCAGTCTTTGTAATCTTTGTGTTGCTCTAAGAAAGTCATCCTTTATGCCATTAAGTATTCTTTTCCTTTGCAATTCTTTTGTAGCTGAAGAGACAGGGATTTTTCTAACTCATTGACAAGAAAAGCAAACAAACAACAGAACTATAGAAGATTAAGAAGGAGTAGATGAGGACAGACTTGGAAGCTCATGTGGAAGAAACAGATGTTTCTTGGAAATGTCTTCAAGTTATTTAATCTAGGTTTCTGATCTGGAGGCTGGCTTTCTTTAATGAATATATTTTTGGGAATTTTTCCTGTGAAAACATACTGCTGGAAAATGGTTATCTCTTAAAACCAAGCTCTGCATTTAACGAAAGATAAAGTGCCTTGGGCACAATGGTCCTTCCCTGGCTTCTGGTTGAATCCATTCTGAATGAAGCTGAGTGGAAAACTTTAACAGTGTTGAGCCCTGGCCTACTGTGAGGAGGTTATCACAGCTTTTGGAGTCTGTGCTCTTTGTTTATCATCTTTGTGTTGTTTGGTTTTGTAATTACAGGGTCTGTGGGTGATAGATTCATGGTATTTGAGAGTATGGTGTTACGCTGCCTTCTGAAGAGTTAAGGTTCCCTTCTCCCCTTTTTCACTTTCCACATTTTATTTTCACACTCAGATACCAGATACAATTGAAATGGGTAAATTTCAAACTTAAAACTGATAAATTTGAGTTTGACAAACTGGAGTGTTTTCCCCAGCAAAATCTGAGATAAGTGCTCAACAGCTCTTTCTATTCAGAATTGCTCAAGTGTTTGACTAAACTTCCTTACTTTGAACAAGGTGGAGGTATTGAAAGAATAATAAGTTATGACTTTTTTTTCTGATTTTAGCTAGAAGTAGATATAAGAAGAGCATATGAAAATGGAAATTGGTTACCAAAAATGTTTCCACAACAGAAACTCTATTTTAATTTGTTTTTTTTTTTCAAATATTTGACTAATACGCTTTCAAGGTATGCAAATTTTTCATTTTGCATAAACTGCTATCAGTTTACAGACACCTCTGCAATTGCAAAAAGCACTCTCCAAAATGCATTGACCTTACTGCTAAGGGGAGGTTCAGAGAATTTTTCTAGCTCACAAAAAAAGCAGACTAAAGTTTACATTTTCCATTTCTCTGTAAAGTCATAGAATCCCGTGGGTTTGCTTGGGGCAGAATCCAGTCCTGAATCTGGAGGTACAGTATGAGTTGTGTGGTACTTGGGCTTCATTGCACACCAGATCACTGAGAGAGGGCAACTGAGAATTTTGGATGCTGTCCAATACCTCTGTGTTGGTGCCTTCCATGCTGTTTTAGAGGCAATATTCCTATAGCATATTGGAGGCTAGTGGAACAAACCTACCTTCTCCTAGCTGTATAGTGGTAGCTATTTCCCACAATGAGACAAGCTTGCCTTTGAGCAAATGCACACTGTTTATTACTGGGAGTGCCATTTTATTTGGCTTGCTGGTTTTGTGTTGTAGCTGGTTTTGTGCTGGGTGCCAGTGTCTCATGCTACTGGAATAGGATGGCATTTGGATGATCATGTTTTCTGCTTGCAAAGATGGTGTAATGATTTTGCAATGAGTGTCTCTGAAATTTCTAACACCTATTTTTGGAATCCCATAGAGAAAACGATGAATGTGTTTTATTGTTCATCCTTCAGGGAAGAGAGATGGGGACTCTCATACCAGTGGGGAAAAAACCTACCAAGAGATGAGAAAGTGGTTGTATTATCTCTGAAAAAATGAAAATGTGTCTTGTAACAATGCAAGGTTTTCCAGGAAAATCAGCAATTACAAAATAATATGTTTACACTTTCCTGCTTCTTCTGGACAGATATCTTGCATTTTGAATTACTTTAATTAAAACTGATGGAAAAGTGATAATATATATATTTTTTAAACTAGAGGCAATTTTCTAAATCCTTTATTTTCTAGATGATTTTACATTACTCGGCCATGGGAAATATTTCCATGGGGTGGATGGAGAGAAGGAAAGGAGACAGTTCCTCATTTCTGTGATTTTTGTTGTTGTTCTTGTTGTTGTAGTGGGTCACATAAGCAGGCCACCCATTTGTCTCCCTTGAAAGAACTTACCAAACTTTTGACATTTACTGAATTCACAATACCCTCTGCTCCACTGTAACAGCATCTGTAGCAATGGAAGATGATACAACAAATAATTTATTATTTCAAATAAGTCATGGAACCATAGGCTTCTGTTGGAAGGGACCTTAAAGATCATCTAGTTCCAACTCCCAAATGAATGAAGGAAGGAAGCAAATAAGCAGCTAGAATTGGCTTTTTTTCTTCATTATTTATTACTTTCTACTGATCCAGAAAACCATTAAGGGGAACATGACCCGGGTAGTAAAAAGAGGACAGAATCAGCAACGTGTACCAGAGATGAGCTGATAATCAAGTTCTTCACAGTCTGCTCAGATGTGATTCCTTCTACACCATCTTTTGTCCCTTTCCTAGTTTGAGCATGCTCCCTGGTCAAGACAGATCTTGGGGAAAAAAAAAGAATGAAATCCCAAGATTGGTTTAGAAATCCGTAAGCCGTAAGGGAAACGTTCATTAAAGTGTGGTGCCAGCAGCCCTGTCCCTCCTTGCAGTGCTGAGACAGTTGCAGAGCTGGGATCATGGCCCTTAGCTTTGTCTTGTAATCTTTGCAATCCCATCATGTGTCAATGCTCTCATCAACTGAGTGAAGATAATTAGAAGTGACCGGGTGAGAAAAGTTCCATCTGCATGGAAAAACTGCAGCACTCAAAATTTGGTTTTCTTTGTCTCCAGTGGAACAAAAGAAACACTTAAAACTGCTCCTAGGGGAAAAACCCTGAATTAGCTTAATCTGGGTTTGAAAACCCTTAATGAGTTTAAGCCAGGTCTTGAATCTGGGTTTTCTTCACTAAAGAAGGTCCTGATGCTCTGTTGGTTTGGGTAGCAGAGGGTGATCTTGGTCCATCTTAAAGAATGATGATATCTGGATTTTGTCACTGTGAATATGCTCCTTTATACAGAATGAATTATTAAATGTTTTTTATCAAGAGATATTTGACCTCTCTCAAGTCATTGCTTGAGACAGTTTCAATTAATAAAGAACAAAATGCATGCCAAACTCGCTCAATAGTTTCTTTGTGCTGGAAGTAACTGTCAAATGTCTAATAATTGACCAAATCAATACGAAGCACTATGTAACAAGGTCACGGTAATGGATGTACATGAACTCAAGAGATGTTTTTTTCCATCTACCTTCCCCTTTGATCACAGGTGTGTTCTGTCATTCCACTCCAGTAACCAAACAGATTAGCTCCTAAAATGAAAAATGGCTTGAAATTTGATATGTGACACATTGTCCAGGCCAAAATGAAAGGAGGAGGGAGAGAAGGAGTTATAAATTATGCTGTCTTCATATTGTGACAGTGGCGGCATAACTTTCTACAAAGGAGATATTATTTCCTCATCATTCAGCTGGCCAATGAGGTGCACAATTCTTTCCAGAAGCAAGAAAAATTCCTATAAAGAATAGAAAGTTAAAGTTACATAGAAATATAAAGAAAGTTACAGTTTGCCAAATTAAAGAGCAGCAGAAAGAAAAATATCTGCTATCTTGATATCTGCAATATTGTGGCAGCTGGGTCACCTCTGTAGGCAGAATCTGCATTTGCAAATATTGAATGTGGTAAATGAGTTGGCTAAATGACTTTGAGAAGATGTGTTGTCCTGAAATATCTGTTATAATGTTGTAACTGATCATAAGTTTGTGTTTTATCACATGCATGGAAATAAATATTATGGTGTTCTTATCAAATGTGCAGGAGCAATGCTTGTGGAGAATACTGACTTCAGTTCATAATGTGAATTCTGCTACTCCCCACTGGTTGGCTGGTTGGTTTGATAGTTGTGGGTTTTTTTTTTTTTTTCTTTCCCTGAAATAGAGCTGCCTATGGTTAGCCTACTTCTTTTGCTTTCAGAAAAGAAAGACTGTGAAGTTTGTGCTCGCTGCTGTTGTTCTTTTAATTGTGAATGTATGCAGTGGCTCATATTAAAGTAAGCAAGCATTGCTGGAAATCTAAAGGAAACTTCTTAAAGCCCAGTATTTGTTTTCAAGAGCTGAAATATCCTGGTTGAGATTGTTGTCAAATTAATTTTGAAAACATTTCTAGGTGTCATTGGTAATGCTTTTCCAAGTGGAATTTGTTAGGTAGAGTGATTTTGAGATAATGGATAAATGAAAGAAGATCCAGTGTACGAAAAGATGACAAAACACTTTCCTATTTGGCTGTATTTTCTGGGTTGGCACTGGGGGGCTAAATTATAGCATGCACTGTAAATCTCAAGGCAAACACTGGGATCAGTGTGATTTACTTAGCTGCAAACTGTCAAGCTCTCCCACCTTTATATACAGTACAGGCTTTGCATATTCGGAGAAACCAGCGAGCTGCAATTCACTGTTTGCAGAAAGCAAAGGTAAATCAACTTTTCAACAAGACTAGTACATAAATCAGTGAACAGTATATTCCTTTGAGACTCTCAAAACTGCACAGGAAAGCCACTCTAAATCCAGATTAACAGGGATCCTGATTTATGGTTGAATCAAACAGCCAAAGTCTATTTTCAGTGATCTGAAATATTAGATTTATGCAACTTATGTTGGTGACAATCTTATGGCTTACCACTGGCACTGTTTATTCATTTTTCTGCAGATATATAGGAGCTCAAAGTATGCATTGCTCTGTATATGCATATGTATGCTCTACATTTGTAGAGGGTTACTGACATTTGATTGAAATATGCAATAACCTGCCTGCTACTGTGGAGACATGGATGCTCTTTTCCTTCCCTTCATCCTTTGGCTGTGTTTTGTATCTGTTGTTTACTGTAGTCCATGCTTGAACACTCAACCTGGAACCCTTACAAAGAAGCAGGTGACCTGGGTCTTTCAACTGGACTGATGAAACAGCACTATTGTAGTCAGCAAACTTTGCTTTGCCTCACTGGTGTGGCTTCCAACAGCAGGTGTATCGTTCTTGCTGCATGGCCTGCCTGCCTGGCTGTCCCGACTGACTGGTTCATCCTCCTGTGCTTCCTGCTGATCAGTTAGTGGAGAGCTGCACTGGAGCTGCATCAGGACTGAAAACAATGCAAACTAGGTGGAGGCAAATTAAAAAGGAAAATACTTTGTGAACATCCCTCAGGAATGAAAATACACAGGTCGTGAATGGCTGGCTGTAGTCAAAGATGTGGATGTGGTCATAGAGTTTCAGCTGGAGTAAAAATATTTTTACATCAATAATATGACTCTGAGGGAGATTTTAAGGAGGAGACAAGTAAGTTATTCTGCCCTTAGCTGGACAGCAGTAGTGAATTCCTTTACTTTTTAGGGATTGAAGCACTGAAAATATAACTTTGGAATGCCACATCCTAGATAGTCATAAGTACAATGTTAAATTCATTATTCCTTCAGCACTCAGTTTATCTGAGCTGCAGAAGCAGGGGTTGAGCATGGCCATGTGACTTTCTATCACCCTGGAGCTGAGCAGGCGTCTGTCTTTGCCCTTGACTGGGAGTTGTGTGCAGTGAAAGTGCACTGCAGCACGCTGGGCCAAAGCATCTCCTCTGCAGATAATTGATACAGCTGTAGTCCTACTATTGATGTTGTTCAGGACAGGATCAAGAGGTGATGCTTATCATGCATTGCCTGACAGGAACTGGCTGTATACAAACAAAAGCGTCTCTGTTAAAGAAAAAAAATTAAAAATATGAGAGTCAAAAGCAAATATTTGCTCGTGGTACACAAAGTTATCAATAACTGTATACAAATACTGAGGACAGAGCACAGTGTAATGGTTTGTCCTTGATACTAGAAATTCAGCTGTTTGGATTGTGCATGAAATGAACCAACAATCTAAGGAGGTATTAGAAGCAGTGCATCTCCAAACTTCAGATAGATACCTTTTGCCAAGATTGCAAAGGTAAGGTTAGCCATAAATTTCAGTGCAAGCAGATTATAGCATATTATATATGAGAAAGTTATTAACTTTTAACTGAAAAGGCTTTTTTCCTTTCACAGAAGACTAATCAAAAGACTGCAAAACTCTTGTGAGCAGAAGAAAAATGTGTTTTTCCTACATACTTCTATCCAGACTTGTAGGTAGTTTGTCTTTTAATTAATTTCAGAACATTTTTGTTACTATTTAGCAAAAATACGTGTTTATGTTTGACCTGAAACTGATGCGTGGCTTTGCTTTATTAGCTAGAAATTCTGTTTTGGGACTTTGCCACCTTAATATCTGCTTAAGTAGACTTGGGCTGCAGATTGAATTCCCCTGCCTAAACCCACAGTCTTCATCTCCCAGAGCTGTTTTTATTTTTCTGGTGGTAACCTCTGTACCTGGCATGTCTATTCCTTTCTTGATCTTCAAAAAGCTAAATATAGCTCATCTCTCTGTTCTTTTTCAATTCCTCATTTCCCCAGGTTTTGAATTATTTTTAGCTGCCAAGGTTTTGCTTTTCCTCAGGAAGGGGAGAGGAAAGCTTTCCGAGCCTGCTTTTTAATAGATATAATCGCTATTTTTTTTTTCTGAGAAGAAGGGTGAGAGATGGTAAATCCAATTTACTAAGGGATATCACCTCAAAGCCTACAGCAAAGGCTGACTTCTTTCATCAGGGCCAGACGTTGCTCTATAGGTTTTTAGTAGGAAGAAAGAGCTGCTGCTCCTGTGTGAAACACCTGGAAACAACAGGCTGATTTTTTTGTTGGTATTTTCGATTGCAGTGCTATCCAACATAGAGCTGCCTACCTCTAGGTGAGGTGCTCACAAGGCAGTTTTAGTGTAAGGTTCTTTGCTATCACATTTCAGTTTTGAGGGGATGATTTCTGTCCTGCTGATATGATGCTGGACACATGGTTCCTTTAAAATGTTTCCTTGCATTCATTTGGACTGTGCAATAAATTCTGGGCTGTGGGGCTGGAGTAAAGACAGGGAAACATTTTACTCTTCCCCTTCCTTTCCTACCATCCTTTTATTTCCTTGCCCTGTTCGAAATTGTCCCTCATTCCTGGCAGAAGGAAGGTGGGAAGAAAGTGATGGGAAAAGCCTGGAGTTTGGCAGAGGCAAAAAAAATTAGGTACTCCTTTACAGGAATGAATGAGACTGGAGAGAGTATAAATAGCTTGTGTTTTGAAGATCTCTTCTACAAAATCTGCTCAGTTGTCACCTGCACAATTTATTAGAAATACCATTCCTCATGTTCAAATTAATCTTTGAAATTTTTTTCCTGTGTACTTTTTCTACATCTCCCATATTCTCTATGACTTGCCACCCTAACAGTTTTTTTGGGGGTTTTTGTTTGTTTTGTTTTATTTATTTGGATCTCACAGAGGGATGGCCTATCTTTGATGTGAAGCCAAAATGTAAATGTCTGGTTATTAATTTGATTTCTTGGCTTGGAATGTTGGACCAGGGTAGGAGAGGATGCAGTGTATATGCCACATTTATTTTGAACCATCTAAAGAGGTTTTAAAGTATAGGTCACAGATATAAACCAGACATATATGGAGAAATGTGACTACAGAGGGTAATAATTAAGGTCTTGATTTTCTTCTTGATCTACAACTATATGTAGTACTTACCTAGGTTCTAAAATTCCATTTTCCTGCTGCCTTGTTCTAATATGTGTAAAATCTTACACCATTAATGCAAAATTCTTGTTTTATGTACATTGGGTGTTGAACTGGCTGCAATACAAATGCTGTATCACTGCCATACATGAATGAACACCAGGACTGTACGCACGTGTCAGAGTCACTGTTTGCTCTGACACATTGTGGGAGAAATAAGCATGATTAGGAAACTTGTACTTTTCAGCCTGTTGAGTTGGAAGGTATCTAAGAGGATTAGAAAGCTTATTGAAGAGCTTGGTACAGACTTTGAAAATCCAGGCCACCCTTGGTTGCTGGCAAGTGTGCCTAGATTATTTACAGTGCTGGGTATTTAACTTCATCTGACAGAACAAGGAGGGAAGCAGTCTGAATAAATGTGATGCTCCCTTACTACTGTAACCTGGAAATTAATTTATGGTTACTGTAAAGTCTTTCATAGTCCCCTGCTGTTGAATGCCAAAATCTTCAAAGGACAGTCTAGTAGGACCATATGATTTTTTTTTAAAGGAGCTTAATTATATGATATCCAGTTAAACATCTAGCAGGATTTCCAGGAAGATTAGGTATCAAATTTCCATTGGAATACACTAGAATAAGAGGGATCTGGATTAGTTTTAGAAGAATTTATTCTTCAGTTATTTGATTCTGTGGTATTAGTAAGTGGAGAGTTTGGTAACCTCATGGTGCTGGACTCTGGCAAAGAAAGACTCCTTTCTCTTGCGTTTGCACATTGCAGTAGTCAGAAGAGGAAGAGAATGGGTGAAGGAGGGCACAAAATAGGAAACAGACTTCCCAGGTGTTGTCTGATGCTCCAGAAAAGTCTGGTTCACTTCACCACCATGACATTGGCTACTGGCAAGGCTAGAGTCTCTGCAGGCCCTCTGCAACCTCAGTCTAGCTGTGAGGAAATTATGCCTTTTGTAATTGTTTGCCATGGGTATTTAAGGATAAAAACCTTGGGTTTTAAATTGGTTTTTCCTGTTCAGTTCTTGTCAATTCAGTCAGGCTGATTAAAAAAAAGCCATTTTTCTTGGTCTGCACCAGCTGAGCAGACACTGGTGGATCGCAGCCACCATGCTTGTTTTCCTACTCTCCATGACCATCACCACGGGAGAAGCTGCCTGTTGTGGGAGCTGTAATCACAGCAAGCCTTGACCACCCTCTCCAAACACAGAGGAGCTGGATTTGGTGCATTGTCTAGGGCACGACACGCTCATGCCACACAAATGACTACAGCTGTTGGATGCTGGCTTCCGATTTCAAAGCCTCCAGCCCTCCTGCGGAAGGGCAAGCACTCTCCAGCTTTGGGAGAGACAAACTCTACCATTCCCCAGGAGCTCTGGAGGTCAGGCTTTCATCCTGATGCCTTGATGGATCAGGCTGCCTTCCCCAGCTTTCTATTATGTCTCTCTTTTCCTGGGGACTGTAGAAGACCGTAAAATGCTTTGATAATTAAGCAGGGAAAATTTCCACAACTCATAAAACATAAAAGGAAATACTAAGCCAAATTTAGCTCTCAAATACCTTTCAAATAACTTGCATTTAATGCATGGTAAAAGTGTTTGGTCAGAGCTCCTGAACAAACAAATCTCAGAGCCTGGTTTATAATGTTGTGTGTCCAGGCTCACTGTAGCCATTCTGAGAGCGTTCCTTAGTTCAGGTTTCCACCATAAACTGCAATGTGGGAACCAGCAGAGGTAAAATAAAGAGCTGACCTGAAACTTTGCCCAAAGCACAGACTGGAGATAAATTGTTCTTTTGAAATTCGAAATAATTTTTGCTTGTTTATATAATCTTTCTCAGTCAAGAGTGCAAGAAATTTGGTAAAGGCTGGCACTTGCAGCAGACAGAGACAGAAATTTGCAAGTCTGGAAAAATTTGGAGAATAGTCTGAATGGTGTTTGGTAGTAACTATGTCAGATGAGTTTGGTTAGAAATTACAGGAAAGCATTCACAAAAGTCAGTGGCACCGGCTGGGCACTTCAAAGCTTTGAATGCAAGACAAATTAATAGAAACTGAGCATGGACTTCTTCAAACTTAAACCATCGTGTTTCACATACCTCTGACACAGGTGGAAATAGCTGTCCTGAGAGCTTGTTTTATGGCTGGCTTATAGCTGAATTGCAAACTGCTCTTAATTTTTTGGGCCCATCATGTGTTATGGGTAAGGTAACGTGTTTGACCTGTTCAGCTTTACGCTGGCCCACGCTCAGAAGGTAGTCACACACCTGCACAGCAAGGAGCTACCACCAGCATCTGGCTCAATGTACAAAGGGGCCCAGAAGAAGCCACAGCAGCCCTTGAGAGGTAGAAGCAGTCTCAGATGTTTGGCCACCTCCTTTCATATCCTAAGTGGCAGAAAAAACACCAGCATGTTTAGAACTTCCTTTTTTCAGCTCCACCAGACAGTCTTTTCAGTCAGGAGGAAATTCGCTTTGCAATGGGAATACCACTGATGGGCTGGGATATTTGTGGGCACAGACGATTTCAACTTTTTGTTTTGTTTTTAAAGAACAAGATACAATATTTCTGTGAACTAGCAATTACCTGCCTTTGGTTGGGGAGTGTGGAGCTATGGTAAGAAGATGAGGGCATTACAATGATGAGGAACAGAGGTCTGAAGTGGGGGATCCAGATTAGAAAGATTAAGAAAATAGGGGATATGGGGTCAGGAATTCTGGCTACTGAGATATAATTTTTCCACTCCTTACTCTTTATGAGAGACTTCTCACAGCAGCCCATGTGATAACTTGTTTCTGTGCTGTCTAGTTAATGTTTGCAAGACCAAATTAAGGTGCCAGTGTTAAACTCTTAAGGTTTATGTTGTTTGAAATCTGTTATTGTTGGAGTCTTTTTATGATGCTTCCAATAATAACTTGCTTCAGATTTCCTCACTGCAAAGCTGGCAGCAGGCGTTCTCAGTGGAGACCGATGTTGTTTGCAAGGTAGAGGTTCACTCCCTTAGCTTTAGGCTGACTAATCTGCCTAAAATAATCATCTGTGTTATAACATCCTGGCCTGATAATTCAAAGGCAAAATACAATTCCCTCTGCCTTTAAAATTAATTTTGTTATTTTAGGAAGGTTTATAGCAGTGTCAGGATCAGCTCTTGCAAGTTTACTGAGTTAACATTGTGTAAATTCCAGAAAGAATGTACTTAAAGGAAAGCCTAATTAACTCAGCTTTTAGTTAGATTATAATGACTGGACAAGATTAATATGTGAGTCAGCCTTTATTTCCTGAAGCATCCATTTATTTCTGTGTTTTAAGAGGCAAGTAGCGTATTTCTGTGAACCAGCAGCTGCCAACTAAATCTCTAGCTGTGCTTCAGTAAACTGCCAGACATTTTCAGCAGCAAATTTCAAGTGAGATGAAGCACTGGGAAGGCTTTGTACTAGGGAATTTTGAGTGTGTGAGTGAGACTGATAATGTATTATTTTTAAAATGAAACATTGACAGAGATAAATATTGTGCTCCAGTTACATGTTGAATGACTGCGATCCAGGGGTTACAGTCAGAAGCCTAATGCCCCAAATAATGATCAAAGCCAGCCAGCTGAGTTGGGTGATGCTTCTTACATGTATGCTCAAGCACAGCCATTTAGCCAGGGAGACTCTTGTTTTTAAGACTATTAAGTGAATTTGGGGGAAAAATGCATTGCAGATGTCTTTTTTTTTTAATTAAAAAACCCAGGAGCTTTTTGCTGCAGTTTGTTGAAGGGCTGCAGGTTAAGACCTTTTACATCCTTTAATATAAGTTATTGCTTTATCTTAAAATGAACTTCATATGCTTCCAATGATCCTAGGTCATTTCCTTTAGACAGAAATCAGCATGGTGTCTAATATTCTAAGTGAGGATAATTAAAAGTAGGGCCAGGCATAACACAGTGAAAATTCTGTCCTAGTTAATTTTAAGGAGCAAGATGGTGAAGAATTTAATTGAACACAGTGTATTTCAAAAGGTTTGGAAATAAGTGTTGGATAAAAAGGAAATTGCAGTAAAATTACATAAATTTTCTTTAAAGTTTTGTTAATAAAACCCTTACAGGTATAGTAGCTTAAATATACCTGTGCCCCTGTACTTTTTTCTTTTGAGATCTCCAACTAATTGAAGTTTTATTGTCACTCTATGATATATGTACCTTCCTGCTTGCATTGAAGACACTGCCAAGATTTTCATGGGTTGATATGATATTAAAATCAGACACTCTTCTTTTATGTAGTTGGAAAATGTCAAAGTATTTTAATGCTAAGTTCAATAGAAATGTTGGTCCCGGACTCAGATCTGGGACCTGATGGATCCTTACAGAAGACAGAGCTTCAGCCCAGGAACAGTAATTTTCATTTCTTTTGTCCTTGGTGGGAAATGAGATTGTCCAAGGATTTGATTCAAAATGTCCAAAATAAGCTCATGCTGTTGATCTGTCCTTATGGAGAAGGATGTCTCTATTAGGCTTAGAAGCCTAATTTCCATTTCCCTACCACCTCTGCCCCCAGTCCTGATCTCTGTCCTGGAGCAACACAGAGAGGAGAAATGGAGCTTCCCAACAAATTAGCAATAACTTAGCAAAGGCAGGTATAATAATCAGTAAATAGGTTATTTATTGTTATGAATTTTCATCAGGTATCTAAAATGTGTTTACTTTGTTCATGGGCTAGAAACATTATATATCCGCTTCACTGATAAGTGGACAAAAAATACAAGGCTCAGACGTCACTTTACACTTTTCATCTGAGTGTTTTCATCTGCTGAAAGCATAAACAGAGAGGGTCATTCAACAGAATTTCAGTATCACTCAGCTTTGATTAAAATCTTAGCTTACATTATTTTTTTAAACAGTCCTTTTTATCTATGGAAAATCTTAAGGAACTTAACAAATGATATACAACAGTACCATATTATAAGGTGCTTTAAAATGTCACTATCTCTCTAATTACCAGAAAATCAGGAATATTTCCCTAATTCAATAATAGAATAATAAAAATGAAGATATTTAACACAGTATTTAAATTGGAGGGGTGATTTGAAAAAAATACTATGTTAATTAAACTTCCTTGCAATACAAGTGTATTTAAATGAGTGATCATTAATAGCTGTGCTGGAAGAAAATTTTCATTTAATAAGCTCTTGAATTAGAGATTTACCAGAGGAAAAATGTTAAGTAGTTGGAAATTGGAGGACAGAGAATTGGCTGCTGCTGTGGCTCTGATCTTGGCTCGGCTCTGCTCCATGGTTTGAGAGAGATTCCATGTTTATGACATGTTTGAGATGTGATAACATTACAAGCTGTGCTCTGCACAAGAGAAACATTAGGCTATCCTTCTTGTGCCTGGGAATAAAACATGTTTGATTTGTCAAGGAAACCAAAGTAAAGATGCATGTGATAGTGGGGATGAATTGACAAACGGTATTCCAGTAAGGATAAACACTTACAGGTCTGAAACTGGGCTGCTGTTGCTCCAAGAACACTCTAAAACTGAGATTACTGCAACTGTGTAGGAAGAAAACATATCAGTTCAAATAAATTCTCTGGGTGAAGGAATAATTTTGCCCATTTTTCAAGTAATGTTATTTCCCAGACTTCCCCATCTCATCTAGGAAAATGGACTGAAGTGTTGAGATATGTAGCCTGGGAGCTGCATATCTCAGACCACAGATTTGAAAGATTGACACCTGTGCTGTCCATACAGTCAGAGCATAGGGGCTGCTCCGTGGGCTGAATTTGCAGGTCCCACTTTGTCCCTGTTTGAACAAAGCTCTGTTATAAGACAGCATGTTTCGGATAAAGAAGAGCAGCAAAAACTTTGGGGCTTGGTCCAGTGACATGCAAGTGCTTTGAAAATGCCACGTGATTTATAAAGTCCTGAGGCAATAAAAAGTCACTGAAAGCTTAGACAGACTCTATGAAGAGCAAAGAGATTCAAGATCTGGAGACATTCAGAGAACAAATTTAAATTAAGTTTGGAATTGGATTTTGAAAATCTAAGGATATTAGGGAGCCATCAGAATTGGGTTTTGGTGTGGGTTTTTTTTTTGTGGTTTTGGTTTTTTTGTGTGTGTTTTTTTGTTACTTCTTGTAGTCTGCAACATCTCAGCTTTGGTGGTGAACAGCAGGAAATAATAGAGGAGACAATGGCAGTATGGTAACATACTCATAACAAACCCACGAACTACTAAAAGTGATACATTTCCTTTTATGAAGTGTTCCTTGAGATTCACATCAGCAAGACAGATTCTGTGTGGGTTTTCTTGTTTTCTTTTGAATGGATAGAAATCATAAATGCCACAAACAGGTTAGGCAGCCTGAAAGAATTGGAATGTCTCTCACAAGCAGCTCTGGCCAGTCGACAATTACAGGAGCAAATGCCCAACTCATCGGCTTAATTAAAATAAGAACAGATCTTTATTTCGTGTCTTGTTTTGTTGGTTGAACTGGTGAGACCTTGGAGTGCAGGTGCACACCTAACCCAAGTCCTTGTTTTGCTTCAGCCAAAATCTCGACCCATATTGGGATCATCCAGATTACTCATCCTTGTACCCTGATCCCCAGTGGAAGGAAATTTGACCATATATGAGTCTGGGAACTAAACTTATATTGTTAAAGCTGTGTTGTGGAAATGATTGGCAGTGTGTTGTCTCTTTTCACTTGCTTTTATGCGTGACAAAGCCCTTCCATATTGGGACATCACCTAGCTTTTCACATAGCTTGTTCATTGATGCAAATGCAGACTGGGAAACTATGATTAGCATCCTTCACCAGCTGTTTTCACCTGGTTTGATGTCCCTGCACTGTGGATTGCTAGTGATGCTGAGGCATCTTTTTTCCTGAAAGAAAATTTACACAAAAAGTGCAGTCAACAGCAAATGATTAATCTGTCTTATGTAGGCAGAACTTCCAAGTTTAAAACAGCTAATGGGGGCTCACACCCCAAAAAGCTGAGTGTTTGGCTGAAATGTTCTGTCTACCATTTTGAATTTACTCTTTCTGATTGCTTAGAAGTGTGATTTATTGTGTTTATTGTGATTGATTCTTTGATTTCAAAAAAGATCATCTTCATGAGTTTCACTTCATGTAGTGTCACGCAACATCTACTGTAAAATTGTAATTGCTACTTATTTTTGTTAACTGTTGCTGTATTCCTCTCAACTCTTGAAAGTCTTTATGGCTCTGTTTGATGGAAATTTGTAAAAGTACAAAGCTTGTTACCTATGTCACACTTTTTGTTTCCTGCATGATTCTCCTTTTTGTTTGTGTATCAGTAATCTCAGCCATTCTGGTCTTTGTGTGACCAATTAGTTAGCTGGACATTGACAGAGATCACACAAATAGCAAAACAGATTTTAACCTTTCATAATATTTTGGAAAAAATGGATGGACAATGTTGATTCAGACCTGTAAATGTTGAGAATGTACATGTGACTATGGGATAACTGGGGTTCTCACTATGTCTGTGCTGAAAGTATTCCAAGTGACTGCAGGCTTCGAATATATCCAGTTTCTTCCCCAAAGAATGAGCCTTGAATTCTGAGGTCTGAGCTGAAAACATAATGGAAAGCTTATGAGAAGCTCAGTATGTTAACTAGAAATTCTTCATTGCTCATTTTTCTCTGCTGGAGGGTGGGGAAGAGAAGAAACAAAAGCCTGCAAAATGATATTGCAAACACTTGAGAAGACAATTGAAATCCTGGTTCCAATAAAATCCTTCAAAAGAATCACTTGGGCTACAGGGAATCTCTTCCCATATTTTGTTAGGAAACTGGAAACATAATGTAGCCTTTAACTGGTCCTGGTAACGTTCCCCTAAAGAAGCCTGGATAATGCTACACAATTTGTGTAGATTTCAGGTATTTGGCTGCAAGAGTTATCTTCACAAAGAGCTGAACAATGCTGAATTGGCAACCTCTCTTGGCAAAATCTCCTTCATTAACAAAACAACCCTGAAGGTAGCCTGGTAGAAGTTTTTGCAGATCAGTAAAACTAATGAGAGAAACTGTCTTCAGTTAACTCAAAGGTCATATGATAATTTAGATTGGCCTCAAATCCAGCCTCGTGTTTGAAGCCAGGTCAGCTCTGAGGTTAGTTGAGGCTACTCTCAGGAATAAAGTCTAGAAAACTCCAAGGAGTTGAGATTGTTATAACCCTACATGCTATAGTGGAGTTTATTTTGCACGGTAGTATTTTTACCTGTTGAGCAGACACATTGCCTGTGTGTACACATAAGAGAATTGCAGAGTGTGATGCACAAACAACTGGAAATAGTCAGGATTTCCAGTTTCTGAGGTGAAGGGAAGAGGGAGGGAACAGACTGTACCTTTTGGGTCTTGAAGGCCAAAAGCCAGTTGCAGTCTGGGAGCCATCCACCAGCGTGGGCCATTCTCTTGAGTGACACAACTCCTTTAAATCAGTATTACTTATTTTCCTCTGCTTAGGCCTGTATTATGTGCAATGCAGGGCACTGATGAGTGCAGAACATCTGAGCCACCAGCTGCTGCAGCCACAGGAGGACTGCTGCAGGTCAGGGGCAGCATGAGAGGAGAGGGACGAGTCCCAAGGGCTGCAGCGTCTTCTCACCACACTTCTGGTCTCCTTTCATTGTGGACTGAACACATCTTTGTACCATTCCTTTGCTTGGAGCTCTTCGCTGTTTTGCCAAACACAAGGAATGTTAAAAGCGATTAGTCAGGGACGTATAATGTGCTCTTTGAATTCTTCTCGGTGACGTGTTTGATTTCCTCTTTAATCAAAGCTGAATTCTTATGCTGGCAATTGCTGCAAAGCCCAGATCCTATGATCACATCACCTTGGTTTTTGCCTGAAAATAAAAGTGTCTTTCTTGACAAAGAAGATAACGTATTCCCAGGGTGACTCAATCTATCCTTGCTCTATTCAGGACTAAAATTTAATGCTTTCAGATCTAAATGCCAACATGAATGCTTTGTCTCTTTCACTAAACCATGATTTTCTTCCAACATTTTCTTTAAAATATATCAAGCAAAGTTCCTTCTAACTGTCCAGTCTACTATTTATGCAGCTTGGGGTGTATGTGATCAGTGGAGCTGAGCGAATGCAAAAGTAACAGCTGACTTTTTAGGCTAATATTTAAACTGGGCAACGAATAATCTGAAAAGTAAGATATATTTCTTAGATGTTCTACTGCTGGTGTAATTTGAATTTCTGTGGTCTCTTATTGCCAGACTGAACTGACTCATTTGAGATTTGCCTGACATTTTTCTGGCAGATATACATCTGAAAATTCTTCAGGGGTTTGATTTTTCTCTTGGCATTTTGCTGCTAGTCAGGATTGAATTTTTATGGAGGAGAAATTTTGCTCCATAAAAAGGTAGGGTACCACTTGGTATACTAAGTGAGAGCAGTTACTACTCTTGGGTTTATACCTACAGCATCCGTAGGGAACGTACTCCACCCTGTTCAGTTTTGAGAATGACCTCAAAAGCAGTAAACTCCAGGTCTAACTGCTGCTGCTTTACATGTGCTCTACAGGAAAGCTGAGGATAGCCCAGCTGGTGTGCTCAGCCATGTGTTGAACTGCCAAAGAGGCTATTAACAACATACTGGCTCTCTAAATGTCCTCCAGTACGTTGTCCTGTCACAGTTCCAGAAAAAAACTTTCTGGTCAGGCATTTTGGTTTGCTCCCAGATTTGTTGCCTGCATAGAAATTGTGCCTGTGGCCAGGTATAGCCCTTGCAGAATACCCAAAACTGCCCCCCACAAACAAGTGTCTAGATAGTTACTGAAAAAGTTTGAGGGAATTTTTTCATACATGGAATGAATGCCTCAAAAATATTGTAGCTTCTGCCCAATAACAGATGCAGCTGTGGCTTTCATTCAGCACTTTCTGGCAGATGCCGGAGTACACAATAAATTGTTATTCAATAGAGCAGAATTTGGCATATGAATTAAGGTGAGCAGTTTTATAGCATTATCCAGAATAAATTTCCTACTGCATGACATCCTCCCTTAGGAATGTTTCCAAAAAGGCGGCTGCAAATTTTCCCTTAGCAAAATTTATCTATGGTGGGGTCTGTTCATTTTCAGAGATTTTAATCTTCACAAGCAACTTCAAACTCCTATGAAAAATTCAGTTGTTTACATAGATAATACTCGAACAGACCAACTTGTACTATCAGATTAATTTACATTTAGATTGTGCCTTTCCAATGGCTCTGAAAGATGCTGCAAATACAAATTAGGTTTCACACTAGGACTGTAGAAGCCGCTATTGCTGTCTTTTGGGGATGGCAGAATTAGAGATACTGCGACCTGCTAGCCCTTAATTCCAAGTCAAGATGCCCTGCACCTCAACCAGCAGAAATTCTCCCCCTTCAACAAGTCATTGTTGTTGCTAATTAAAATGAATTGGGTTTGTTTTTTAGAGTGTGTTGCTCTGGTGGCATTTTGTTGAAAAGTTGATATCATTTGTGGTGTCAGTAAAGACAAATCTACTGTAACTGACTGTGGGCCTTTCCTGTGTTCATAATTTAGCCTGAAGAGATGATGGTTAAATGATAACTATGGCTTGCATTTTCCACATTGGTATTCACTTCACCACTAAACCAGTGTCAAGGCACTGTCTGTACTATTACTTCAACCTTTTTTGTAGCAATTCTTTTTAAATTTAGTGTGTGCAAAGCAATATATTCCAATGAGAAACCATTAGTACTGGGGTCTAGTTTTGGAAACTCCATTTGTTAAGCTGTAAAAAGGAGATGCAGAACAAGTTACCTGATAATTAACAGAGCAGCTGTTTTGGGGCAGGGGGGTTGATTGTTTTTAAATCATACTCCTACCTTACCTCCTTACCTGAAAGTGGAACTATGTAATACTTGGAGAATTAACATATACACAATTCATGAGAGCATCTGTAACTTTATATTTGGCCTAGGGCAGTCTTGTTTTTTTTCCTAGTGCCTACTAAATGTGGCCTAAGCAATGATATGTTGTCAATCAATTGTGAGAATTGGAAAGACAGCGGATGAAAAATATGTTTGGAAGTGCATGGTTCCCTTTTGACTTGTTCTCAGTCTTTCTCATCCCTCTGTTTCAGTACCTTCTTCTTGAGGCTCCTTTCTTGTTGTGTTTAAGTATCCTTTATAGAATACTCTGCATGTTGGTCTGATTGTTTTTGGGACCCTTTTGCTTTTAGTCCCCATAATACTACATATAAAAGAGACACACAATTTTGTCATCTGCTGTGTTAAAAAGGACTTCAGCAGCTTGTGTTAACTCTGTTGCTTGATGGGATCATGTAAAGTTTAACAGTTCTCTGTTCACATTCTCCATCCTCATCAGAAATTGCAGATTTTTCATATCTGCCATTTACTGTCTCTTGTCAGGGTTACTTAACTATTTCCCTTGTGGAGAAATTATTCTGCACTTCCTTCTATGCCCATGGGGTTTTTTGTACCTCTTTTATTTTAATATATGTCCTTTCAGCGACAAGCTCTGTCCTCATCAATCAAGCCACAGATCCATCACAAGTTTATACCACTATAAAGACATTGATAGAGATGTATTATATTTCTAATTCCTCTACTATTTTCCTGTAATTTGGTAGCCTCTAATAAGTTAATAGTCTTAAAAACATAGTATAGTTAAATATTCCAAGTTTATTTTCTAGATCCTTCTTGAATGATAATTAGCCCATTATTCTGCTTGTGTAAAGTTAATATTACTGATATCTTTTACTTATCATTTACGGTGTGTACAACTATCTGACATCTTATTGATCAGTTATTCAGTAGTGCGTTTTAATTTATAGGATGCTGAGAAATTTTGTATTCTGAATAACCTTTACTAATTCTTTGGCCTCTGCTATAGATCTGTTTTGGATAGATTGAGAAGTAGAGATCACAGAACAAATCCTTTTCCTTAAGAGTGGCTGTTTGTTTCAACTTTGCTTTCCTTTTTTTTTTTTTTTAAAGGTTAATAATTAGATTCTCTCCAGATTTTATATATTTCTCCTTTTCCATGACAACTTAGCTTCTTTACATTTCTCTCAAAATGTTAAAGACTTTTTGGGAATAAAAAATATAATAAAATAAATGAATCATTTAATTCACATATTTGTTGTTGTCTTCAAAGAACTGCAATGCATCTAGGAATGCATCTAGACAGCCCTCTATAAAAACCACTTTCTTCTCTGTTGTGAGGTATTTATGTATATATCTAGTATTAAAGTTCCAACCAATCTGCCTGACACAGAAACCTAACTAATGGTCTGTATTATCCTGTATTTCCTTGCTCCTGAGACCTGTTTATAAGTTTTGTCATCTGTGCAGCCTTCCTTTTCTCCTGGGCTGGGAGCCCTTTGAAGCCATTGAAGTGATAAATCACATACTTAGGATTTTGTATATTAGTTTCTCTAGGGCTGCTGGGTGAATGGCATCTGGTCTTAGGGATTTGCTACTGTTTTATTGACCTGCTCTAATCCCCTGCCACTGCCACTTCACTTAGAGATTTCAGACTTGCTTCACACATAAAACCTGTCTGAGCTTTTCCCTTATAAACACCAACTCAGATAATTCAATTAGCTTTTCTGATATAGCCTTGAACTTTTCTTTTACACCTCTGTTATTAGTCACACAAACTCTGGCTGTGTTTGCAAGACTTTTGTGATTAATTGGGATGCCTGTAGCAAGTTGTACTTCAAAACATTTTTGTGTTTCATTATGTTTTTGCATTTAATATATAGACTTTTGTATGATTTTTGGTTTTTTTCACTTGGACATGACTTCCACTTCTGAGTAGTATCTTTCTACTTTTAAGAACCTCCTCTAGTCTGACATTTAACAATGCTAGATTGTTATGGTCTTGTTCAAAATGTTTTTGAAGAGGTGGTACATGTTTGTGTAAAACCTAAGTAAAAAATTTTTAGATAGTCTCCTGGCTGACTTCAGGCACATTACCATTCTAGCAACTTACCTCATTTTCCTCCTACTCTCCCACTTCTATACAGTTTCTTAAGTGATAGTGGAGTAGATTTTCCCTCTTCCCTCCCTTATTCCTACAAGGATCTTGAATTTGAATATGTTGTGATGACTAGCAATCATGGAGATCAACAAATTTACAACAAATTTTGAGCTGACTTCTGAGGATTTTTTGGAACTAGGTAAAAAGTACTCCTCATTCTGACTGGTTGCTCCATGAAGCAGTAATTTATGCCATGTGAAAAATAAACAAATAAATTAGCCTTTTGCCTCACAACCCACTGTTTCAGTTTTCTGGTTTGCATGGGAGTAACCAAAGTCTCCCACGATTATTAGACTATCCTGGGCAACTTTTAGTACAGGGGGATCTTGTGGCTCAGGCATCCTCCTTTTTATCTGCCTATTGACTGATTCCAGATTTATTACAATTCATTCTTCCATCAGTACAACTTTATTGGTCACATCTGGGTGATTTGTATTTTGACCTTGTTGATTTTTCTTTCTTCTGTCAAAATTTGGAGTGATTTGGAAGTGATTTTAGTCCAGGTCTGGCTGTCTAATTTCATACATGAAGTTTGAGTCTTTATTTACTTAGACTGCTTTTCATGGTTTCCTCCTTGGCTGTCTTTGCCTTTATTCTGTACCTTCTTGTGCTGTGTTTTGACAAAAGGATGCTATAGAGGTCCTGAGCTATTGTGGGAATTGCATACCTTAGGGAGACCTAGTTAACAAGCTGAGGACCTCAGCTAGCATGAAAAGTGAAGGAAAGAGGCACTGGTTAGAGGAAAAGGGAAAAAGTTTAGCAGTTCTCCTCCCACGTTTTCTAGTCATCCATCGAGGAAGAGGTGAATTCCCAGGACTCAGAGAGCAGAAGAGGTCTGTGAAAGTTACAAGAAAAGAAGAGACTGGGAATGGTCTGTCTTGAAAAGAATTTCTTACTTAGTGGTTTGATGTGGTTTTAATCCCATACCCTAAAAGGATAAGGGGCTCAAGGGACTGTTTTGTCTACATGTTTAGGGAGTGAGAAAATCTGGTTGCCTCAGTGGGGGATTGCAGCCATCAGAGGCCACAGCAACCCGAGAAAACCACTAATAACAACCTATTCTTAAAAACACGTTCATTTGTTTGCTTTTTTTTCTAGGATCAAATGGGGCAATTGTTTCTGACTCAATAAAACGTCTTAGATTTTTTTGTTTGATTGCGTGTTTCATCCTTGTGAAGTATTTATTCACTGAAATGAGATGATCCGACTGTCAGGTCCTGATGGGCTATTGAGTTCCTTCTTGACAACTTGACCTTCTGGCTTCCTGACCTGACTGATGATAGGAAACCAGAGAGGTTTAGAGAAGCCAGAGCTCCCGTTTCCAGGGGCGAGCACTTTCAGTGTTTTAATGAGGAATTTGCTCCCATACACCTGCTTCGTCCTGGCCTGTTGTGGGTGTTGTTAAGTTTCCCAAGGCAGACTCCTTTACCTACCTCTGGCAGCTCCAGAAAACTTGGGTAGCTTCACAAAACCGGCAGGAGATTCCCCTTCACTGCGGAGCTTCAATGTTTCATTTTCCTGTTCCATTGTCAAGCCAAGATTTGAGGAATACTTTTTAATGTCCCATTGAAGAGAAATGTTGGGATCTGTCACCCCCGTAGGCAGTACCACTGAGAATTCAAGAGCAAAACATACTGGCTGGCATATTTGAGGTTTGGAAGGCTCCTAGGATGTCTGGAGAAATGTTGCAACTGAAGTCAGTGTGGTGTGGGCCTACAAACTGTATGTGTGTGTGGCTGCTGCTGCTGCTAATGATCCTTGTAACAGGACATGGATACAGCTGGAACTGGGAAAGGGCGAAGGATCTGTGCTAATACGGCTTGTTTCCCACTTTTCATCTGCACTGATAAACTGGAGGTAAAGATCTGCTCCCACAGGGGAATATGTTGTACCTCGCTGAAAAGAAAAAGGGAAAGAGAGACTGAGAGTGGGTTTTTTTTCTATTATTTTTAATCTACATGAGAAAGTACAGCCATCTGCCTGGAGCAGCCTCCCTGCTGCCCCAGCATGTACACAAGCTGCAGAATCAGGGCATTCACAATGAGAATGCTTTATTCTGTGGTCCCACAGGGCTATTCCATGGTTACAAAGCAAATTAATTGGGTTTGAAAAATTGTTATAAGCTGGATTTATAAAGGCAAGGGGGTTTAATTAACTTGCCAGATCAGCTTATAGTACTGTTAGAAGTCAGTGCTAATATCTGTTCACCACTGTGGATGCAGGAATAATCTTTCTTCTATTGGCTACCTCTTAGCTAAAGGTGCAGATATAGGAAAAAAATGAATACAAAGAAAAAAAAAGGCTTCCTTGAGCATGAAAAAAATTAATTCTATTTTATGTGTGTATTCTCTTTTTCCTTTTCTTTGGTAGTGAGGTAAATGAGATATGGGATTGCTTGTAGAAAAATACCTGTCCTAAACAGGCACAATCAGTTTGGATAAATGTTTTGGTCAGTGAATGCACAACAATTTGCCTGTTTGAAATAATCCTTAAATTTGAGTGGAAAGTTAGGGGAAGAAACTGATATTTGTTCTTTTAGGCAGTTTACAACATTTCTTTGACAACACTTTGTAGTTGCTCTTACTTCAGTTAAATCAGATGCTTTCTCCATCTGTTGTGAATGTGGGCCTTTCATACATGAAAAAAAAGAAATGAGAAACTATGTATGTGAGTGTGTATATATATATATACACACATATATATTTGGTGTAAAAAACCCCAAAGATCCCTGCCAACTTCTGTAGTTTTAGGAGTGGGCAGAATTCTTGAGACCACGCTTCGGCTGTGAGTTCTAACGGAGCTTAATTGAACACATCTTGATTTTGTGTTTTATTTCCAAAATCTATCACTCTGACAGGAAGTGTGAAAGGACTGAGCAAAATAGTGTTTGCAAAAAGGATATTTAATGCAGGCAGGTTTTTTTTTTCCTTGTCCTTTGATTTTTCCTTTTTGTCTTTCTCTAATTGTGCAAGTCCATAATTTCCAATGATAATGATAAGGTTGTAGAAGGGGTCACACTGTGGGTAGAATAACACCTCCTACTATTTTAGAATTTGAGTTATTTCTTGGAGAAATATTAATATATTAAAATCAAGAGGTGTGTGATGATTTTTTTACTGTCTTGTATTTATTTTCCCTTTGATATCAGCTGAGCTTTGAGAAGTGTAAGAGAAACTTGAAATTAGTGTGTATTTTAATGGTGCAGTTTGTGCTCATGGGGATATTTTGGGGGGTGAGCCAAATGGTTTCAGTATTTTTAAAATAAAGCACATGCATTTTGAGCAGTGGACAGTTCATTTTGAAGAGCTTAAAACTGATGGTCAGGCAGGAACAACTGCAGGTGTTAAAGATAGTTTTAATATTATAACCGTAAGACTAATGATGTCCTATTTTAAAAAAAGCCATTTATCGAAATACACTTTTAAAGGAACGCTTGAATCTTTTTAGTGAGGGTAGGCCTCTGATCTCCCTTCATAAAAGACTATATTTTCTGTTTCAGCACCATGAAAAAATTAAGTTTTTCATTTTCATGACATGTGCTACTTCTGAACATTGGTCTGATATAATCTTTCCTCTTCAATTCTCTTTGGGATAAATTTGTCTTTTAATATAAGCTCTTCAACTCCCAAAACTATGAAGTGACATTATTTCTGTAGGCCATGGACAGCCAGGCCCCTAGAGTCAGTAGTTACAAGCACTGGTAGACCCTAAGGTTCACCCTTTTAAACTGGAGATCTTCTAGTGGTCAGCAATGTGTATATATATATACATACATTTAAATTTTTTAAAGCTTATTAGGACGCTTAATATAGGTGAACAGTAATCAGAAATTATTTTTATAATGTGTTCTGCCCCTTCTGCTCTCCAGCTTTTTCCCCTTTAAAATATTTTTGCTATTATAAGTTAATAATGAAAAATGTAAACGAATAATTCCTAGACAGATATGTAAAATATGAAAACCAAGACATTTTTATTCTGCTATGAATTAAAAGTATACTTTCCTTCTGTGATCATTGTTATTTCACTCATGAAATCAACTACTGGTATGAATGACTGCTATTAAAAGTCTGAGTTTCATTTCCTGGGTGCACTCCATTTTCCTGTTGTTTCACCCAAAGTATGTGCTCCAAATGAGTTGAAAAAATATTGAACTGCCACTGAGGAGAAAAAAATGGGATTAATATTTGAATTTGTTATTGACAATGTTAAGTTACATCAAGTGGTGAGTGATAGTGTGTGGGGTAACATGACTAGTGATTTTTTCCCCTGGTAACACTCCCTTCCCGCCCTCCATTTGTTTTCCGGTTGAGAAGAGGACTGATGAGTGTCAGAGGGGAAATCAATCTGCCTGGGTCTGAGACACTACCACAACACCAGGAAGAGTGACAGTGCCAGTCTGGACCTAAAGTCCACCTTGCCCAGTGGTGTCTCTGGCAGTGATGATAAGCAGGGATATTAGGATGAGTAGGCACTGGGCAAGTATCTGTAATATTACCTGCCTTCTCCCTTTTGAAGCCTTTCCATACCTCTTGTAGCCTTTTGTGCCTTCAGTGCTGCTCCTCTCTCTCTCCAAAAGGACTGCGTGCAATTTGAAGTGTGTGAACCAAGGGTTGATAAAAGAGCATTGAAGAGATTTTGCTTTGTTCTCTCTTCCTTTTTTGATTGTTCCTGACATTTTCACTTTGCTTTTATGGAACCATCTATCATAACACTGAGGTCTTGCTCCAGAATGCTAAATGTTATTTCAGAAACTATCGCTGTCTATGCAGATGCAGGGTTGTCTTTCCCCACTTTGCATCAGTTCACAGTTATACACAATGAATTTCAGCTGCTGTGTTATCGCTCAGCCATTCTGTCTTGTCGGATGCTTTTGTAATTCTCCACAGTCTGCTCACGTTCCTGTTCTTCTGCATAACTTAGTGTCATCAACAGTCTTTCTTTACCTCAGGCCTTGTTCCCTTTTCTAACATCCGTGTGTATTATATAGCTCATTTCTCAGCACCATTTCCAGTAAAACTGAACTGGTGACCTCCCTCTGTTGTGACAAGTGATCACTTATTTTTCCCATCTACATTTCCCATCTTTTAATTTTTAATTTCCATCACTGCATTCCCATCTTTTAATTGATTTATTCTCACAAGGACTCTCCTCATCCTGCAGTCACTTTGCTTCCCCTGTCATCCCAAGCTAAAAGACTGTAGAAATCTTGGTCTGTAGCTTCCTTTCTGTGGACCTACATGTTACCTCCAGAGTGTCCATCTGTCACCAGAGTCACAGATGCCCAGGCAAATCACCACTGCATGCTCTTTCCCCAGGCTTCCTCAGACCCTGCCCAGGTTTCCGCTGAAATCCACCACCTTTCTTCTTGTAAGACAGGGTCCCCATGGTCCCATCCAAGGTCATGCACCCCTGTTGTTTATTTGCCTGATGATTGAATCTTCCACTGCTACAACCTGCTTCTTCCTATCTGGTCTTTGATCTTCCCCTTACTTTAACTTCCTTTGAAAAAATCTGTCCTTGGACTTATGAATGTAGCTTCCAGGAATTTTCTGTTTGGTGAAGCTTTGTTTTGAATAGGGAAAGGAAGGCCTCTTCTGTCACTTCCTCTGGAGACCCTTCCCAAGAGCCAGGTGCTGCTCCTGAGCACGCATCAAGCTCTCCCTGTGAGGGCTGGCAGCTTGCAAACTGAGATATGCTGTTTTGCAGGCACATGTTGGTGAGAGGGGTTAAGACCTGTGTAGAATATTTTTATAAAACCACAAGATAAAGGGATAAACTGATCTCCAGACTTGGGTGTTTCATGCTTCCACATGGTTCTTTTGGACTCACTTTCATCGTCTAGAAGGAAAATTTTCCCGTATTTTGTACAGGAGACCCTTACAAGTTGTGGTATTCCATTTGTACCGTAGCCTGTCAGATTTCACCTTGCCTTAGCAGTGCTTGCAGGCTATATATGCCAATATGTGAGGACTGTGAAAAATCCTGTCATTTCAGAAGGAACCTATTGGCTTCCAGGTACAAAATTAATGAACTAGAGAATTGGATCTTTGCTCAGAATGAGTTGAGAACTCCAGCTAGAGAACTGGATCTTTGCTTGCTTTTCTTCTCTCTTTGCACTAAATTTTCGAAGAGAACCTGATGGCGTTCTTCATGAGGTCTAGCAGAAATACATGGTACAAACAGCTCTTGATGAGCATCAGGCAACTTATATAGGCCTTTTTAGAGCAGTGAAAAACAATTGAATTATTAATTTTTTTTTTCTAGAGGAGACCCATTGCTTCTATGTTTGTGTGTCAGACTGCTGCATATTACTGAGCAAACATATGAAAGCCTGGTCAATGCCAGAGAATAGCTGGCACCTCTGCACTGCCTGGTCTGATGTGCAGCAGTGGTGATTTACAGCTTAGTTTGGGTGTCTGGTGACATCTTCCTATGAAATGAATACTACAAGTCAAGTACGAAAATTTAAGAAATGTGATGATTTGATGAATTATTTAGTAGGTGAGTGTTCAATCTGCAGCAAAATATCTTTGAAATGCTAAATCTGTGAGTGCTCCCGGATGGCCTTTGGGGGAGCTGGGGAAGAAGGAGGGCAGTCAGGCAGTTTGAAACAAAACATTCGTGCACACTTTGTTGTCAGCAAAGACGCTGGGAGAGTTAAATATCTGAGATGGAGTTCAACCATTGTTGGTAACAGGAAGCAACTGTACTTCTTATAAAGGCTGAAATAAAATCTAAACCATACCCAAGATGCAGCTCTGAGCACTGAGAGGATGGCCTCCAAGAACTTTTCCCTAGTGTGCTGATGAGTGGCTGTGACTTTCAAAGCCCCTTATTGGGGAGCAACTATCATTAGCTGCCTACTCTTTTGGAGCACACTGTAAGCTTTTGGAGACCTAGGGTCCTGCTGTATGTCTAATTTAGGGTTTTCTGTGGTTGTCTTTTTTTTTTTTTTCTTGTTTCTTTTATTTCTTTCTGTTGTTTCTTTTGGGGCTGGCTTTGAAAGACAATCTCTGTGCGCAGGGTCTGGTGGAAGACCCAAACCTACTCAGCTGTGCTGTAGATTATACAGGTGGGAAGAAGCAGGGAAGGGCTTGAGATATTTCCCTTCTAAGAAAAGAGGAAAAACAAAGCAAAGCAAAACAAAGACCAAAGGGAAGAAGCTGCTGGCTGGGTGCCACCCTGAATGGCCTTGTTGTTCTCCAGCTCTCTGGACCTAATTAAGTGACTCCATTTCTACAGGCGATGGCAAAGTCTAATGGCAGCAAGCAGAAGATCACTAACACATGGAGCAGGCCTGTGATGTGGCTTTCCAGAATGAGAGATTGCAGTTGCTGGAGGAGGACAGAAAGGATGAGGAGTACAGGGAGTGGAGGCAAGGAGGTCCCTCTGCAGAGACAAAAGTGGCAGACACAGGGAGGAGTTTTGTTTCTTCTCAGGAATGCTGGGAAGAATTGGGGAGAGTTTAATTTCAAAGTCCAACAATGCAGCCATGGCATTTGTTTCCAATTCAACAGGAATGAGCGTATGGTTTGAACAATTCTTTCGAGGTTCCTGGCAGGGGGAATATAACTCATCTCAGCTGGCTGTTTTAGGAGATCAAATGACACAAAGATTTTTACTCAAAGCCTAGGGTATCCTTCTGGCAGCCAGAGACCAGGCACATCTTCACAGATTCACCATGAGCTCTAATGGGGACCAAGAGCTGCGTGCTGTGTAGAAAACTGCTTGCTTACAAAACAATGTTATTACTGCCAGATGTTGGCTCCCTGCCCACTTTTACATAATTCAGGCTTTTCTTTGCTCAAGATGTTACAATTTAAAGGTGCTTTAGAAGTTTTCTTTTAAAAGGCTTGATAATACCATTTTCCTTGTTCTTTTTTCTCCTTGCTCAGAGTGGCTCTTCTACCAGCACATGCTGCAATCTGGTGTATGTGGTACACATTAACATGTACAACCAGGAATAGCAAAACCCCTTCTTAGATCTACCTCTGGGTTGATTCAAACAAGAATAAAAATATCCGTAAGGCCGTGCTGTCTGCATGCTGATGGCTCACACATATGGACAAATACAGTCCATTATTCTAAATGTCCAAGTAATGATAACAGAGTCTAAAGTCAAGAAAGTGGTATACCCCTCTAAGGAAACTTCTCCATGTGGACACTGGGACTTTGACTTCATCCTTCATCTGCAAATCAAATAACTGTCAAAGAAGTGTCATAATAAGCCTGTGACATAATCTCTATTGAATCTGCAGTGGGTTACCCAAAGTACCAATGAGCAAAAATTATTTTTACAAGCTTATCCTGCTAGGTTGCCAGCAGAATTGGAAACAGGGAGCCCCAGTTCTGCCTCTGAGCTTTTTGCTTTACTTGCTTCAAAGACAGAAGTTGCCTGGCTTGCCGAATTTCAGCCTGACCACCTGAAATGTTTGGATGTATGGATCTAGGTGAGGCTGGTTATCAAGGCTCCCTTTATTGCCTTTGGAGAGAGGGCAACTTTGAAAGCCAATTCATTCCAGTTGAAGGGGAGGCAGGCCAAGTGGGGAAACCTCCAGAGGTCTCTGTACAGTGTGATGCTTGACACAGTGCTGAGCTAATGACTTCAACTGTCCATTTACCTGGGGACAGACCATGGTCCATAATTTCTTCTATTATACAGTATTCTTGTATTTCCTATTCTGTAGCCAGGAAATTCAACAGTGCTAAGAAAATTGTAATGACTTGAAGGAAATCACATGAAGAACAACCCTGTACTTGTGAGATTCTCCTCTAGTTCTATACCAACACCAGGATAATACAAGTTTGGAAAGAGTGACTGTAACCCCTTTATTTCACTCTGTCTTCAGAGAAAAAGTATTGTAAATCGCAGGATAATCCTGTCAGAAGTGCAGTCACGTGAGCTGATGAAATACCATTCATATTTACAATTTTGAATGAACCATTCTCACCAGGAAATCAGTTCCAGTGTGTTTTTACCATGCAAGTTCACAATTTTCTAGTGACATCTAAACCACTTAAAGTTTCCCCCAACCTAAAAATATCCCTTCTCTCACTTAGACTAAACACCATTGTTATCAAGAGAATAAAGAAATTATGGCAATAGTTGTAGGGAAACATAAGCAATAATAATTTATTGCCATTCAGGTTCTGAGAGCCATTTTATATTTTATGTCTTTAGTATGTTTTATTTTCCTTTGATTTTACTCAATGCAGAGGACTTATTTCAGAAAACACTGCCCTGAAAGCATCATAATAATTAGAACATTATGAGTGATCTATATGAATATCTTGAAAAAGTAGAATAATCCTTTCTCCCTTTTACTTGACAAGTAGTTGAGATGGATAGAAAAATCTGCTTTTTTTTTTTTAATGGCTGTGAGCTAAGAGAATTTGTTTACTCGAAATGGGATGTTTTTTCTGTGTTGTCCTGTTGCTGTTGCCCATTATGAGGGTCTCTGAAGACCAGTTTGTAATTAACAGGGAGGATCACACACTTGATTCTCTTTCCTGTATATCGAAGCATAATTTTTATCTCTGTTGGAGTCTCACCTGTAAAATAAGAGTTTAAAATGTTTCTCCTGCTTCTGAGTCTGAATTCCTTGCCCAATATTAATTACGTGCTGTGCTGAGACTTGTATGATCAGATGTTGCCCATTTTTTGCTTGCTGGGGTAAAGACTCACTGTGTTATGCTTCCAGGAGGAGCTAGCTGGTAACAAGGTTCTGTTGAAATTAGTCATTTTTATCTTAGATACATCAGAATTTGGAAATCCATTTTGCTTTGACTTAAAATGAAAACACATTGCTTTATGATTTTATGTAAAACAAATTGGATCGGAAAATTAGGATGTATAAGTAAGCAATCATTTGTTTTGAAATACAGGCATTTTAATACAGATTAAACAGTGTATTTTGATATTTTATTTTGATTTTTTTCCCATTATAAAAGGAATATTTTTCTGAGATGTCATGACATAGTGTACAAATAACATAAAAAATCCTCCCAAACCAAAACTCCCTTAAAATCAGAAATTTTTCAGAAGTAAAATAGTCATGATATTTCTCTTTTAAAAGTGTTCTCACTGGAATAAATGCATTTTTCAAAATGTCTAACAAAAGCAAACACTTTGAAAACCTTTGGGTGAATGCAGTTGGTGAGAGTTTTTCAGGGACAGACACTGCTTAGAAAGACAAGAAGAAACACCATTGTCAACCAACTACTTCTGCTGCTGAAGAACTATTGGATGTAATGTTTTGTTGGTTCTTTTTTCTTTCCACAAACCTTGCTGATTTTCAACAGAGAAGTAAAGACATGTTTCAGCAGGCACATGTTCGGCTGTTGCACTGAAAACATGAAAACAGCAGGATGAGGTCTGCCAGTCTCTTTTTTCCTCTGGGCTCTCTGTTCCCCAAATCCAGCTGCACAGATTGTTTGTGGGGTGTGCATGTGCCCACATGCACATGGAGGGAATGGCAGCTCCATCACGTTATCTGGAGCGTGCATTTCCCACCATGTAGTGCTGACAGAAGGATCTCAGCCAGGCTGGTAAATCCATTTGTTCATATATAACTGAGGAAAGGGAAGCAGAATATCATTGGAGATGACCTGGGGAACATCCAGCTTGGAGCTTTAAGCATGTCACTTTTAGCCCATGATATTAAGATTCAGTCCATGCATTGCTACAGGAGGACACATGCACAATGTTCTCACATAAATGCTGGGGATTGGTTATTCTCTAATGGAGAAGCTCTGCAGAAAAAAACCCCAGCCATTATTTTATTAATATTTTGGGGTTTTTTTTCCATTCACTTTCAAGACTGTTCAATAGGTCATGACATTGCTTTCTGAAAGGAGGATAGTGCATTGAATAAAGAGAGAAGGTAAAATAGTTCTGTCTTTTAATATTGAGCATCTGTTTGGTCCTTTAGTTTTCATGTGCTGCCAGTCATAACATGGATAATAAATAATGATTAGCAAGTTCTAGTGTACTTGTAAGATTGTGCTAAAACAGTTGGATTAATTTGGTGAAATGATCTTTAGAAAGGCACTGTCATCATACAGGAAAACAATCAGTTAAAATTGCATAAGCTTGCTTTATTTTATCCTTACAATAAAACAGTACACAGCAACATAAGCCTCTATTCAAAGAATCATTTTAGGTAGCATTTCTGAAAAATTTTTTAAGATTTCCAAATCATTAGTTTTCCAAAATGATCTGTGCTTTCCTGGTACTGGAGCCTAGAGTGAGTATCTTGTGAGTTGGGCAAAAGTTGAGTAATTTTTCAACATCCCATACTAAATACCTACTTGATCTCATCCCAAATCACAACTGAGCTGAAAAAAAATGAAATCACACAATCTGTTGAGGAGAAAGTCTTAACTAGGTTTCACATGCTGAAATCTACTAATTAGAGGGGTTACCTGAAGAGGATAGGATGTGAATGATGTCACTGTGAGCAATTTTTAGTGTACTTTTGCCCTATGATACAGGGCAAAAACTTTTCAAGTTCTGTCAGCAGTATCTTTTTACAAGAAAGAAGAGGCATTTTTTCCTTTGGGGCCTGAGTAGCCAACTGCTGTGTTACATGCAAATAATGAGATGGATTGGAAAGCAGAGTGTGTAATTACACTGGGCTTGGCTAGGCTAACTCCTTTCAAATTGGGAAACTGTGGCCTGGGCACTGGATCATTGGATAACACAGGTGCTCTGACCACTCTTCATAGACACCTGTTTCTCTACTCTTTGTAGGTTAACAAAGGAGTGAAGGCGCCTCAGTTGACAGGTAAAATGAGAAATGCTGAATCTTAGTAGTGCTAAACCTCACAAGCCTTATCTTTTTCTATGGTCTTTCAAGATGGCAATATCTTTTTATAGTTCTCTCTTCAAATAGAGAGATCTCCTGTGAATCTTGGAAGAAATGATGTGGGCCTTGGTGCAGGATATAAAGAGGTATCATAGCTTCAGGAATTACAAATGAGAGACTGGTAATGGGATTGGTCTGCCCAAAAGCAAACATTTACCTTTTGGGCACCTACAGCAGACAGCAGTTATCCAGGCACCAGTCACCCATGGAAACAACCACTTTCTGGAGCACAGACCACGTTTTTCTGGATGGCCTTCTTAGTCTGAGATGACTCACAAGCCAGCTGCCTACATGGGGACTGACAAATGCCAGCCTTTCCACTGCTGACTCCAACATATATTCCAAACACACACATAGAAGTCATGCATGCTGACTCTCTCTTGGCAGTGTGCAAGCTCTCCCTTGCACAGATGCTTGCAGAGAGAACTGGGGACAATGTAACCTTTTGGTTTGTTCTCCAGCCACTTGGTGTTGGATGTCTCTCTCACTCTTCTATGCTCTAACACCTTGTGGAGAAAACATATCAGTCAATGAAGGCAGTTAAATGTGAGAGGGAAGAAAAGTTGGTTGACTGAGACCGACATACTTTGCTCACCAAAATATGCCTTCGCTGCTGGTGCTGTTCAGAGCTGATCCACTTTGCTGCAAATCTGAGGCAGCCTGGCAGGGCTGTTTGCCCCACTCATGATCAAGCATAATCAGGCCTTCTGAAGGATTTGTCTACCCTGTTGGAAAGCATAAGTATATAACCAGAAACTATCAGCACCTATGCGGGAGGTCCCAAAGTAATAAGGAATCACACTGGTTCAGTTGTGTTACCCTGAATCTGGTAACTGCAGTGGGAACATATTCAGTTTCTTGGGATAAGATTGGACTATTTTTTTTATTAAAAGTAGTGATGTAGTTGCTCATTCCTGCTGTTTTCCTGCTAAGCAATAAATTTTGAGTGAACAGATATATGTGTGTGAGAGATGTTACCCTTGTTCAACATTTTTTTTTTTACATCAGGCAGATATATAGACAACCCACTCAATTTGCTGTCTTCACTGTCAGAACCAGGCTCTGATGTCGGTAATTGACGTAACAAACAGACTGAAGCTGAGACAGAAGAGAACAACAACAAAAAAAAATCACAGCTCCGGGCTCTTTGAATAATACCTAGACTAGTGACTTGTGCTCTCTTACTCTCAGTAGGATTTAGCTTTTAATGAGTTATTACACTGAACTGAAATGATACAAAAAAGAGAAGTTTTCAAATTTAAGATCTACAGGAACTTTCTTAATCATATATCAAGGTGTTTTCCCTCAGAGAAGAAGTAATAGGTTGCATCAAGGCCAATAATTTAGTCTGACCTTTCCTTCACTTTCCCAGGATAATTTCAGTTGTCTGTGACTTTTTGGGTGATGTGCCCAGACCTCATCCAGACAAGGAGTCAGGATTCAGCAAGTGTTCACCCTAGGATCTGAGAGTGTGAAGTACTCTTGGATCCCACAGTCTAGACATAGCTCCAGGGAAGATTTCCTTTCCACCTGTTTTTGGGTTGGTTTGTTTGATTTTTTTGTTTGCTCCCCTTCTCCTTTTTTTGTATGTTTTGACCTCTGAATTGAATTACTGCAAGTTATGTGAGCACTGCTGCTTGATTTAAGTGGCCAGGTTGGGACAATATGGTATCTTGATCTCACAGTGATCAATGAAGGAGAAGACACTTAGAAACCACCCTCGTTTCACACTAATTGTAGGCAAGTGTAGTTTTGCCCTTAGATTCAGGTCAAACCATGAGGTCTGGAGGTGTTTCTTCCATAGCTGTGTCATGTAGGAGTTTGCATGTATTCAGGGATCCATTCTTTTTGAAACCAACCCCTTCTCATTCACCTTATTGCCCCAGTATTATAATAGGAGCTCCTGTGATTTGTTAATGCTCAGGTTGCTAGAACACTGGCAGCTCTTTTTCCCAGTACATGTTTAGTGTGGGCAGATAAAACCAAGCCATGGCAAGCAGCAAAACTGACAAGGATTCTTCATTACCATTTTATTACCTTATCTGAAGAATAATATAGAACATGCTGCTTTTGCATGATGAAAACCGTGTAAGAACCTGACAGCTGTAGTTTAGAAATAGCCCTTTTAAAAACAAAACCAGAACAACCTGACAACATGGTTTTTGGTAAGTACTATACACAGCCCTCTGATCAGCTTTATGCGTTGTGAGTTATGCATGATACATGGTAAAAATATCTAGATGTGCTTTCCTCATTTGTGCTCCCAGACAGCTGGAGGCTGGATAATAGTATGGCTTTAAATACAATAGTAACTCCCAGCAGTGCCAACATTAATTTTTCTTCCTCATAGCACATAGCTTTGAGTGCTTAAATGTTTAAAAACATTTATCTTTTGGATGGAAAAAAAAGTGATCCCTTTTAAGTAGCACTGACTCTTGTGTTCTCCGAACAGAATAAACAGCCAAGATCTTCTGGCACAGGAGGCTGAAAGTAAATTTGATCGTTGGTGTAATAATATTAACAAGTAAAAGCTTATCCTGCTGTTATTTATAATAGATAGTGGCATCTTAATACATAGATGGCAAAGTGTGACTAAATAATTAAAACCTCACATTGATACAGATGCATGGATAGAGCTGATGACCGAGTTCTTAGATCTAGGGTAGGGTTCCTTCTTAAAATCTCATCTTCCACCTTTCACTTCTTCTTTTTAAATCTTTGACCTGTTTACACTGTTTGAGCAAGGGCAAATTTCTCTGTTATGGGTGCAGTGGCTGAGGAGAATCAGCCAGTGTCATTACCAAATGCTTTCCAAAGCATCTCACAGCTATGTCAAAGCATATTTAGCAGTCTAAAAAATCAATAGCTTTAAAAAAACACATTGGAAAACCTCCACCTCCCTCAAGGATTTTTATTTTATCAGAAAACCAGTAAGGTTATATTATAACCTTTTAGACTTTTACTAATACCAGGAAAACTGACATGGATATCAATGCTGTGTTCTTTGGGGAGAAAAAGATGACTTGAGCATAACTATTTTTCAATTAGATTTCAAATGCTGGATAAAAGCAAAAGCTTTCAGAACTGTAGGGTGTCTTTCAACAGAAGGTGTTTCTTATAATTAAGATTGCTCTATGCAAGGCAACTTTTCACAGTTTTCTCAGTTTGAAATATGTAAAGCATAAGTCAGCATCGGGGAAATAATAACTAAGTATTAATTTTATTACAAAATTTTGGGCTTGGATAACAGGATATTTCCTGTCTGCTACTGCAGAGAAGAGCCATAAGTGGGGAAAGCAAATGGAGGACTGCTTTGCACAAGGGTCTATTTTCCCAGTCACTTGACCCATGCCCAGCTGGAGGATTGAAGGGATCGTGGACCAAAACAGTAAAAGAAAGAGGGATCTTCACAATGGTAAACATTATGGAACAGTTTGTGCCTCCTCAGAGATCAGTCTGGGGTACTGCAGCAGCCCATGGCCAGGTGGATGTAAGGTTTTCTTCCATATGTTCTGTCCTAGCTTCTCTCCTAGGAAACTTGGGCATGGACAGGAGCTGCTTTGTCCTGGCTGATTCCCAGGCAGGTTAGCTGGGGGACTAGTACATAGGGTGCACCCTAAAAGAGAACCCATGGTTTGGTCAAAAGACCTACCAGAAGTGTCCTAAGACACTTGCCTCCTCCAGCCTGACTTTGTAGGGAGCAGCAATGTGGACTTGGGGTGGATACTGGGGGAAGTGCTCTGATGGTGAAGGCTCTAGTGCTAATGTTACCTTGATCACTTCCCAAATCCGTGGTTATGCCATTGCTATGCAGGCTCCTTGCAGGAAATTTGTCTTTGTGTTTATTGAGAGGCACTTGGGGTTTTTATGCTATGAAGGGAATTACTCCTCTGGCTTCTCAGCCTTTGGAGCTACCAGTCAGTCTTGCACTTGGAAGCACGTGCTCTCTTGATGAGTGTGAAAAATATTCTTTGACCTAGAGAGACCTTCAATCCTTGTGCCCACAGCTTTTATTACATCTTCAGCAGCTGGTACAAGAGTCTGAGCTGCAGCATCATGAGGTGCAAGTGACAGGCTTTGTGAGTGGGCTTTAGAAATGCTGTGTTTGTTATTTATAAGTTAATGGCACTGTTTTCATAAATGATGTATGGATGACTGCTTGCTTAGCAGAAACATAGCCCAGAAGCCAGACCAATAAATAAGACAAAGTTACAAAGAGTAGTTCTATTTCTGTGGATAAAGCAATGTGTTTTTCAGTGAACTCAGTTGAAAAGTACCTCTACATGGAGTATTTTTCCATATTTTGTTGGAGATTAAAACTCCGTGGTGGTCTGGTTTTTTCAGTATAGAACAAACACACACATTGTGTGGTCCACACATAAGCCCAAAATTACCTGAATATAAATCAAAACCTACTCTTTTTAAATTTTTTTGGCTTTTGCATGCAACTAATATTCTCCTGTCAGTTACCTGAGTCAACATTTTTCAGTTTAATTTTGTATGTTAGAATTTTATATCATGCAATGTAGTCTTCGTTTCCAAGAAGCCTAAGTCAAAAGTCTTAGTAAAGCAAAGGAATAGACAAGAAAAAGCTCAATGGAAACAAATTATTTCACTATTTCATTCTTTCTGCTTTCATTTATAATTTCTACAGGTAGGTTCAGCGGCAGATCTCTAAAAATCTGCTTTAAAAGCCGTTCTGTTCATGCCCTTGTAATGCTTTTCAGAAGCGCTTCAGTATGACAGAACCAACAAACATACAAATATTTCTTCTTTCTTTCTTTCAGGTAGTTTCTTAGAAGCAGCTTTCATACCAACATATTTTTCAGAAAATATATAAGACATGAATCTGAATCACTTGAGACAACTCTAAGCTGCTCATAGGCAAACACTAAAATATGTCTTTGTGGTATAAACTTTGATAACTGCCTCTCAATATACCCAGTACGGTGACATGAGGCTAGTGATTAACTGACTGTGGCCTTCTTGAATTTTGGTATACTGGTATTTCCATTAGTAGATGGATTTATTCAAATAATAGCATTATCAATGGATTGGGCATGAATGGTAAAGATGTTGGTCAGGATTCAGAAGCTTGCAGCCGTTGCTTAGACAAGTCATCCAAAATTTGTATAGGACTTTTGCTGCTTTTTTTTTTTTTTAAGCAGCAGGTTTAAACCTAGATATTATTTATAATAATAATTATAAATCAAGTTTTTTCCTTGATGAAAGAAAATGTGGGCAATTGTTAGTTCTAGGTGTGTATGCAGAGAGAAAAATTTGTATATGAGAAAAGGATAAAAAAAATTTGTCTATGAGAAAAGAGTTAAAAGGTCAACCATTAGGCTTTATTTATAATAACAGATCAGATTTCACACATACATTGCAAGGAAATAAGACATGCTTGGAGTCTGTGTCTGTATGTAAGACATTCCTCTCTCTCTCTATATTCCTCCCTGGCTCCACTGGCAAATTTCAAAACAAATCGGCGTGGCTGACTTTCAATTCCATATGTTTGGATGACTGGCTAAGGAGATCCTGCTGTAATCCTCTCTGAGGAAAGAGGCTTGTTGGACCACTTTAGAAAAAAGAAGCCATGGGAGGCTGGGATACACAGGGAAGCATTTACACTTCAACCAACATGTGGGAGCCCTGGTCAGAGCAGGGAGGCTCACAGTTTCTTCCCACTGTGACCAAAGTCCTCTAAATAAGTCCTCTTTCCTTGTCCATATACAAGGAAAAGGAGAGCTTCAATTCCTTGAATCAAGGAAACCATCCCAAATATACATATTATTTTAGTTGGAAGTGGTTGTTCTGTAAAGGAATATAATAATTGGGTTTTTTTATAGACTATAAGTAATTTTGAGGTAAGAATTTCTCATCAAAACTGAAACCCCAAATCATCGAGGACCATATCTCCCGCTGGCACCTGTTATTTTTGCAGTTAAATTCTTCAGTTCTTTCTGTCTTTTTTTCTCAGGGCCCCAGGTAGGTAAATTGGGCTTGCCAATGGTACCTGAACTGCAACACCTATTTACATATTCATTTTTTTTTTAGGAACAACACACCTTCGTTTGTCTGAAGTCTTTGTTTGAGTAAGTGGAAGTAGCTCATCAGACTTTTATTGCTCCTTTGCTGCCATTTTTGAACTGTGGCAGAGGATGGCTGAGGTGAGTTCACAGCAACAGCCTCCTCCAATGGGAAGGTTTTGGAGAGACAACATGGAGAATAAGCTAATACCAGTTTAAACCTTGCCAGCCATTAACTGGTGGCCAGAGGGTCTGAAAGACCCTAAAGGCTTTTGGAACCACATTGTAAGTAAAATAATGAATTTGCAATGAAAATAAAGAGAATATTCCAGTACTTGCACATTTCTGGAAGATTTTCCTTCAGATGCAGAAGAAAAACAATTCCACCTACCCCAAACTTCCTGAAGAAACCTCTGCTTCTTAGGTTCCTGTGAACTTTCATGACAAGGAGTCACAGCAAACTCAGCATAAAAAGATTTAAATATTCCCCCTGTCATGGCTGAGACCCCAGATCCAAGGGGAAAAATACACCTCTTGGCCATTTCTCCTAGACTACTAAGGCCTTGCTCCTCCTCTCTAGACCTCTGAGTGTGTCTTTAGAGTGAATACCTGTTAATGGACATGGAGCATTAGCATAACTTTTAATGAGGTATCAGATCATCGCAGTGCTAGAAAAACTTCCTTGGAGACACAAGTCTGGGACAACATATCTCTGGATTTTTCCAAGTGAATCCTCTAGGGGGAAAAAGGCAGAGCCTTTTTGTTTTATTCTTTATGAAGAAAGCCTTTGGAAGATTGAATTTATCATTTTAGGACTAGTTCTGGCTTGTGAACACCTCCTACCATTTTTTCCCCCTGAATTCATATGAGCTAAGCCTAAGCCCATTTAATTCTAAGGCTAGAATTTTTATTTTATAGTTTTTACTGAGAACATTACAGTGGATGGGATGTATCTGACTGAATTAATAATTTTCAGATTTACAGAAGTCTGTTTTGAAAGACCAGGGAAAAAGCATGTGCAAACTGGTATAGTTGTTTAATTGTAAGTTAATTTGTTGCAACCACCAGAAGAAACTTATGTTGCCAGGGTCTCATCCATGTTTGGCATTTGGCAGTGTGAAAGAACCAGGACTGTGACCTGAATCACTATTGTGGCAAAAGTGTCATAAATTTCATTAATTTAATTGAATTATCAATTTCCTCATTGATATTTAGGACATTTTAGTAGCTTGGCCATTTCTTCCCTGCTCACACCTCAGTATAAAAGTGATGAAACCACAGGTTGAACTTAAAGCACTGCAAATAAAATCTGAGGGTAAAATTGGCAGGCAGGGAACAAAAGGATATGACAGATAAGGGTCTAAACCAAAAAGTCTCTGATGCTTTGATGTCATCCATCCACATGCTCAAACACCTCTGGGGTTTTGTGAGGTGGTTGGTTGATTGGCTTCTTTTTTGTTTAAAGATTCAGAAAATAATATTCCTCCATGCAGTTTTATTCATGAGCAGCTCCTAATTTGGTATCTAATTTTCAAATTATGCTGGGCAGATTTCCTCCACTCACAGGCTGCATTGTACCTCCTGGTAGGAGGGGAGTAACTCACACAGTTTTTAAATGGGAATGCTCATATCAGTAAATGAGATTACTCCCTGAAATATTCTTTTTCAAAAAATATTGCTGCTCCAAACTTGTTCTTTGGACTATTTCCCAAAACGTTAACAATGTATGTCCAGAAAGGTAAATGAAACACTTTTTTGGAAGGGTGTTTTCAGAAAAGATTTACAATAGTCCCTCTCTGCTGCTTGTGGTGGTCTAACATTTCACCTTGACAGTGTTATTTTGGGAAGAAAATAAAACCAAGGCTCTTCTTAAGGTGTAGGTTTCCCTTGCAGATTAACCTGGTGCTTACCCATGGGCACAGGATTCAGTTCTGGTACTTCTCAGATTATTTAAGCCAAAACTCACAGTAAATGGCCCAGAATTTTTTCTCTGTGGTGTGAGTACCCTGAACTGAGGATTACTCTGGACACAGCATTGTTAAGACTCTGAAGTGTCCCCTGCACAACAATCCCAAAATATCAGCCCTCCATAAGCATTTCAGGATAGTGAGTCACATGAGGGCACAATCTGTTTTGATATAAGAAATTAAAACCTATCCTTTACAACAAGAAAACAGCCACAAGCTCTGTGAACTACAGGAAGATTCTTGATGTAGATTAAGGCTACTATTTTGGGCAGAAATCTCAAAACATTGAAGTTATGTCTGTAAAAAAGACAAAAGATGAAAAAGTAAAGAATCATATATCTGAAGCATTGATATTTGTGCAATTGGATGGGTTATACTGAAGGGATTGAAGAGAAGCATTGGGCTTAGCTGCTTGCTTTTACTATTTTGCATGAAAACAGTGAAGTAAAAAGATTATGGGAAACTCTGCTAACTGTGCATTGACAAAATGTTTGCAGTTAGTATTGTGTCTCCCACTCCTTGATTCTGCAAAATCTTTTTTCGAAATTTGTTTTTACCTTAATACCTTAAAATAAGAAGTACTAGTCAATTCAATTATCTGACAAATATCACGGATTCCTATTGTTATTAAAGTTACCCAGCTGGAATAACAATGCCCCACTGCTTGCCAAATCAACACCATCACAGCTCAAAGAGATAAAATTGTAACTGAATACTCTCACATGCACAATGAAACTGTCCTGAAATGCTCCCTGCTCACAGCAAGTTGGGTAAAATTTACTTCAGTCTTAGAAGTCAATGTTAAATTTTCTGCTTCCATGGTTGTTTTTTCACTCCTTACTTCTTCCCCTTGGAGGTTTGTCTAATGCATTTCTCTCTTTGGGCACATCATACAAATTTACAAAATTCCTTAATAAGGAATTGCTTTCATGCTACCAAGTGATTTGACTTGACATTAGGGCAACCAGTCCTCAAACACTGACCCATGGCATTTTGATTTATGCACCCCATAGGCTGTAATCAACCTGTTGCACATGGTAGCGCTGGAATGCTGCCCCTTTTTTAGAAGAAATAACTTCACCCATGGAAAGTTATTAGGTCGATGGCAGCTCAGAGGTAGAAATGGGGAGGACAAAGCTTACTGGAAAGGTACCTACAGAAAAGGTCTCCACTTTTTCTTTTCCTTGAAAATGCTTTTGAAAGCCCATAAAATTGTGTGGCGCGTGCCAAATGACCTGTGAAATAACCATCCCCAGCTGCGGCTGTAAGAAAAATTACGTACCACTGCTGGCACTCATATTGATCTGATAAAACCTTTTTAATGCGAAATCATCAGGCCTTTGAAAAGACGAACCCATGCATCAGGAAAGAGCACGACACAAATTTTGGAGGAACAAAGGACCACTGCCACCAACAGCAGCAGCTATTGAAAATAAGGAATATAGAATAGATTTCTGGGAATGCATCTGAAATTGCAGATGATCTGCTTCGGAGATTAGTCTGGCACACCAACAGAAAGTCACATGCACAATACAGAAACTCTCTTGCTGAAGAAAGTGTGTATAGCAAATCTGATCCAACTTACTCTGTGGAGGGGACCAAATTATCATTTAAATTTTGAGTTAGTAGATCTTAATGCCTGTTTAGGACTCATTTATACCCCTGTTTATAGCAGAAGCTCAAGATGTAAATTGAAGGTTTATGGCAAGGCTGAATTGTGGAGGCTGTTTACTTACTGAACTGTATTGTACCTCTTTTTGCTTGCTCGTTGTGCCAGAACTGTGAGAGGGAGACAGTATCCCTTGAGAGGAGAGATAACAGTTTTGATGGTTTTTTTCTCCTTTTTTCTTTCTCAGTGTTTTTCCATTGTCTTTTTGATCTCCTTTGTGCAGCTTTCCCAATCAGCAGTAACATGTACCAGGCTCCATGGCTGTTTGATGAAACCAATGCCATCATCTGACACCAATCAGCTACATCAATGATAAAGGTGAATGTTTGCCATCTTGTTGTCTGAGGTTCATGTTACTAGCTTGAGGGCACGAGCAGAAAAATGAAGGAATTTTAGTTGATCTGCTGGCCTCAGCTTATTTTTTGTTTGCCTCAGGAAAGTTACCTTCGTGGACAGCTTTTTTTTTATACTCTTCTAAAGCATGGACTGTTAGATTCTGCATTGCATTGAACATGCCTAGTGTGTCACACACAGGCACAGCACATGGTTCTACTTATTAACCTTATTAATGGAAGAAAGTGAAATACAAACCTTGTGTACAACACCCACGCAGATGGCCATCCTCAGACGAATCCCCTGCCAGGCTGTTACCAAGCACCTCTCCACTGTTTGTCCTAGCAATGCATGACTGAGACGTTTTGATTTCCAGGCTTAAAACTAGAAATTGGTAGATAATATTTTCCTATATGTGTTATTTATCTGGGAGCTGCCTTTCTTCAGATGTATTTTGTTTTTGCCAGGGCATTTACCAGAATCTCTACTTGCTTGCTGTTTGAAAGATGGTAATACATGGCTTATAAACTCCCCAGACTGAATAAAGCTCAAATGGTAGGCTCCTTGTGTAGTGAGACAGAATGGCAGAGATGCACAGATATCAACCTTTCTTCCTGTTGCCTGCCTGTGACTTGCAGAATCCCAGCCATTAATTGGGATTCAAACCAGAGTTTGGAGATAATCGGCTAGAAAGATTAGCAGGTCCAATGTTGCCTTACACATCAAGGGGTGATAACTTTTCAGGGGTTTGTCTAGGAAACAGAGCATCTTTCCTTTTTTTGGATTTCAGGAAAGGGATAGCTGTGGAGAAGAGAGCACTCTCCTTTCTTATCTCTCTAAGAGTGTAGAAAGTGATAAAGAAAGTAGCCCCATGCACCTGCCTGTCTCACAGTGAGGAAACAACAAGTCTCCTCTCTCACCTATTGTGTCTGTCTCCCAAAAAGCATAGCTCTAAAGGACTTTTCCCCTGTCATCCTTGCTCTAGAGAACAGATCTTGGAGGCCAGCCCCCGGAGCACATTGCTCTTTGTGATGTTCTTGCTGCTTGAGAACGACTTCTCTGGGGACAAAATAAAGCGGCGTAGCAGGTGTTCTTTTGTTGCAGTATCCATGGTAAGCCCTGAAGTATTTTGAAGCAAACATACAGAAGGCCTTAGTGATTGCTACAACACAGTCACACAGAGGTTGTAATGCTTTCTCCATGCTTTGAGTTTGATGACAGTAGAGTTTTGGATAGATACCAATAATTTCTGGTCCTTGCAGGCCATCTACCAAAGCAAGTTTACATATCAGCTCAGCTGGATTCGGTTGCCTGTGAAGCAGAAATCCTGTGTAGCCCTCATTGCTTCACTGGAATGAAGAGGTTGTAAGCAAAATCAGAGTAAAATTTTTTTAATCTGTTTTTCTTTTGACTGAGCCTTATATTAATTTAAAGGCAAGTTATCTTGCTGGAAAGAAATTGTTGGGTGCTCTTTTCTGGTACTTTTTTCTTGTTCTTTTTTCCCTCACTTCCTAAATTGGTGTAATTCCTAAGTGTCTAGTCCTGGGAGGTGCTGAAATACAGGAATATAGGAATACAGTCTGTCCTAAACACATGCGAGTAAATAATGACCACACAATTCTCACATCCAAAGAAGACTCAAAACTAGGTTGGTTTGCACCTTACATAGTCCATGGCTCATGGTTTCAGGTATCAACATGAAACTGTTTCACCTCAGCTGCTGACCTTCCTGGTGTTGGCCATGGTGGAGCTCTTTGGAAATCACCAATTCCACCTCAGACTGAGCCACTCTCCCTTGCAGAGAAATCTCCATTAGCAGCTTTGGGAGTATCTGTATGCATGTGATATGCAGTGTAGCATCCCTATTGCTGTCACTGGGATCTTAACCAGGCCTGGGCAGGGCAGGACAGAGTCATTGGCAGTGGTGGTGGCTTAGGAAATCACAAGCTCTCTGAACAACCCATTTCAAACCTGGAGTTTGGCCTTTCCTCTGGGAGCTTTGAGCCATGCTCAGATCTCTGCTGTATCACCTTGCCCAGTGCGGTGTGGATGTAAAAATCACTGAAGATTCTAGATCTGGTCAGGATGGGTTTTGAAACCACGTTTGCTTGATATAAAAGGAAGTTACTGCTGCCATCCTAATTTCTCAATGGTCATGAGTTCAACTGCTGATGGTTTGTGTTCTCCTTCCCAAACCAACTCTCTATTACTTCATAAGGTCTGTGAAAAACCAGTCAGTAAAGGACACTTAACACAAATCACCCTATTTCTCATCAGATGTATATATGCTCTGCATGGGCCCATTTTATTCTGAGAGCTTGAATTTTACAATATTGCTAAACAAGATACAGACTGGGAGCCTGGCATGTGTCTTCTCCCCCACTCCCTCACTGTGTTCAGGGCAGGGGAGGGCAGGACTCAGCAGGACCAAGGAGTGTAGACACTCCCTTTGGAGAGGAGTCCTGGTCCAGGTACTGCTTGTACCTTCACCTATTGGCAGCTGAAATCAAAATCACAGTTTACTTCTAATAGGAAAGTTCTTTGAGAAGTACTCAGAGTTGTATAGAAAATCCAACTGCTCATTGCCATCAAGCAGCACATCCAATTTTATTGAAAATTTGCTGGATTATTGCCAGAAAGACTGGCCAAATTGTCAGATTCCTGGTTCGTGGGAAAATCTGACATTTGGTTTTGTTCTGATTTGGAACGAACCCAGTTATTTTGAAATTACCCACAAAAGAGAAGTTTATAGGGAAAAAAATAGGAATAGGAAACAATGACGCATGGTATTTCCAAAATAAAATACGCTCCCCAGGATGTGCTTCTTTCCAGCCTTGCTGCTGGTTCTTACGGAGCAGCACGATGAGCCAAGTCTGGGGATGGGAGCCTATACTTTGGGTCTGCTGACTTCAGCCGGGTCTCCCAGCACTACCAGACTCCCTCTTTGGAAGCAGCAAGCCTACAATCCCTGTGTCCCAAGCAGACCACCAGGTTCACTGGCAGGAAGCCAGGCAGTTTTCCAGTGGAAAACTACGTGTGGTTGGATGTTGGTTAATTGAAATGTTTTATGTTTTAACATGAAATTTGCTGGCTCTCACAAATCAGTGTTTTCCAGTGCAATGATGTGCCGTCAGAAATCTCATGATCAGCTCTAATTGCCACTTTGATGGCCAAAATCTTTGTTGATCAGAGTCCCATAACTTTCTGGCAATCACTAAATACCTTTTCATAAACACAAACAAAAAAGCATATTCCATTTTGTGCTCAACAACTGTGAAATTTGCAAGATTGTTTCTGGGCAGGGGTATTATTAAGAAAATTCCTGCCTTCAGGGCAGCAATGCTGGGGACACACATGTCCCTGTTTCAACCTTATCACTGCTGCATCAGCCTAAAACCACTTGAGAAGCATTGTGTTCCTACTTCTGAGGAGAAGACAATGGCCTCATTGCCCAATGAGGCATGTTGTCCAAGTCTAATTAGAAACAGGAACTCACTCACTAGAGCACTATTTATTCTTATTCTTACAGCACAAGATTTCAAAAGTCTTTTTCATTGTTTTTATTATTATAAGAGAGAAGGCCTTTTATTGATTTTTCTACTACATGAGTGTTTGTATACACCGACTTCCTGCTTCTAATGAAACAGAGCCTCCTAAAACAATAATAAAAATTAATAATAATAACCTCACTTGAGAGTGAAATAATTGTGGCCAAAACCATACTTCAGTGAAAATTTTCCCCTCTTCTGAATGTGCTGCCAGAGACTTTCTGTGGTCTCACAGGCCCCATAGTCTCCACAGCAGGGAGAGGACTTCTCTCCCCAGAGACCTGAGCGTCGGGGCCCTTGCTGGGACTACTCCTGGTTGGATTCTCCCCTCTGAGAGCCAAATTTCTCCCTTGCTCCAAGATCAGCTCCATTTTTGGGTCACTGTGGGTAGGTGTGGTGGGGGCAGTCTAGTGTCAGTTGTGGCTGGGTCCCCATGCTTGGACTCCTGTAGCTCTGGGGATCTGCAGAAGGAACACCAAATGGGAAGGAGTACAGAAAGAATCCTATGCGTGAAAAACCAGATTTTGTTTCCAGGAACATACATTTTTTTCTTCTGATTTTTATCAGGTGTCCAGAAATGTGAACTCCCAGAAATTTGGAAACAACTGATACTTTTCATTTCATCCAGAGTTTGCTCCTCCAGTTTCCTTCCTTTCTTCCTTGATTTCCAGTTTAAAAACTGACTTCACCCTCAAATCTGAAACAATCCATTCCCAGGTCTGTGCTTATTAATTGAAACCTGTGTCTCAGTAAAACATATCAATCTTTTATCAATACTTCAAATGCCACTTTTCTGTTCCAGAAAGGTTAGCATCTGCCAGGAATCCTATCTAAATCCATTCTAAAGAGCTGCAAATGCTCAGGGCTGAAGACCACTTGCTAGATACATGTCAGTACTGGAAACAGCTTACAACCACATTATTTTCCATGGAGCTCATCAAGACAAGAACAAAAGAAGCAAAATTCTTCTTAGAGTTCCCAGCAGCAGCCTCAGCATTTTTGGCAAGGATATGTACAGACCACAGTAGCACAATGTAGCAGTGTGTGAGGGCAGATTTGTTACTGGAATTTGTCAAATCACAGCAATGAAAGTGGTCAAGTCATTCTGCTTTGTAGTCATTCTGCTTCTAGTACCCCAAAAGTCTCTCACACATCTATAAAATAGTTCAGAGTTGAGGAAGATGTTGCTCCCTGTAACCAACTTTTGTGTGTGTGGGGAGCAAAGTGGCCATGCAGCTCCATCACCCAAATGTCTTCTCTGAATACCTGTTTGCCCTAGAGGGAGGCATTTGGTTTGTGCTTCTCTGTGACAGAGGAGATTCTTTGCTTACTTTCTCTGTTTCTGCAAGGACTAGACCCAAATTAATCTTACCAAAGCTGACTCTTGCTATTTTATCTTAAAGTATCTTTCCAGAAGCAACTTCATTATGTAGGCATGGGTATGTACAGTTCATGGGACCATAAAAACACCTCTCAGTGTAAAGGCAAAGAACTTTCCCCTTCTGGGCACGGATGGAGTCAAGAGACTGAATGAACCATCCACCTCTTGCTGCATTGTCTTCCATGCTCTGTCAGCCTCTGCATCAGAAAAGCCAGAAGAAAACATGGTAAGACCATTTTTCTCACATTGTTTCTTCAAGGGAGTGTGGGGGAATGTAGAGAGGTATTTGTTGGTTGACTCATTGCAGAGGTATTCCTATGGGTAGTAACCAGTGCCTACCCTGTTTGAAGGAACAGTGTCACTGATTGGTTGCATTCTAGTCTGAAAACAATTTTTGTTTTATTTGTTTTTGATGTTTAGTTAAGATGAAGTGCTGCTGGTGAGAGACTTTACAGACCACAGTGAAGTTTCATTTTTGTTTCGTTCTTTGCTTGCATTGTGAGCGACCTCTCAGCTGTGCAATGGGTGTCGGCACGGATGTGGAGCATCTTTCTTTCCCTTGACTGAGAGAGTTGTAGGTGAGGCCATGTGGAGAGGGAGAATTGATGAAGAGAAATGTTCAGCATAGGATGGTTCTTTTGTTACACTGCTAGCTGCCATGCAGTGCAGGAACCTTTCTCACACTTGGGATATGATACTTGACTTGTCCTTCCTGGGACAGGAGAGCTGCCCTTTGTTCCTGCACATGCCATGACTCCTCCCTGAGAGACAAAGCTGGGCTTCCCTGGTGTGTTGCACTTGGTTCCAGCCTTGTCTTGAGCTCTAAGAGCTGATAAGGACACTGATGTTTGACAGGCTGGTGGGCCCTCAGCAGCTGCTCTGATAAGGAGGTAAAGCCCTCTTGTAAACACATAAATCCAGGTTTAGGGAAGTCAAATCCCTGCCTGGCTAATGTGTGAAAAGGTGTTTTTCTAGTCCAAAATGGTGATTATCACATCCACAAAAGCCCTGCTAAACTCCCACTGAGTGGGAACCAGGTACCTAAGGACCCTTGCAGATTTGGCCTTTACTGTGATGATTCGGTGATCAAAAAAAAAAATTCCTATGGAATAAGGTGCAAAGCAATGGTTGCCAACCTGTGTTTAACATCAAATGTTACTGCAAAACCTGATGAACCAGAAATAAATCTTAAGAAAGGTTGGTTTGGTTTCATTTAGGATTACTTGAGATTGTTCAGGATTATAGTTGCTGTCTCAATTTTTGTAGGTAAAACTCCTCATAGTACTAACACTGACTGGAATGTATATACATATGCTGAAAAATATATAAGTATGCTGGGATTGGTACATTTGTGCAACGGCTCACAGTCCTCCCAATATCCAGAGACTAAAAGGAGGGTATATACTACATCAGCTGTGTGTAGTCAGTTGCGTAGTCCATCACTCTTTCATAAATCCAAGACAAGATGTGCTGAAGAGAACATAAAAATTCACATGTATTTAAATGAATTTTAAGTTGGTGTGGTGGTTTGACTGTGGCTAGATGTTGGGTGCTCACCAAAACTGCTCTAGCACTGCCCACCTCAGCTGGGCAGGGAGGGAAATATAGCTAAAAGCTCGTGGGTTGAGGGAACAACAGGGAGAAATCACTCAGCAAATACAGTCATAGGCAAAACAGGTTCAGCTCAGGGAAATTAATTTAATTTATTAGGTATGAGATCAGGGTAGGATAATGAGAAGTCAAAAATAAACCTTAAAACACATTCACCACACCTCCCTCTTCTTCTCAGGCTCACCTTCACCCCCACTTGTCTATCCCTCCTCCCCAGGTGGCACATGGGGGTTGGAAATGGGAGCTGCAGTCAGTTCATCACACATTGTCTCTGCCACTCTTTCCTCCTTAGGGGAAAGTCTGTCTTGTGTATCTTCTCTTAAATGGACTCTAACAGCAATGGGATTTATGTGGATACACCTAAAATCAGTTCTCAGTCATCAAAACAAGTATTATTGCTTGTGTCCCATGTGTCAAGGGAGATGAAGGTCATGTGTTGGCTTTAAACTAAAGGCTTCTCAGATGGGGTCAATAAATGGTGTGGGATGTCAGATTTGTTTAGTTTTCTCCAATAAAACAATCCTTTTTTCCTTTTAATCTAGAAAAGCCATCCATAATGAGTTGGGGGGGTTGTGCTATACATCCTGGGAAACAAAACGGCCTTTTAAGGAGGAACTCACTGACAAGGGCTGAAAGTCTTGGGTTCACTCTATGGAAACAGTCAGGCTGATTCACTGCTCAGAAGTTAATTAATATAAATGATAGAGGATCCAGCCGCTTTCCTTCGCCTTCTATTTCCAAATATCTCCTGGAGCCAAATCGAGACACTGCACAATGAGTGTTTAAACACACTTGTCCCTCCCCTCCCCTTGCTAGAAGCAGTGTCTGGAATACAGGTTGTAAATCAGGTCCTGCAGTGATTGATCCATGTGCTAGCAAGTGAAGCATAAAAATAGCAGCATGGTTGAAAGGACATTAAAAAAAGGGAAACAGACCATTATTATTTCTGGGCTCAGGGGAAAGAGCAGTTGAATCTGTTGTGCTGGCCAAGTCTGAGTAGCCCTGGTCTGTCTAAAAAACACAGACAACTGCTTTGCTCCCTCCTCTGCAGCTGGGTGCACCCTGTAAACAAGGAGCCAGCCCCATTTTTCTAGCCTGTGAACCTGGGTCCCTGAGGTTTGAGTCCTTTCAGGAACTTCTCTTAAACCTCTTTGTGTGCTCTAAACCAACTCCTGTATTTCTCTGGCTGTGAAATAAGATGCTGGCAGGGCAAATTGCATCTTTGCTCTCTCTGATGCTGTCATAAAAGTTGCTGACATGCCCACCATATATTTGAAGCACATTTTCCCCCTTATCTTTGGCTGGGGAGAACATTTCTGGGGCTTTCATAGTACTGCTAGACATAGAAAATCTGTGACTTAACTATTCTGACAGCTTAATTGGGAGCCAGGAGGTTCCATCCTGTTAATGTTTAAATAACAAGAGCTGCTGCTGAAGCAGGAAAGATAGGATAGCAATATTTTCATCAAAATAAATAGCTGAAAATAAAGATAGGAAGGGAAACTTGCTACTTATATTTACGCATTTATCCACCACTATTTTATTAACAAAGAGTGCTGTGTAGAGCTGAAGCAACAAGACAGGCTCCTCCGTCTCAAAGTGTCTTTTAGACATTACTGTACATTTAAGTAAATTTCTGATATGGATATGCAAAAGTAATAATGGAATAATTTGGTAATCCTTACTGTATGTACTGAGTGTAGCTGTTTCTTTCCAAGAAGAGAGTTTACCATTTCCACACTTTTGCTGCATATGCCTGGAAAACCCTGGTAAAACTCCTTGCCTCTGTAACACGCATAGGCGCACACACACATGCATGCATACACATATAGGGTCTATTTTATGTGTATGTAAAGTACTGAAGGATTTGTTATTACAGGGTTTTGGCATTACTCAGGTGGCTCAGGTGCTATTGAGCTCACCTTTTAATGGATTAAAAATGCTTTTGTTTCTGAGTATGACCGAATCCTCACTTAATTACAAACATTGGCATCATCTTATCTGCTTCTTCCTTTATGCTACTTCAGAAACTGAAAAGGATCCTGATGATTATTCAAGGAATGGAGTAACAATCCCCAGTCCCATGATTTGATGATTTCTTAAGATTTTTACTTTCCCCAACGCCTGTGGTACCTCTTATCCCTTTTCTAACTTCAGTAAAATTGACTTAACCTTCTGTCCCTCACACCAATGGCATATTTGTGCTGTGTGTCTTATATTGTCACTACCAATACTTTCTTTCCAGACTTTCCAGTCGCTTTTTATTCTTGGAAATGTACATTAGCATTCAAAAAGACCTAATAATGGTTTATGCTGTGCCCTCAGTTTCTCAGCAAAAAACTGCCTTGAATGTCTTGAAAATTTCTGCTGAAAGTATGATGCTTATGCCCAGCTGTATCTCTACATATATTTAGGTCATGAATATATTTAGGTGAATATTAAGGTCATGCAACTTTCAATATACTCTTCTGGAGTTATATTCTCATGACTATGCTTTTCTCTGAGAAGAGCATGTGGTTTGGATACGGGATGACATTTTGGGTGTGTTCTCTTTGACCAGAGTGTCTTGTGGTAGAAGCTCTCTATCAGGCAGGGAAGGAACATTTTCTTGGCTTAGTCTGTTTTGCCCTGCATGTGCTTTAATTAAGACTGTCTCCATATTAATTAAAATAATCCTCAGCAAGGCAAAAATTAAGGCAATTATCAAACACATAGAGATGTTAGTACACAAGTCTTTGTGCATGCCTATCAGCACGTACATGCCTACACCCAAGCAATGTCTTGAGTACCATACTACTCAATGCACAGGAAAAAATCTATGGTATTCTTATAGGACTTCTTTGTTAGCTGAAAACATGGGTCTTTTCTGACACATTTAACTTCAAACAAATCTTAATGTGGTGTGAATGCTTAGTTTGATTTAGGACCAGCTTGCTTCAGTTTATTTTAAACCCATTCAGCCTTGGGGCTGAGATACTTGGTGACATTACAGCCATTCAATAAATTGTCTTTCAGCAGCTGAGTCTGCAGTGAGACTGAGTCAAGCTGAAAGAGGATTAGTCCTGCCTTTGCTCTGGAGCACACCAGATTGCACCAGCTTGCTTCTTGAAGGGACTGTGTCTAAAGGCACAGCAGAAGGCCTTTGCTGTGCTCCAGGTTAAGAGATAACTGTTCCCTGCATTTCTATAACCTGCTCCTTTGTTGTCCATCCCCTCACCCTGGAGTCTGTGTAACTTATTCTCTCATTGCTCCTAAATGGGTCTGAAAAATGATGTGATCTGGAGATGGCTTCCCCCTCAACACACACTTTTAATCACTTCAGATGTTCAGCAGCTCGAGTCTGCACCTTCTACTAACCCTTTGCTGTAAACCTCTTGGACACTGTTTTATTCAGCCATTCATGGACTATCCAGCTCAGACCTTAATTTCAATAGATGCAACTTCATTAGGATGTAGTTAAATTTACTTTCTTATCATGTCCATGCAACAAATATCTCAATCTCAGGATTAACCTTATCTAGGGATTATTTTGATGGCTGAAGCAAAAACCTGAATAGACTCTGAAATGTTAGCTAAAACCTCTGGTTATGATTTTCTCTTCATTAATTCAGCGTTTTTTCCTTTCCGTTCTGATGCAAGTCCATCAGTCACATGGAGTTTTTGTCAAAGGCAAATAGATGATGCGAGTTAAAGACTTAAAAAAAACTAAGACATCATGAGATGCCTTTAAGACATCACGAGAACTGATGAGCACATTTATGGGTGACAAAAAAATGAGGGGTCTGCAGACACTGAGGGAAAAAATTACAAGCCTGACTATTTATGTGAATGCTTCAGACTGGTCAACTAACCAAAGACAGCTCAACCACAGTAGAAAGCAGAGACAGGAGGAAAATTTGAAGAAATGAAAACAGGCCAATGCCTTTTTCATGTTAATAAAGGGTAACTGCCTTACAGGCCATTCAGAAACGTGGGAGGTATATGCAAGTATGAGAGGTTTCTTCTTCTCCCTGTGCACATTAGCTGAGATCATGTAGTAAGGAAAATCTTAACTCATTCCCATGACACCTTATTCTAGGAATGCTTCCCCAAGATCTGCCCATGTATGGCCTGAGATTTCACTGATTTCTTTGCTGGTGGCGATACCTGCATCTGAGGTGCTCAACAGCTCTGCTCCCCATGCTGTTGCTTAGCCCATTACAGTAAGGAAGAGGAGGAGAAAAGGGATGTAAGAGAACTGGAATTCACTTTTCTTATAAGTCAACCCTAAAAGGTCAAACTGAAATTAAAGACCTGCTGTGTAAGAGTGTGATTTCCCAAGACAAATTACTTAGTTGCCTATCTAAGGCAATGCAAATCGCCCTCTTTGTTTTGCCAAACAGAAATCAGAATTTACTGACACCCTTCTAAGGAAGTTCCTGCTGAAGCATGGAGAGAAATGACAAGTGGGGTTTGGTCACCTTGCAGCTGGAGATTGGAGGGTGGAAGGTAGAAGACCAGCATGCAGCCATTAAGGCAGACATGTTGTTTGCATCATTTTGTTTTGATACAAGGTATTTTTTACGAGAAAGGCTCTTTTCCCTTGCATTTCTAGCCAAGGTTCCCAAGGGAATTTGAAAGCTTTGGAGACTTCTTAGGCTGGTTGAAGCAGTCTCTGTTTACTGCTAGGCAGGTAGTGGATCAGGAGTCTGCTGCAGGATTTCCCCATCAGCAAGGCGATGGGGAGGTCAAGAGAGACAAGGTCCCATGGGAACTCATATATTTCTAATCTGTCAGGAGCTTGTAGCTGGGTTACAAGGCTGTCAGCTAAGCTGCTAAGAGACATCATTACTCCCAGCAGCTGATATACTCTTTCTACAAACTATCTATAGATTATTACATCCTGTTTAAATGGAAGATTTAAGGTGTCTTGATGCAAACCCTGCAAAGTGGAAATTACTGCCCTCCATCTCTTTCCTTGCACCCTGTTGCAGGGCTTGTCCCAAGGCAGCTGTATGGGCTGCTTTACCCCATGTAGATGGCTCTGAAGCACTGCCAGTTTTCCCAGAAGCTCCAAAAGCAGACATGAAAGTAGTTCCTATATGATGTGGTTTGTGGGACAAAACATAGGCACTTTTGTGTGTAGTTTTGTTTGCTTGCCATCCAGGCCTGCACTGGCCACTTTCCCTGGCATACAGACCATCAGAGCACAGCAAAATGCATACTGTCATCAAGCTGTAAAGATTTAATTATCCCAAGCCCCAGTTTGCAAGAGAGCAAGTCACACTGGCAGTTGAATTAAGCAACTATCTGTGGCTTTCCTTAAGCTCAACCAGTGAAAAGACTCACTTAAACTCTCACTCAATGTCATGGCTGCCACCACTTCTCTGTCAGCTTTACTTGGAATCACTGAGATTGCAGATTTGAGGCAAATTGATGCAATCTACTTTCTGAGCTGCTGGGACAGTAAGAGTTAAGCAACTGAGCTGCAAATCCCATGAGATCAGGCTTTTCTAGTGGGAAGATTTCCCATGCTTCCTGCTTTTTGATGTGCTGGAAATACTTTATGCTCGGCCTTTCTTGTGGTATCTTGGCACTACTTCTGTAAATAGTTGAAGGGACATCATCAACATAACAATCATGCTTCTGTCTAAAATGTTTTTATTATTCCAAGTCACAGCTAAGAGAGAAAAAGATTAAGGTCTCTTTGATTCAGGCACTTAAGCATAGACCAGCTTGTCTAAGTGTCAGTCAGATCATGCTCTAGAAGTTTTAGGGTTTAAATTCAGGACTCTATTGGCTTTGTTGACAGTGCTGGTAGAGAGGAAGTTTTAACGACTTATTCCCACCCTCACCTCACCACCATTTGCTACCCTGTTGGTTGGTTGTAGTCTGTAAGTGGTTGTCCAGTAAAGCTGATCTCTCTCTGGTTTTTTTGTTTGTTTGTTTGTTTGTTTTTTGGGGTTTTTGTTTGTTTTGTTGTTGTTTTGTGGTTTTTGTTTGTTTTTTTTTGTTTTGTTTTGTTTTGTGTGTGTGTGCGTAAGAGAGAGAGAGTTGTTTTTAATAAGAACAATTTCATCACCCTCTCTTTACAGTGAATCTCCAGCAACTACTTTTTGGCCTGAACTGAGAGAATGGCAACCTGGGGAAGGATGAAACACTCAAGGAGGGGAAGATCAGGGACCTGCAGACAGAACTGCTTGGTGCTGCTGATTGACATTTTGACCATCTTTGGGCTTTGAACTGAAAACCCAAAGTCCGCTGCATAGATGCACATCACAGCTCCTCTCAAGTCACAAGCCTAAAGGCTGAAATGAAGTTTCTACTCTCTGCTCTGAAATGATCTTGTGTTGCACAGCCCACCTGGTATGAGCTGTGTGGTCTTCAGGCAGCAATATTTCTTATTACCTTCATTGTATTTTCAGTAACCACTGAAATGATGCCAACTACAGGGGCACCAAACACCTACGGAGGCCCTTGGAAGTTTCCAATGAGAATATGCACTTAGCAACTGGGTGTTCAGAGCTGAACTGACACTTAGCGAAATTCCAAGGCTGTTTGGAGCCAGTGTATTAGTTGGGCATTATCTTCAGTCTAAAATGAGTCTTGGAGTATGTTTTTTGTGAGAGTTATAAGCAGGCAAGGAGGTCTGTACCAGCAAACACCTGCTGCTGATAGAAACACTGACACTGGGATGACATTTCTAGAGTCACTGTCACACTTATGGGTTATGCTGATGAGGAAAACTTGCACACAGGCGACTTTTAATTTATGAAATGTATCCCCAGAATGTGTAAAATGTGCAAACAACTGTCCTCAAATTTTACATGCCATGTCCTCTTTTCACTTGTCCCCCCTGTTCCTTTGGTTTCCTCAGCTCACTGTGCATGCCCTTTCTTGCAGGTGAAATGCTCACCCTCCATGTGCCATAGGCTGGCACTGGGAATGATGGGACACATTCTTCCAGGGCTGCCTAATGGCTGCTCCAGAAGGTACACTACAGGAGTGGATAAGGACCCATTAGAAGCCAGGAAGTCTCTAATGTATTGTCCTTTTCAAGTAAACAGCTTTAGCTTTTTAGTTCTCCACTTACATTAATCATGCCTGTCATGAGCCACTTGGAGAACTGCAGCCACCTCAGGGTGGCCTGCAAAGCTTCCTGCTTCACTCAGAGCTCTGCTTCTTCAAGTTTCCCTTCCCACTGTTTGTATGAAGCCTACAGGAGATGAGCCAAACAAGATATTTACTTCTTTCACTCAGTAACCAAAGCCTCCCCCCTAAGGTGAACCACCAGTGAGGGAGAGGAGACTGGAGGCAATAAAAATCATCTTACTCATTTTTAAAGAGTTTTGGGACACTTAGAATATTTTATGATATATTTTTTAAGCTGTTAGCAAATTCACAAGCACTGTGATCAATATTACCAAAAATCAGTCAAGAGGAATGAGCTTCTCTCTGCACAAACATATTCTCCGTTCCCAATTCCTGTCAGTCTTGGACTTTAAATATACTTGCTTTGAATTTTTTTTCTTTATTTAAGAAAAGCATGAAGAAGCATAATTTTTCAAAACATGACATCTTGTTGAACAACAGACAGGAGCAGAGAAACTCTATCCTACTTGGATACAGGGTAATTTGAGTCTACATAGAGAAATTATGTCAGTCTAATACTTCTGTGTTGCAAATTTGAAATACTCTGGTTTGGAGAGATATTTGAATCTTAATGCAAAGTGAGTGCAGTTTAGCCTCAAAT
>VXBC01001342.1:157266-180079 GCA_013399945.1 Ploceus nigricollis | reverse complement strand
TTTTTTTGCACTGGCTTGGGGGATATGAATCTGGAAACAGGAGTTGTACTCACAATTTTATGACTGGGATCTTTTTCTGCCTTAAATCTCATTTTATCTTTTTATGTGCAAAACCCCCTAGCAAGCAGTTGTGTTTCTTAGTTTATTGAGCTGTAAAATGTGCTGGTGATATTCACCTATTCCTGGTGTCCTGAGATGCCTGGAAGGGCAGAACTCTTCCAAAGGAAAGATAATGAAGCAGTAAGGCAAGAAGGGCATAGGACTAGCATTGAATTTTAAACAATAAATTGTAAGCAAAATAAAGAATTCTGAATGACCAAGGAGGTTTTAATGTGCAGGAATGTCTTGCAGGAATCTGCTCTCTGATGAATGCTAATTAATACTCCTACTGCAGATCAGGTATATCCTAGAGACTGATGCCTTGGAAGTGCTTTTATTTGACGAAGTTTTATGTCTAGCAGTAGAGAAATTAGGTCATTTTTATATGATGTGAGATATATACTAGGGAACAATGATTCTGAAAAAAGTTCTGGGTATGATGTAGTGGCTAAAAGAAACTGCCATGATCCTGACATAGATATCAGGGTAGAATGTTAGTAGTATTCATAATACCACTGCAAAACTAGAGCTTTCTAACTTAATCTTTCTTTTTTTTTTTTTTCAAAAACATATTGGCAAATTTATAAAAAGAGCTTTTTGAGCCCTCAATTTAAGTTATAAAATGAATGATTTAAGGAATCCAGATTTTATAGTGTATTTATGAGAATAAATTTAGAATTTAAGGAATGGTGTGATTACACCCTGTATTGCATATGGAGAATGTAGCCAATAATAGTGGGCTTTTTGACTTGTGAGGCAATGGCAGAGCATTCAGAAGCTAAAGGATGATGCAAAGGAATACAAAGTGTAAAAATTAGGTAGCTTTTTCACCAGGTTTACATTTCTAGACAGCGAAAAAACTTCTTGTTGAGACATGACTTGTCATTCAACCCAAATATTTTATCTCCTGTAAATATATCACGGATTATTCCATGATATTATGGGGAATGGGTGTGGGGGCGTATTGTTGATAAGTAGATGCTTAAATTAAATCAACACAATAATTATTTTGGCCTTAGTTATAAAAGTATGAGTATTCCTTAACAAATCCTTACTTTTTTCCATCACTGATCAGAACAACCTGAAGTTGCCAAAAGAAGGTTTTATTTCAGGGTATTAATGGTTAAATGTAGACCAAAACGTCTCCCTCTCTTTAATTTTCTTATGTAGCTCTTCATAGAAAGAAGGTTTTCCTCAGGATGTATCTATCCAAATGACTCCCTGTTATATGATGCTGTATTTTTAATCCCACAGCATATGGAAAACATTCCCCTGTACGGAAGAGGTATCGTTTTATAAAGTCGAGATTTTGCTTACCCCAGTGACTCAGAGTCAAAGCAATATCCCTTTTGTGCTTCCAGAGAGTGATGTAATGAAGCAGACTTTCATGTGCACACACTAAAGCCTGGCTAGGTGCATGTGTGCTTGCGATTAGTAGCTGCCAGTCCTGACCTCTGCCTTCCCTGATGGATCAGGATCCATTGCTCCCTACCGCAGAGGGCCAGCAGAAGACCTAAGTGCAATTTAAGCTTCACTTCAGTGCAGTTTTGAGAACTTCCGTGGGATATGGATGGGCAGAACGTTTTGCTCACTTAACAGTTAAATTTGAGTTTGGAAATACTTTTACTAGCCAACAAGTTGTTTTCTTTTAAGCTTTCACAGACTGAGGAACATTGTCACATAATTCCATTAGTGAATCCAGCAAGTTTTTGTTAAATTGCAACACCTCTTTTAGGAAGTTATTAAACAATGATTTAGAGACCAAAAATATGACAAATTTACCACTTCCCTTAATGTCTTTTTCCAATGCATAATTGACTCCATTTATTTCCACTTTGAATTTTAGATCTATCTTTTAGTCATTGAAAGTTAATGCACTTTGCTGCCAACTTGCAGTCCTAAGACTCATCAAAAATTTTAACGTGTCAGAGATAAAATAACTCAAAAAGTATTAATAACAATCTCTGTATCTCTCTAAATGCTAGGAAAATTGATTGGCAACCTTCATGCCTTTTACCCACAGTGAGTATTTGAGCTGAAGATAGAAATGCCATTTCTTTGAAGGTGGTGGCTCCCTTTGACTTTGGTTTTGCTTGTCTTTCCGCATTGCACACTGTGATTATCCATCAACAGCAATGCCAGAGGCTCTTGCAGTTTACCAGGGGCAGCTCGGGACACGACTTTCATCTTGTTGAAACAAATAGTAATATCAAAGTTCTTACAGCCCTCTGAAATATGGCAGAGACTGTGAGGTGAATATTTAGCGACTTGGCAGTGCAAACACAAGCTGCAGCAAACAAGAGTCTTCCAGCCTTTTCTTCGAGTTGTCGTACAGAGGACTGAAAGTTGCAAGCAATTTGCTCACTATTAGACCGGAGTCACCAGACCAGGGCCTCTTCGTGTTGACTCGCGAAACCCTTTCATGCTTATCAGCGTACAGCTGGATTTCCTCTGCTTTATCACACTGCCACTTTTCCTGTATGGCTCTCAGTTTTGTTTGGAGTTCTCTGGCCTTGCTATTCTATGCAGTTCTCTTTGATGCAACGATAGGTCTTGCAACTGTGCTCTGTGAAATGTGCACCTCTCCTGAGGTGTTGTGTAATTGCAGGATCACTCTTATCTCATCAATCTTAATGTTTTCTAATTTTTTTCCCTGGGGTCTTGTTTGAGGCATGGCATAAGATATCCCTGAAGATTTCAAAATTATTTTATTGGAATTCTTTAGAGTTTTTCATGCTGAGTTTTTAATAAAGCAAAACTTTGAGGAAGAATGTCTACTCAGTGCACAGTTTCCCTTATAGTAGCTTGTTTTGAAATGAAAGAAGTATTTTATTCATCAGCGGAAGAACTTTTAATTGTACTTGTTATGATCAGGAGAGGACTCTGGACTGTTTTACATTAATAAAACTCTTCCTCTTACATCAAGATTTCTGCTTGGCTATTCCATGTAGCCATTGTCTCCTGAAGTGGCAAACTTGAAATGTGTACTCTCTTGTGACTGAAATGTTGAGAATATTGTCCAACATAACAGCTATATACTGCTTTGTAATCTTATGAATAATTTCAGATTGATTGACTCCGGTCTCTAGCTTTGGCTCACTTCTGACAGCAGTATTTCTTGTTTTGCTCCTTGATCTTTAAATGTCTTCCACATGTACTTTATAGTTAGCTGATTTTGCATTACCCGCAAATTAAGATGGTGGCTCCCATCCATGCAAATTAAGATAAACAATTTCTTTAAGTGGAACCATTTTTATAACTTTTTTCCAACACTGTTTTGAATTCCTGCTTTAATTGATATATTTTTAACCTGTTTTCTCTTCATTTTCCCTTGCTTCCTAAGATACATTTCTGCTTTTACATTGCTGTCTGCCTCTTGTTATAGCAAGAACTGGGAAACTGGGCAGCAGTAATAGAATGAGCTGGTGCCTAGGCAAGCTCATGAAAAGATATTGTATCTAGGAATGGAGAAATGGAGCCTGCTGTACTACCCACTGGAGCTGACAAAGTTGTAGGTTTGAGACCTCTGCATAGCGAGTGCAAGAGTGTACTTCCACAAGCAGGGCTGCCGTTTTTAAAATGTGTGGCCCAGTCTGAGGTAAATTCCGCCTCTTTAAGAATCCTCGTTTTTGGAATAAACCTGTAAATGAATAAAATGTACATCTCCAGATAGTCCTCACAGATATGAAAGGGAAAGTAAGAATCAGCTGTAAGGTATAGAGTACACTGGNTAGTTTGGCCCTAGAAATGAAGATAATATTGCAGAGTGTCATGCTTCCGCTTTTCTTTGGTGAGAAACAAAATGCATCAATGCAACTTTTTTTAGCCCTTAATCATTCTTCCCTCTCCCTCTTGGATAGAGACAAATGCTCACTATGAATTACTTAGCCCAAGTTAATGAACAGAAAACAGATACAGCTCTAGTATTGTCCATCAGCAATAGCTAATGGCAGTAAGACTGCTACATACCAAAAAAGGTCTATGAAGAAACTCTCTCTCTTTTTTTTTTTAGGGAATGCATAGCTCCCAACAAGCATATGCAGTGACAAGGAACACCCAATTTTGCTTTCTGGAAACAAAATGCACAGATTGTAGCTTAAGTGGCTTTTAACTTTGACGGTCAGGCAGTACTGCATCCTCTTACACACTGAAGAAGAATGCTCAGGGACCTCAGTTTCAAAAGATCAGATTTCACAACATTCCTATTTGTTGAGCGCTTACTAATTACTGGAATTATTAATCACAAAGTTAAGCAAATGAACGCTGTGGGTAGGCAAATTCAAGAAGTTTTTCTTAATGTATTATCATTTGGGTCATATCACTGTATCATAGGCAGGGAAGAGAAAGGGAGATTTTGTCTACAACTTGGCTTTCACACTGTTTGGCAGAATATTAAGGTGTAAGTATACTCTCTGTGTAAGTATATACTCTGTGTAAGTATATTCTATAATTTCAGGCTCCCTGGATATGATAGACACTTCATGCACAAAGTTTGCTTTCAGCATAATTTTTTACCATTTCTAAAATAAACTCAGTTGCACATTTCAGTTTGTTTAACTGAGATAATGTTCAAAGTCATGGAATTAAATATCCCTCTTGGGCTTTTAGCTGTGGCACTAAGCACTCACTGACCTGCTAGACCACTGAAAGTATTCTCTTCCTCCTTCACAATCTTTAACAGGTCAATATAGACTCTCACATCCAAGCACAGCTAACCTGGAGTACCTAATGCATTACTTACTGTCCTCTGAATAGAACTGCACTCAGTATCTGGTTAATATTTGCCATATGCAATGTGGGATATGCTTTTGTGATAGCTGAGAGCTAACAAAACTATTTACAGAGCAGAGGGGGTTAAGTGTGCCGCTATTTTCTTCTTTTCTCTCTGCTAAGAGGGCTGTGTTTGCACTCACTGAAATTAAGACATGGTGTGACCTCAGCTTAGTTGGATGGATTAGTTGAGTTTTTATTTCGTTTTGATGGGTGAATACAGACAAAGACAAATCATCCAGTCTCAAGTGGATGGAAAATAGGCATGGGTCCTGTGCACAGCAGTATTTATGTGTCACTGCCCAAAAATGCAGGTAGTGAAGAGAGAGGCAATGAGAGGGGTTAGTTTTGCCCTCAACAATGAAGGCATCGAGTTGCTTTTGACAGATATGTACACACACCAGAACACCTCTGAGGTATTTGGTATCAAAATACTCTAAAGAACATGAAGTTGACCCTAAGTGTTGGCTGAAGGATATTAATTTGTGGGGGACAGGTCTGGAAAACCTGGGGCAAATGCTGCAGCTATGGGTCATCCCCCATAGTTACCCAGGGGGTCCATGAGAAGTCAGTGCTGCTCACAGACATGCTCTACCATAGTGCAATGGCTGCTGTGTGTGCTGTACACCAGCATGAGTCTGGTGATGTGTCATGTGAGCACCTCAGTAGGAGCTCTTTGAAGTATGGAACTTAGACCTGCAGTTGTAGAAGGCACCCTTTTAAATTAAAAACAATTTTCTAAAAGAGTCAATCTTTGTGCTGAAGAAGTGCTGCACAGTGGGCTGGGAACATTAGTGACCTCCCAGTGTCAGCTGCAGGTCATGTTTGACAAGCAGACTGATTTGGTGAGATTCCTGATGTCCTGGACTTTTCATCACAACCTTTTCCTCAGTTCTCAAAGTGTAGTTTGACAGCTGAACTTATTCATATTGGTCTCATTTTTGCAGTGATCAGAGATAAAGAACTCAATCATGGCGCACAAGTGATTCCTCCATTTCTAATGGAGGAATAAGCAACCCATTTTAGGGAAATATTGTAAAAGCAGATATTTCAGCACTTGTGAAATTATGGTGTTTTATGCCAAGAAATCAAGAGAAAGGAAGGGTTTTTGTTTTGTATAAAACTGACATGATTTGAAAGGATTTAAAAAAATCTAATGACTTTTCAGTGACTCCTTCCTCTGTAATTGAGACAGAAGTGTAACTCAATCAGAAGACAGTGTTGGTTGGTTTAATGCACAGATTATGGTTTCAGAGAAGCATTTATTTCCCCACACACTGGACATCTGGAAACATTCCCCTGCCACATTTTATTAGAACATTGAAATCACCTCGTTAAATGGTATGGAGGGATTTAGAAAGCAAGGTAATTGTTGGGAGATCAATCACTGATTAAACTTCCCATGCCACTTTAATATGTTCCCATTTACTGCCACAGACACTCATTCTAATCATTGGCTATGCCATTTAAATGATTTTCATCACAGACTTCCAGGTTTTCTGAGCCTTCTCCTGGTGTAATGATCCCCACAGCATTTTCCTGTCTTTGTTGTTGAGCAAATGAGCTGATAAGCAATGAAGTACATATGCCATATTACTATTTTAGTACCCACTGTTGCTTTTCTCTCTAAGATATAATAGTAGAAAAGGGGCTGGACAGAAAATCTCACCTGCTTATTTACGTTTATTCTCTCAAATCCTGAAACAGAGCTTTATTTGTGACACTACACCACAGACGAGATGAAATGGTGAGTGTCCTGCTGTGACCAGGGGATATTTGAGGTGGATGAGAGGGAGTACACGTTGGATTGGAGCCTGAAGGCAAGTGAGCATTCAGGGAGGAAGATGAGATCCACTGGGGAAAACTGAAGTGCTGAGGGCTGCCCTGGTGAAGGCATGCATGAATGCTGAGCCAGCATTTGGCATCTCAGAGCAAGAGGCTTTTGAAGGAAGAATATCACTATTGATGCAGGAGTTGGGGGAAAGAGAAGACCTTCAGTGCAAAGGGGAAGCTGGTGAGAGGTTTTGAGTAGTGTTATTGATTAAGAATTTTGAGAAACAAAAAATACAAACCAAGAACCTCACTGGGACAGGGACAAGTGTCCTAAGGGTCATGGGGCAGAGTTGGCACAACTGAAAAATGCATGTTTTCTTGATGAGAGGAAAATATTCTAAAACTGTGCCCTGTATCAACTTTTTTGCTTCTTTTCAGGGAGAACCAAGACAATGTAATGTCTCTATGTGGGACTTATGGTATATGGCAAAGTTTTTTCTGCAAAACTGTATACAATTGATGTACCTACATAATTGCGTATCCTTCGTGGTCTTTTCATGAAGACGTGCGTTGGAGAGAACCATTCATCTGGTTAATATTTATTTGCACTTTAATCCCCTTCTCTGTCCCACTCCAAACTAATTGTGTGTGCGTTTGTCCCTCCCTTTAACAACTGCAAATAGAAAGCAGACGGGAAGCCAGGAGCTTTGACAAAAAGCAGGAAGAGGAGAAGAAAAAGCCCTGAGAAAATGATAGCCACACATGGCACACTCTGATCTCACTGTAATGAGGAGGCTTGTAAAGCCTTGCATTTGTGGGTCATTTACCCGTGCCGTACAGGGTGTTTGTTTTACTTGGTAAACAATGATCACAGCACTCTGCTTTCAGGCAAATAGATTGTTGATATATTTTCAAAACTGAAGTTGAATGACTTTAAAAGAGTGTAATAGCTCTCACTGCTTTTCATTTCTTTTACACATAGCTTTTTAAATGTAGTGTGACTGTTGACAGCCCTGGAAGGTAATCTAGGGTGACTTTTCCCTTGCTTTGATTTGGGCTCTTTTCCATGTCTAACTAGCAGCTGTGGAATTTCTCTATCTTTGAATGTATTTTACTCCAGGTTCTGGTGTTTCTGCCTGGCTCTGCTCTCTTAGCTATGATCTCAGCATCACTCTGAGGTGCTCAGCCATCGATGCTGCTCACATGTTGGCTTGCTCCAGGTGCAAGGAAATTGGCTTGCCTGGTATGGAAACCCAGATGGATGGTAGCAGTATGGTATGGACTCAGGCTCTGCCCCTTGGCTCTTGCCTTGGTTATAACCAGCTTGACCCACACGTAAAGCAAAAGTAAACTTGTACTTGGACATGGTTTATGAAGAGATGAGAGATGTGGTGTCTCTTGTTTCACCTCCACACAGAGCCCCAGAAACCTGAGGGCTGTTGCACAGTGACCTCTTCTAGAAATTATAGACCAGTTCTTACCTGTGCAGCACAATGTGATCCAGGACTCTTCACACAATTTGGGTAAAGTGCCTGTTAATGCTCTCTGTTAGTGACTGCCCTTTGATGTTACTCTCAATATTTGAAAACTTGACGTTTGTGTTTCTGCTCCTTTGGTCTTTGTGGAAATGAAAAATATTTTACCACTCATGCAAAATTATGCACTTCAGATGTACTTTGGTAATTTTTTGCGGGAGTCCTCAGACTTACTGATCAAGATCCACTTCAAGTGGATTCATACTGAATCCAGCTAAGGCAAATTTGTATTTTTTTTCTGCAAGATGCTTCGTGAGTGATTCTAGCTTTACCTGAAAACAAAATACCTTGACAGCTTCACCACGCCTCTAATCTCACATCTGCCCATTCCACAGCTAGATTGCTGCTCTGCTCCTGTGGGTCCACTCTATCCCCCTTCCTCCCTGGGGAGCATGTTATCCTGCCTTCATCCCCCAAAATCCAGCTCCCTGCATACCTGACAGGGCAGCAGCCCCTCAGTCAGCCCCACAGCCTTCATTGTCACGGTGAATCAGCAGCTTGAATGCCAGGTCAGTTCTCACTCATGTGCAACTCTTTCTGCTCTGGGGAAGTTCTCAGGACCCAGGCAGTGTCAGTCCTCCCAACTCTGAGGCTCCCTCAGCCAGGGTGTGAAGGCTGCTGACAGCAGGAATTCACAGCAGCAGGGTATCATGCTGCTTACTGCCTGCAAATTTGGTGTAACGTGAGGATTTTGGACAGAAGAGCCATATGCTGTGGGCTGTGCTAATCCTCTTCTTTTGGTCTCACATTAATTTTGTACCCTGTGGGGTTTGTTCCGAGTTTCATAGTCACCTTCTGAAAATAGTGAGTTTTGGCCTTCTTCCAGTGAAAGCCAAAATCTCCTTCATCCTCAGGCCCAAAGGACTGGGTTGGAAGGAAGGAAGAAGCAGAGAGGAAGGGAACAGGGATTAGGCTGACCTCTTTTTCCACCTAAGGGGACCAGCTGGGAACACAGACAACCTAACAGATTCTAAAAGCTGCCTGCTGCCCTACCTTTTCCAGAAACCTTTTCTGTTCTCAGGAGGGGGAAATAGTCCTTGAGGCAGCTTTTCTCCAGGCTGAGAGAAGCTGGAGGTCATGTAGTCAGGAACAACTTTGATGCTGTCAGGCTGGAGCTGTGAAGGCTTGACCTGTGACTGTAGCCTGCCTCCTGGTCTTCCTGAGATTAAATTATGATACGGAGCAATACCAGAAATAACACCAGTCATTTAACAGGGGTGGGGAGTCTTTAACTTAGCCCTGACCTGTTTTGGGATGCTGAGAGACCCAACAGCCTGTCATGTGCCCTGTTATCCCTGAGAGTCTTCCCAGGTTACTCCTTGTTTTGCTAGGTGGTGATGAAACCCAGGGAGTGACTACAGCCCAGGCTTGGAGGGCTGTAATTTCTGAAACAGCGTCTGAAAAGTTTGAGGATGATGGTGGGATTTGAGCAGGTCCTGTCCTCAGCTGGGACTGCATTCCTGCTATTCTCAGCAGAGGAAAGCCACACTGCAGCAGAGGAAAACTGCTGGAAATGGCTCTGATAGCACAATAGAGGGACAGACTATTGGACAAAAGCGTGATGCCAAATTTTGGGGCATGGCCGTTGGAAGGAATGTTCTGGCAGTGCTCCAGGCTTAAAACCCTAGCTTGCCATAGTGGGTGCTTTTCATCCAAGCTTTCAGAGACATCACATCAGTTTGGTTTAGTAAATATTTCAACAGCGTTTTGAAGTTCCAATGAAAACAGAGAAAACCTTTGATGTCTACAGACCCTTTATCCCACCACACATCTCACCCCATGCTTTTCAGCAACATTGTTTAGTCAGTGCTCGCTGAGGCCAAAGGGATGCAAGGTGCCCACTGAAATCCTAGGCCCACTGAAGTCAGTAGAAAACTTTTCCCTGTTACAGTGAGGCCAGGTGCATGCTGAAGTAAGTCAAAGAGAGAAATTTTAGTTTATCCGTTTCTCTCATTAAAAAAAAAAAAAAACCAAACAGAAAGAATTCTGGTCAGAAAACATGAACCTCTGAAAAAAAAAACCCTAAATGAAATTAGCATCATGTGTGAGGGATTATTTTTTAAATTGTTCATTTATTTTTTCAGGAAGGGTTGTCTTGGACATTAATCCATGGGAAAGAACCAGACTGAGAACTATTTTTTTGATGGCCAGCCTGGAAATCCCTGCATCACTGAAGCAGTAGTAACAATTATCTTCTGGGTGGATAGACACGGATTTTTCATATTGGTTTTCCCAATAGAAATTTTTTTCAACAAAATTATTATTCTCCTGCTGAAAATGCCTGTTCTGTAATATGGATATTTTATGCATATTAATAATTCCAGGAAAAATTCCTACCCAGCAAGTCTATTCAATGCCTTACTTATTTTCCTTCTTTGTGTTTTGTTTTCCAAATGTAAATATTAACAGTAATTTCTAAGGCTCACAGGGAGACTCCCAAGTTTAATAAAGACTATGTTGTGAGTCTTTGCCATCTTACATTTTGCTTGTTTGAAAACAAAGTGCAAAACAACTGAGGGCCAAAGAATGCATTGACACAAATTGGGGATTTCTGCAATACCTGTGTGGGTGTTTAGGGGGGAGAACACTGCATTCTGAAGTTTGACTCCAGTGAATGTGTTAGTATATATCATAATATGTAGTTTGTTTTCCTCTCTATTTTCTCTCTGCTACTCTGTCTTTCTCCGTGTTTCCCAATATTTTGTCAGTGTTTTTTTTATGAGTAGCTTTTTCCTTTTTTTGTTTTGTTTCAACCACCGAGATGGATTTAAATTTTCTTTCCTTTTTCTTCCCTTGCTTTTTAATTCCCTTTATCTTCCCATTCCAATTTATTTTCCTTTTTTTCCTACTTCTGCCTTTCTCTGTGGGAGCTCATCCTTATCCCCGATTTAGTGTGATAACACAGAAAAAAACCCCCTTGTTTTCAGAAGCTCCTGTCTGTCTCAGGACAAGCAATACGCTAGACCGGCTCCTGACAAAACATAGCCCTTTTGTTCAGCATGTGTTGGCTCACCCCAGCTGAATGAAATGGCTTTGTTTTAGGTGCAGATAGTAAGCTGGGTCTGCCTGGCAGGTGCATCTTGCAGCCAGTGTCACACTGCAGTAAATTCTGTAATTACAGGTCATGGAGGTGGAGCTCTCCTTTGATGTGACTTTTTCTGTTGTTGCAAGCGGATACAATTTGACTGAGATATCAAATGCAGATAGCAGTAAAAATTTAATTAACAAATCAAAGCTTTTATCTGGGGTTTTAGAACTCAAGCCAACAGGTTTCTTCAATCTAAAGAAATCACAGAAATGGAGGGGCGAAGGCAGTCCTTTGTAGTGTGTACAGCTTACGACCTTTTTTATAATGCTTGCAAAGATAAAGCCTTTTTAACTGTTACTTTCCCTTTGAGAAGCTTTTAGATCTTCCCCAAAAGCAAGGATATTGTTCACTTAATTTTCATCATTTTAACTCTTCAGTGTGTGTGCATTTTCTCTGATGATACTGCAGATTACTTACCAGGGGAAGACAAAGCATGCTCACACTTGCCTTCCTGCAGCTGGGGCTGCACAGAGCACCCCACTACTCCAAATTCATGTGCTGGATTGATTATTCCTCTTGTGGTGAGCCAGACAGTGATGGTGTCAGTGGCTTGACATTCCTTCCATAATTTACTTACCATCTTAACAATGAAAGCCTCAGTGAAATGAGGCTGAAACTTGACTCTTGGCTCCTTCATCTGCAGAGAAGTAGATGCTCTTCACTTTCAGTGCTTCCAGGAGTGTTGTCATGATCAAAGCAGATGGGTCCACGTGCTGACTGCCTCAGTCACCCCACTCATTCTACTGCTAGCTGGGAGCTGGGAGAGCAGCACTCTGCCTGTTACATGTGGTGTGTGTGATTACTGACGCCTGTGAACAGAAATAAAGGCAAAAGGGCAAAATAATAATAATAATAATAAATTCACATGCCTGGTGACACCTCTGCTAGAAGCCACATGTCAGAGCACCCAAAAAAAACATAATGAGAGATATATGGATAATCAGAGCATGTTGCACCCTATATCTCAAAAAATATGACTGTCTTGCATTTATGGGCCAGCTCTTTCTCAGAAGTTATTTCCAAGGGTGTATACAGACCAAAGTTATAAAATGCTGCATGACAGATTAAAACAGAATATCGTTAAGTAAAAGAAAAATGATCTCAGCTGTTCACCATGATACTATGTATTTCAATTTTCAGGACCTAGAAGTCCTTCAAATGAATGAACACTCTCCTAGAGAGATCCCAGACTGTGGTTCAGATCCCAGATGTGGTACAGATCTGTGGTTCTGTAGAGTCAAGTTGTCTTAGATGTGTCATTTTTTTCTTTCTCAGTGTATCTGAGATTGGCCCTGGAGTTTCTGCAAGTTTGCACACAAAGGTCCTAGTTCAGGGAAACACGTAACAGTATCAGATAGCACTTAGGAAAGCCTTAAGTATAGAAACACTTAATCAGGGTCTTAAGGACCTGCCTGAAATGAAGCCAAAGAACCTGAGTCAAAGACCTCTGAAATCAGCACAGCACCATGAACTTGTGCTTATGCCAGTGTATGTTCAGAGGCTCTCACCTGGAATTATAGATCTGGATTTCTGAGCTGACTACTAGAATGACTACTGAAATAAAACTCTGCTAAGCATGATGAAAAGAGATGATAATCCTAGTGAATTTATAGTGTCAGTCATACATAGCACAGTTGACCAATTCTAAACTCTCAAACTACCACTGTTGCAGAAGCATCAAAAGCTTTCCAAAAGAGAGAGTAAAAACAAATGAAAGAAAGAACTAAAAAAGGAAAGAACGAAAGGCGAGAAAAAGATAGGCCATCCTTATATTTAAAGTATGCAAATTAACTTCTTGACATTTGCATTACTAATTTTAGTGCTTTGATAGAGGCACTCTGTTACCAGACTTTAAAGCCTCAGATATCACCTCAAACAGCTAAGGAAAAAAGAAGGAAAGACTTCAAAGTGAACAATTACCTGTTGATGATGTATTATATTTAAAGGCTCTGGCTGTGGATTAAAGCTAGTCCTAGGATTGTTAATAGCCTGCAGTAAACAACTAATGAATCAAAGAAAAGGAACAAAAAGCAGCTCTAGTTGAAGGACATTCCCATTAATACCAAAGGCCAGAGTCTAAGTGTTAAGTGTAACACAATAAAATACAGTCATTTCACACTAGAGTGTATAAGAATTTAGAAAAATGGTCACAGGTGAATTATTAGGGACTGTCCTTTGAGCTTTGTTCTCAAAGCCCTTTGATGCCATTAACAGCACCAGGTTTTCCAGTCCTCTGGTTTTTTTTTTGGGTTTTTTTTTTTTTTCAGTTTACATGCAATTTTTATGTTGTATAATGAAGAGGATTGGTCTGAATGTGAAGAGCTATACCTACAGCAGTGATAGAAACAGCAAACTTCCAGACAGGAGAAGTAAAAGCTCAAAGAAGGAGGCACAGAGCAGAAAATTGAGAGAAAACAGCTGAAAACAGTGCAGAATAAATTGGATGTCTACAGGGATTTCTCTGATTTGGAGCTGTTAAGAATCTTGATGAAATAGGAAAGTGAGTGATTTAAAGGGGGTGGTTGGGAGAAATTATCTCAACATACTTCAGCTAAGTAGATGACAGCAATGCTGCAATCATAGTCCTTCAGTCATGGCCCATCTTCTTCCCACCAGAGCAAAACCTGTTAAGTTGTTGGCAGCGTTCACATGAGCAACAGTGGAAGACCCTCATTTCATACTAAATGGAGCCCTGATCTAAGAAGCTTTAAAGAGGGAATGTTATTTTTGTGGGAATTGAGGTAAGGGAGAACTTTTCAGGGGAATGTACTTTTTCTCTTTGAAAATCATTTTGGGAGAATTAAAGCACAGCAAAAACACTGTGAGCTTGCAATGCATTAGGGTGATGTTGATACATACATATGTGTGTGTGTGTGTGGCATGGTGCTAAATGACTTTTCATCTTTTGTCAGATCTAAGCTTTTAAGGCTGCTAGATTTTCTCAGGGTTTAGGAATTGATTGAAAGTAAAGGAGAGCTAAATGTGGATGATGAACATTGCACTGCACAGTGCACAAGCACTGAATAGCTAGTAGGCATTTCTAATGAAAGTGATTCTTTTTAAGACTGAAGAAAAAAAACAAACAAACAACAAAAAACCCAAAGCAACAGCAAATCACAACCAGTGATTATTATGCCCTAGAAGTGACCTGCAGATCATCTCTGTCTTTCTGCTCTTTGTAGTAAATTGAGATAATAGTGTATCCTCCTGAGGTAAGTTTTAAAACCAGCCTGGCTATTCAGCAACCACCATATCCAGACTGGCAGGTCTGAATCATGAAATTCTTAGGGTTGGAAGGGTCTCCTGGAGATCACCTAGTCCAACTCCCCTGCCAAGGCAGGGTCACCTGGAGCAGGTTACACAGGAACACATCCAGGTGGGTTTTGAATATCTCCAGAGAGGGAAATTCCATTACTTCCCTGGGCAGCCTGTTCCAGTGCTCTGCTGCCCTCAAGGTAAAAAAGTTCTTCCTTATGTTGAGGTGGAACTTCTTGTGTTTCAGTTTATGGCCATTGCTCCTTGTCCTGGTGCTGGCCACCACTGAAAAGAGTCTGGCACCACCCTCTTGGTGCCTGCCTTTGAGGTGTTTGCCTCCATTAAGGGGATCCCCTTTCAGTCTTCTCTTCTCTGGACTGAACAGGCCCAGCTCCCTCAGCCTCTCCTCATAAGAGAGATGCTTCAGACTCCTAATAATCTTTGTGGCCCTCCACTGAACCCTCTGCAGTAGCGCCTTGTCTCTCTTGTACTGAGGAGCCCAAAACTGGACACAGCACTGCAGATGCAGCCTCACCAGTGCTGAATGGAGGGGCAGGGTCACCTCCCTCAACCTTTGGCCACACTCTTCCCAATGCACCCCAGGATGCTACTGGCCCACCTGGCTGTAAGGGCATTGCCAGCTCATTGTAAACTGGTCACCCACCAAGACTCCCAGGTCCTTCTCCAGTATGTCAGCCCCCAGCCTGTGCTGGTACTTGGGATTTTCACCTTGCTCTACATAAGCAAAGCCCACTGGCTCTAGGTATGTGTGGGAAAGACCCCAGGATTCCCATCCCCAGCAGGAGAGATGCTATGTGCCTGAAGTGCTTCCTTAAACACAGGATGCAATATGGTAACAATTAATTAGTTTTTGAGAGTGAAGACTGGTTTTTTTTCAACCATAATGAGTCACTGGTTCAGTGCTGGGAGCTGCTCAGCCATTCCTCATGACATCCCTCACACTGAATGAGGACTCATTGGTCAGCTCTCATATCAGGCAAAGGATTGCTAATTTACACCTGAGATAAAAATCAGGCTACACAAAGTGTCTCAGAAGCAATAAGAAGGATATGAGAGAGAATGTGTCGGCTTGTGAAAAGCCAGAAAAGGGCAGTGTACACATGATAATGGGGGCAAGGCTTCCCTCATGACACGTAGGGTTGCTGCTGAGTGTCTGCTCCTCTCCATAGAGGCGGCTGCTGAGGGACCTGGATCCTCGTGTATCAATACATTCACTGGCTTATATCCTCATGGCAAGAGTTCATAATGACTTTAGAGATATATATATATAATTTTTTTATAATGACTATAGAACTAAACAGAGAACAAAAGTGTCCCAACTTCATTTTGAGTATCGGTCTTTCCTTACCAGATGCTGGGATTCCCGTTGTCCACCATTCCCTGTCCTGGAGACAGGTGGCCGTTCTGGGGCTGCAGTCCCATGGGAAGCAGTGAGTCAGTTTGATGTCACACCACCACTGGAGAAGAGTCCCTTCTGCTGCCCCATCTCATCATCTTTGTATTGCCCTTGCTGTCTCCTGACTGTAAGCTCCTGCTGCTTACCATGTGTGGGCTTATGGAACACTACTTTACATGATTTAATTCCAAATTTGGCAGAGGACTAACACAGCAGAAATGGCTCAGGGAAGCATCTGATGAAGATGGAGCTGCCCCAAAGGAGGGTGGGGCAGCACTGGGAGATTCCCTGAAAGGATGGAAGAGTATGAAATGAGGGAAGGATAAAGGAGACTTGTCTTCTTCCAGATGCATAAGCTGTGAAACAGCACCCAAAGACATTTTTATGAGTTTTGTTAGAGTCCCTGGAAAGAGGCAGGCACTCTGAACTGTGGAAGCTGAGCTGCTCTCTAGGAGTTTTGAAAAAGATAGCCTGAACAATGAATGTGAACTACAAAACAAACATTTGGAAGCTGAAAGTTATATGAGGTGAAGCCCAAGCATAATCCTTAGCATGTCAGGTAAATTGTTCATCATTATTCCTGTATTCACTGTTTAAATGCATGTATGTGACAGCTGTCTGTATGTTTGGGGTTCCTTAGTAGGCTACACATATTTCTGCAACAAGCTGGCATTTTCCATGTCCTGTCTTACCCTTCCTGTCCATAGTTTTTCCTGCTTGTTGTGCGGATTACATCCTGCATAGTGTTTTATGATTGAGTTCCAGAGCTCTGGAAAGTCCCACATTCAGTTTGCCAAAGCTTGCCATTTCAGTGCATTATTTGTTTGTGCCGTAGCAATGCCCAGAGGCCCCTTTGTGCAGAGCAGCATCTGTGGCTGTACACTCGCAGCTGTTTGTCCTAAGGTCCAAGAAGGGCTCTCACAGCCCCATCCCTGCCTCTTCGGTGCACAGTGTTTTCAGCCATCATTAAAGCTTAATATGTTCCATTTGGCACCATTGTGAGAAAGCTATCTTGTTTGGGGAAAAAATATTTTATTAAGCCCAAAGCAAAGACATAGCCACTTTTGGGTGATGTTGTTGATTATTCACAAAATGTCATTCCCGAATTGTGTTGTTTGCCAAATATGGGACATATGTTAGTAATTGACAATGAGCAGAGTGGATCTCTTCTATAAATGGCTGTTTCAAGACACGACTAGTAATAAAATAAAGGGGCCAAGGGCTCCTCAGAAGATCTAACACCTTATGTCCTTTAAAACTGTTATCGCTAGCAGGCAAGACTTGTTCTCCCCCTTTCTCTTCCAGACTGCTTTTCTTCCTGTAGAACCTCAGGCCTGTTCCTCATTTTTGCTTATGTTGCAACAGACAGGTTTTTTGTTTCTTCAGGAGACAGCTAGCTGAAATCTATGTCTTGTGTTTCTGAATACACTTTCCCCCAACATCTGTGCTATCCATAGTTGAACAACTCCAGTAATGACATACAGTGATTTTCAGGGACCTAAAGGAGGAAATAGTTTCATGAAAATTACTTAATTGTTCCTATGGATTCTAACTCTTCATTTCAGTTGCACTGCAGAGATGTAAAGTATCATAGATACTTTAAAAGACTCAGAGGCCTGAATTTACTCTCATGTCACCACTGCTTTAATGTGAAGACAATAATTCAGATTACATAATTTCTGAACATATCAGTGGGTTGGAAGGGTTTGAACATACAAATAGTTACGTAGGTGTGCAATCCTGCAGAGTCTTTTGTTGCCACAGACCTGTTTGCTCAAGGAAGTTATTGGTCTGTAGTGATGGAGGTAGAAACAGGCTTTTAGGAGACCTAAGCACCACTGGATATTGAATGGAATGGACAATACAATGCACACAATGAGAAAGGTGCCACCTGTATAAGGCTCTGTCAGGTTTGTCTGATATTTGGTGGGTCAAGATATGTGGTTGTTTGGGTGGCTGGTAACATTTTTTTTTCTTGCAGAATACTGGTAAGTTTGAGTGTGGTTGTGTTAAAATGATGTGAAGGGGATGCTGGAAATCCATCATTCTGGTGCCTTGGCCTAGTTAGAAAGGAAAAGAAAAGAAGGAGGTGCAGATGACTGATGCAAAGTTATACCTGCTCTTTATGATGTGCCTTTCTCTCATGTCTTAGTGGGCTCCACTTTGCTATGGGACACTTGTGTAATAGAAGAACTGGTTTACATTTTTGCCTGTTCTTTCCAAAGCAACACCAGCTGATGTGATCCGCCCCAATAAACATTAGCTAACTATTCCAATATGTTCTGTGTGGGGTGCAGTCTAAACCAGAAAATTATGCAAAATACTGCATCCCACTTCCCAGGCAAAGCCATGGCCAAATTGGTGCGTGATTTATGCACCAACAGCAATAGCAGCCCAAGGAGCACTAAGATCAGCAGGAATCTTTCCACTGACTTCAAAAAGCATCATCTCAAGCCACCTGAGACAATGTTAGGCATTGATTTTACCCCAGAAGTGAACATGGATTATGAAACATTTCTGAGAGCCTGACTTCTCTCTTTTATTCAATCTGGTGAGGAACGATCCCAAACCAGAGATGTCCTGGCTCAGGAGAGGTGGCGTTACTTGGCTACAAATGGAGCTAAACCTTTGGTATTTTCCATTTGTCTCAGCCTCCAGGATGTGAAGCTTTCCCTGGCCCTTGGGTAGAGAATGCAGGTTAGTCTTTCCATGTGGAATCAGCATTTGTTGATCTGCTTTCCAGTTTGTATTGCTTGTTTTCCCATTAAAGGAGGAAAGAAAGGCAAGTTAGATCACTTTTTTGAAGGAAAGGGAACTGAATTATTGTTCTTACCTACTTCATATCTATATAAGTCCCATGCGTCAGTTCTTCTGCGTCAAATAAAGTAAAAAGTTCATAAATAGAAGGTCTGATCCCTGCTTCTCTGTACCAACAATTTTAACAATAATGGACTTACATTCAACTGTTGGACTCATCATTTATGCACTTTGTATAAGGATGGTACAGCCTGACAACACTGCTGCCTGGTAAGAACTCAGAGAAAGTGTTCTAGCAGGGCTCAGGCACCATGACCACTGCTTGGAAAAAAACCCAACCAATTAGCAAAACTCCAGGAATAACAGTATCCCTCATAAACCAAGGAAGGACCTTGATAAATGCAGGGTTGAGCTATTACTTTTCAGCTCAGAATTAAAATTTCTTATTGAATACTTTCAGGACAGAAAAAAAATGCAATGGTAATCTAGGGAAGTTGGATAAAGTTAAGCTTTTATTTTCAGCTCTTCCAACTATACTCTGTTAAATTGCATCTTGGTAGCACATGAGTAACAGTGATTTCAATCCTGTGGCTCTCAAATTGTGGGTGAAAACATGACAAGGCCTGAGCTTTTCCTCTCTCCCCACTCTTTCTGATACATGAGTTACGACTATCCAGGGAGCAGCAAGAGAAGGTTGGAGAGGTTAACACTGAGCAATGTGGGTGAGGGGAACCAGGCATGACAAAGTTAACTATTACCACCTAACATTTGATTTCCTCTATACACTCTTTGCACTAAAGACAGCCAGAGACAATGGTACTACGTTATTGCTGACAGTAATGCCTGTGTTGGGATATATGTTTTGCTGACAGCACTTGAAATCTTGGAGGTATTTGCCATTGGGAACTTGGTCCCATCCCTCCTAGTTTGTTTATTATTTGCAGCTCTGATGCTTTGGTCTCCCAGCCAGCTGGCTTGTGTGGAAAGGGGGTTCCTGGAAGAGCAGCATTAGGCTGGCTCAGGCCTTGGGGGGTCGTTACCATGTCCCTGATTGTGCACTTGACACCGACATGCTGGGTGATTTAGCACCAGACACTTGCCGTCTTTGCCTCCATTTCCTTCCAGTGAAATTGTTAATGGTGGCGCTTACTTTACAAACTGCGTGGAGCTGTACAGTTGCCAAGCTCTCTACGAGGCAACAGATGACACCAATTAGTTGTTTTGTACAGGCCCAACACTGAGAAAGGAAAAGGTTGTTTCAGTCACTGTGGCACTGAGGTCATTATGTTTCTCCATCCATCTTGAACATCTAGCCTTGTAGGGCATGAGTCAGGATCAGTTGTGTACTTTGCCTTACTGTGTTCAAATAGGGAAATGACCTGTAAACATGGCAATAGTCAGCATTTATCATCTGATCTATCAGAAGATAAAAACATAATGTGATTTATTGCCTATCTTTACTTCAGCCCCGGTATGAAAGATTTTACTTTGTTTGCTGAATGGACTTGTAATCAAAGAAAGAAAGAAAGAAAAAACCAAAACTCTAGTAATTCTCTTTGTTTTCTTAGTGATCATACTGTTTCTCCATTATTTAATCTTCTCCAAATTTCTCTGAATTTTATACTAAAGATAAACTTCTGCTTCATTTGAAGTTAAGAGCAAATTTAGCATAGATTTTAACAAAACCAGAAGAGGCCTCAACGTCTTGCCAAAACTTTTTAAAGATGAAGATGCTGAGTTGCTTAGAGGAGATGCTTTGGATTCTTCATATATGAGTTGGTTTACTAAATACTGACAATGCATATAAAAAAGGGGGGAAAAACCCCCTTGAGTCTCATGTTACTTGAACAGAAAAAAAATGCCTCACTTGTTTGTGATTTACACTGATTAAACCAAAGTCTTATGGATTACTTTGCATTTTTCTCAATATAGGAAAAGCATATAAGGAAAAATTGGCAGTTGATTATGACTACCATAGTTCCACCAGTGTAATAGAAGCCAAAAAATTTGCAGTATGGGATGGTTTCTTTGTGTAGCAGTTTGGAGATGGCAGATACATGGGGTTTTTTGACACAGACTAATGTGTGGCCTTGGCATCAAGTCTACAGCTGCATTACATTTGATAGGGGTTGCTAGAAGTTAAGACATTGAAATAGGCTGTCAATCATACCTTTGCAGGGTGGGGTGAAGGTATGAAATCTCATTAAAAAAGAGCTAAATCACATTCCTGGAGAAGATCAAGTTACTGGACTTCATGCACTTCATGAATCTCTGGCATTGTGTTTGCTTCAGGATTGCCTCCAAGATGTGAAAGAGGAAAAAGACCTGCTGGAAAGACCATGGTTGTGTCCTTCTTAACTCAAGCAATAATCACTGTAGCTTCCTTTCCCAGCTGTTTCCTCATGATTTGTTATATATGTAATTCGTGCAGTTGGGGGTTACACGTAATAATTTGTAGTTATAGATGTTATACACCGTAGTCATAAAACATTTTTTAGAGTTACAGTAAAAAGCAAGGTGAAGGAATTTGCAGATTAAGTTGCTGGGGAACTGACTAGCACCTGATTAACATTCTAAAAGCCCTAGGAAAACAAAGGCCCTGATAGCTGGCCATCAGGGTACACCCAAGTCGAGCACAGACAGATGGTATTGATGCTGACACCCGCTCCCCGGACTCAGCACCAGAAGCAGAAAAAATGGATGAAGCCCTGAAATATGCAGTCGCCGTCCCCCCTTCCAGGGGACACCTGGACACAAAATCACCAGCCGATGGGCTGCCAGGAAGACATCAGTGGCCGAATGCTNTGATTAACATTCTAAAAGCCCTAGGAAAACAAAGGCCCTGATTGCTGGCCATCAGGGTACACCCAAGTCGAGCACAGACAGATGGTATTGATGCTGACACCCGCTCCCCGGACTCAGCACCAGAAGCAGAAAAAATGGATGAAGCCCTGAAATATGCAGTCGCCGTCCCCCCTTCCAGGGGACACCTGGACACAAAATCACCAGCCGATGGTCTGCCAGGAAGACATCAGTGGCCGAATGCTTTCTCCATGAGAGAGGACTGCATGAATATGCAGTCTACAACTTAGTGCCCGGGGCGAAATAAAACGTATAAAAACCCTCTGCTGGAGTGTCATGGCGTGCAAACCTGAAGGAGGCTTTGACCCTGTCAGTTTGCACCCAGAGCTGCTCTGTTCCTAGACTGTGGGCTGACCCCGACCCAGCGGCGGTCGGGGCGAATTCGAACTCTAAATTGTTACGCGATCGCAAATAAATTTAGTTATTAATTATTAATTCGGATTGGCTTGTCTCTATTTCCACTGATCCTCCTGGACCGAGGCTCTGAGATTTCAAGGCTCTTGGCAGCCCACTGAGCTCTGAGAGAAGAGGTAGCATGTGTGCGTGACGAAAAGGGTGAAAGCTTTATGGAATCAGCTCTATTTTCCCTTCCTTGTACAGGCACTTGCTTATCACTGTAGTTTTCCTGAAAGGTCAAAAATAAAGTCTTCTTGGATTTGGAGCAGTAAAAAGTTGTTTTCATTGTAGAAATGTGACACCATAGGAGTTAAAGTAAATCCCATTATTTTGGCTCTTCATGGTGCTGCTGCCTTGGCGTATTTAATACCACACCGTTACCAATATTGTGCAAAGGCTTTGGTACAAATTGAGATTAACAAGTGACAGTGACATCACACCAATAGCAATAATCTAAAGTAAATTATCTCTTCCTCCTACTGTTCTTTGCCTTTGCATTTCTGCTCTGGCTGAATGCTCTAGGCCGTGCATTTTATCGAGGTGACTGCAATTCAGTAGTAGCAAGCATTTCTCCCTTTAGCTGTTAACCACATGGTGCTCCAAATAAGACAGAAAACCACTAGGAATGTCAGCTGCATCCCACCCTACTGGGAATTCAACATTTTTCTGAAGACAAAAAATATTTTGCTTGGCTGGTATTTTATAATAGCAAATAATAATAAAAATTAAAATAAAATAAATAAAAATATATTAATATTAACAACAACAACAACAACAACAATGCTATGCTTTCAAAACATGTTTTTCTAACCTTGGAGTCTAAATGCTGTATATAACTTACTTTTAATCATGCCTGATATT
>VXBC01001342.1:124486-156976 GCA_013399945.1 Ploceus nigricollis | reverse complement strand
CCCTTCCCCTTCCCCTTCATTCCCTTTCCTTCCCTTTCCTTCATTTTTTCCCCACATTTCCACCTTCTGCTTTCTTTCCTCTTCGTACTTTTTTTTGGGTTTGTTTTTGTGGTCTTTAGGGTTGTCCATCTGGAAGCAAAGAAATCACTGACTTTTTTTCTTTCTTTCAAAGGAGATTTTGGTTGAGGTAGTAATAGAACATTTGTGGTAAGCAGCAAGAGGCCATCTGCAAGGCCCCTAAAGCCTTGGGATCAAGACACCCATAAGCAAGGGTTCAATGCTTAAAAAATTATTCACAAAGTAAGCATATCAGTGAGGTGTACCGAAAGCAAAGCCTCCCAGAGTGCTTCTCTCAAAGCTGTTATTTAAAGCTTTTGCGTTGCTTCAATCCACATGACTTTGAACAGAGCTTCTGAGGATGTCTGGGTTAAAGCAGCCCTCTTTTTAACTTGAGGACAGCCTGCTCTCCCACTTCTTCAGCTACCAGCCTGCAGGCAGGAAGATAACAACCGACCCTGTCCCATGTGCAGGGACTGCAGATTACTGGGAAGGCCCTGGACCTACGCATCATCCATCAGACCTCCCATAGTCATGACTGCCATTAAATCAAGGGAAAGTTGTCATGAGTGGCCCTCCCACAACCTCTGCCTGATGACTATTTGCAAGATACATTTACTTCCAGTGTTAGATGATGAAACCTGCTGGGGACGACTGCCCTCTCTGCATGAACATGTAAAGGCAGGGATCCGAGGGAATGGATCTTCGTCTTTTCACTTCTTCTGCTTGCCAAGTGAGGGTTGCCTTTTGACTGAAGAGCTGGGAAAATCAGCTTCTTCTCCAGCGTCCTGATGTTATGGCTAAGGCACCAAAGGGATCTGGGAGAAAGGTGATGAAGGCAGCAAGAGCCGCTCATGCCTGCTCTGTGTTTCAGGAGGCTCCATGCTCCAGGTGTCTGTCTCCCTGGTGGTCCTGCACTGCAGTTCCTGCACCTGCAATAGCTCTGCCACCCTGAGCTGGGACTTCCCACCTCTCATATGTGCAACTTGCAGTGGAAGAGGAAGAGATGGGAAGGCTTGACTGAGTCTGCTCCTGTTGCTTCAGTTTCAGTAACACTGCCGAGGCTTTTCAACTGCTGCCTGCAGCCTGCTTATCACTGTGCTCGCTTATCACAGCGCTGACAGGCATTTTGATCCTGTGTAAGTAGCCCTGCAACAAATTTGGGATCTTGGGTGTGAACTTGTCTGTTCTAATGAGTTTAGAAGGTCCTGATCCCTCCATCACAAGAAAGTTACAAGGCAGCTGGAAAAGGTTTAGATAGAGTTGGGCGACAAAGATGATCAAAGGTACAGGAAGGCTCTGTATGAAGGATGACTAAGCTAGGACTTTTGTATAGGGAAAGGAGATAAAGGAGGAGGAGGTGATACATTTACAAAAAAAAAATATTGAGTGGCATGGAGAGAATTAATAGATTGATTTTTTTTTTTTACTCCTTTCCAGTACAAGAGGTGGGAGACATCAGATTAAGCTAATAAAATAGTAGAGCTCCAAACAAAACATCTCAGTCAGCTGACCCATGGATCTCCTTGACAAAGGATGGTGTGAGTGCTAAAGTATTTAGGATTTCAAGGACAGACTAGAGACTTAACATAAGACTAATGCCCTGGGAGTACTAACCACACAGAAACCACAGCCTCATCAGGAGGTTCCTGTTCTGAAAACATTGGAAAACTGGGAGAATGTTACAGGGAGTTTTCACATATGCCTGTTCACTACGCATCTGCATTTGGTATGGTGGGAAGTAGGATAGAAGGACCTTCAGTCTGACATTTTACAGTTTTCCTTCGGTTCTTCACAGCAGTGAAAAGTCTGCAAAGCTGTAGAAACTATGAGTAGGCTTTAGGTCACTTAACTGTAACCCTCAGAAAATAGAGGCTCTAGTCACCCATCTGCCAGAAATCAGTGGCATGGAGGGCACACCACCCACCCTAAGACAGGTATCCAAAAGGACAGATGAATCACCATCTCCAGCTACCTTTTATTTCTGATTTCCAAGGGAGTCTGGACAGCTGCCTCGTGTTGGATGAGTAGTTTCTTTCTAACTAACTTCAGTTAATCTTACTTGAGTGAGACTGATCCTGATTAAAGTGGGTTTTGGCAATAGGTTGAAGGCCTTTTTCTGCAAGGTTTCAAATGCCACTGTGTTAAGGCTAGCATTTATTAGATGTGTCCTTTGAAAAAAGCTCCTTGAGCATGACTGGGAATTTCACTCTTCAAAGGTCAGTGGTCTGCAGCAACAAAACCAATCAAGCTCTGCCTGGGGTCTGAGGAAGCTCTGTTTCAGAGTGTGGGACTTCTGACATTTCACTGCCTATTTAGACACTGCATCTGAAACTAATTATAAGGAAGGTGACTGATAGCTGAGAGACAGAGATTACTGGCTTGTGTTATACTGTCCAGAAACATTACATGACCATTCCCAGCTGCTGTTCCGGCATGGGGTACACCAGCTGTCCCATCAAATCACACCATGGAATAACAGCAGAGAAATCTTCCATATTATCCTGCCTTAAGAAAACAACTCCTACTGACAAGACCCCAAAACTAAAAAAGAATATCTTGAAAGCTAATTATTTTTTGCTTCCTCTGATTACATTTTACCTTCCAGGAAGCAGATGTAAACACAGTCCACATCCATTCCAGCTTTGTAATCACCAGCCTGTGTTTTTGTAAATGTATCTAAACTGCTAACTTCATTTTCACAGCACTTAAATTACTTGGAAAATTCTTTCTCATCCAGATTGCCAATATGTAGTGTGACAGACTTTGGCACTATTGGAGCAGTGTACCCTGCCTGCCTTCTGTGGATGCTTCTGTGGGTGTGTTAATCATTCCAGCACAGCTTTCCAAACCAATCAGATATTGCTGAATGTTATATACATATTAATTAAGTGAAATACATGCCTTTTTCTTTTTAATTCTGCCTCTTACAAGAGATTGTGACATCCAAGATGTAAAATCAAATTTGCACCAGAATTTAGATTTCACAGGGACAGACTTAGTAAAAGACAAGATTAGCAAAAATAGCCCTATTGTATTTTCCTTTTGTAAATTTGACTGGATGTAAGTCTTTAAATGTATAACCAGTATCTTATGAACACAAAGCTACTATACTTGATCCCAGATATGAAACTGGCAGGAAATGGTTTACTACAACAAAATGCAGAAGTGTGCTTTCACCAGCTTGCCTGAGGAAAAGGCTAAAAATCTTAAAACCTGTACTTTAATTGTAGCTAGATTTTAAAAATACCAGATGCTATTTGATATTTAGATATGGAAATAATAATAAAATCTATGAATACTAATGCTTCAGGGTCTTACAGTGAAACCCAGAATAATGCCACTGAATACATCTAAATTTTGCTGATATAGAACTGGTGGAAGGATGGAGTCAGATCTCAGGTATTTTTCACCTGTTGTGTTTAACCTGGCCAGACCTTTACCTACCATGGTCATTGTTATGTGTGCAAAGCTTTTTTGCTTTTTGTCTAGAGAATATGAAGCAACACTACCCTTAGGTAAAGGGAGCCCTAAACACATTCAAAGACTACACAGTGTGGGAGAAACTCATAATTTAAGCCAGTGTGGGTGGCTGAATACTCTGAATCCTTTTATGGATCTTTTAAAAATTATGAGCTGATAGCATTGTACCTTACCCTGAATGCCATTTCGTGCTGTCCTTGTCCTCCTGGGGGAGGTAAGGCTTGTCGAATGAGTAAGAGCCAGCAGTATTTAGATACCTTCCTCCCCTTCACTTCAGTTAAAATTAGGCACAGAAATGCCTTTGTGGGTTTGGGCCTGGTGAGCAGTGAGATGTGGCAGGGAATCAAAGTGACCTGCAGGAGCAGCTGCAGCAGGTATTTTGTGGCAAAGCTGGTGGCAGATGGACCAAAGGGATGCACCATGGCTGTTCTCCCCTCTGTGCAGAAGCCCACGCTCAGCTGAGGTTGATGCTCATTCTCTAGGATGGATGGGAATTAGCGCTGACCAAGTAACTTGTGCTAGCTGTCCCATCAGCTCTCTGAAGAAAGTGTTTTCTTAGAAGCATTTCTAGAAGTCCTCTGCAAGTTGGTGGTGTGGCACTTTTTAGGAATTTGCAAAAAAAGTGACACTGCAAGCAGCCAGACAAGGGTTGGACGGTGTACAAAGACAGCTTCCAAGAAAAAAGGCTAATATCAACAAATATAAGTCAGATACACATAATCATTTATCTGCTCTGGCCACACTAACAGTAAACCAGCTGCAAACATATGCAGATGACATGCTGAGTGTACTTCAAAGGCTTTTTACAATTCCTTAGCTTGGACAGAAGCAAGGCAATGTGGGCGCCAAGACAGACACAGGAATCTTCCCCAGACAACCAATTCTTAGCCTGGCATTGCATCGTGATTACTCCCTTTCAGAAAAGGAGAGCTGCCATCATTACCTGGTTTCTTTGCTGTTATAATTGGCACTAAACAACATGGTTTTATGGTTGCATTTAATTCTCAAGCCTAAAGGAAGGGAGAGAAGCCTAGGGCAGGGGAAGGTGGGGACATGGGTTTTAGCTGAAATAATCTGTAGGGCTGGGCAATTTAGGTAGAGAGCCATCAAATATCCAGAGCAAAGACTGGGGAAGTTCCTTCCCATTTTTGGAGGCTGCTTCAGACAATGTGCTGGAAGTTTGTGTGAGGGGCAGGCTGTCCTGCTGCCCTCTCAGAGTCATCATCCAAGAGCTGTGCTGGGGGCAGAGAGACACAAGCAAGCACACAGAATGGTTAAAGGCTGGCCTGCAAGGCCAGGAGCTGGGCAGCATGGGAACAAGTGTCATGCCTGCTGGGAGGGCCATGTCCCTGTTAACCCTGTTCAGAAACTGCCACCTCACTTTGCAAATGCTCTGAGGGTTTGTTGTGAGCCTTTTGTGGCAGTGAGGTGCACCTGGGCTCATAAACACTGTAAATCAGCACTGGTATGGTTAAGTCTCGGTGAACTTTCTTTTTTTTTCCACACAGATAAAAGATCCTTTACAAATCTTTCAGGTGTAGTTCCAGTATATTTTCCATACTGGATGCAGCTACAGATTTCCTGTCTTTTGAGAAACAAAGGTGCCACAAGGGTTGTGTACAAGGACAGGTAGCAAATAGTGCTGAAAATCTCAAAGAAATGTCAACATAAATATCTGTTGATTTTGGAACCATGTAAAAATGACAACTGAGCTCAGGTTCAGTTAAAAAAAAAAAGTATAAGCCTCTACAAGAAAAAAACCCTGTGCACATATAAAAGCCTTCCTGGGACTGTGATTTTTCTAAAGTGCTGTGAGTTGAAAGTTGTTTTTCATTCAACAGCTACAGCTGTGACTCCAGCTGTCCCTCCTGAATGTTATTTGATTCAGGAAGCCTTTCATGCTGAGGACTGACCTTTCAAAGGGATTCATATTGTGTATTACCCCTTTTTGTGCTTCATTATGTATATGCTGATGAGCTGAGGGTGCTGGCCAGGTGATAAATTGCTAGCAAGTGATAAATTGCTACATAACCTACTCACTAGCTGGAAGGCTTGTAAGTAAAGTAGGGAAGAGAGAACTGTGAAGATCAAGGACTGTTAGTGGAAGCTGATGAGAGGTCCCGTGGAACAGGATTAAAAGGAGTGGGTCTCAACCTGACTGTATTGGTGGGTGTTGCATGTAGTTCATGCTGCTTTTTGGAAGGGGTGGCTGGACATTCTCACCATGACTGTAAAATTTTCTCCTTTAGCTCTTTGCACCTGTGAACTTAAGTGCTTAGGAGTAAATAGATTGCTCAGCCTGTGGGTGCCTCTGTAAATCTGTGCTATTATAATCTTGAAATGAATAGCCATGGTGTCTGCTGTGGAAAAATAAAAAGAGTCTTCTCCTTGGGGTAGCAAGGGATGGGCATTTGGTTGATGCTGACTCAGCGTGGCTTGAGATGCAGTTTGCTATGTAAGGCCATGCAGTACAGCAGTGCCACCTTCCACCTAAGGAAGGCTCTCCTCCTTGTTGAAGAAACCCTTAATTTTAATAAGACTGATTGTCCTTTCCTGCCCAAGATAAAAGCATCACACTTGTGTGTTACCTGTGAATGCTGGTAAAATACCTGTAGATAAATGTTGCAGTTTTGGGCATTTTCTTTTGGAGTTCTTGAGACAGCAAATGCTTTCCAAGGTGTGCATGGCTGGTGGAAGCCACCCCTCTGCCTTAGCTGGCAGAAGCTCATGTTTCGTGCCTATCAAAACTTAGTTCTTGAAAACTGCCCCCTGAGAGAAACACTTTTAATTAGCTGGGCTTTCCTGAAATGAGTAGGTGCAAATGAGTCAAGTTAATTACTTAATGTAGCAGCCTTCCCATGTAGGCAGTTGTAGATTTTTCTTGTCTAAAAATGACAAAAAATTTCAGACAGAACTTGGACTTCTGGTCAGTCGGGGCTGGCAATCAGTGTGAAATTATCTGTGTTTTTGCTGGTATTGGAGTAAGATTGGTCTCGTGCCATCATTTTTTGGCAGCACAAGCCACTTGCACAAAGAGACAATACTGGAGTCGGACACAGTTATGGATCCCCTGTGGCTGTCTCCACACCTATGAAAAGAAAATGCATGATATTAGCAATGACGCACCAACTTTGGGAACTGTTCCAGGAGTTGTCCCTGAAGCATCCAAGGAAGATAAGAGTTAAGTATATGCTCCTGGAAACAGAAGGGCAAACACACAAAGCATGTTAAGCCCGGGCAGCCAATCTGCAAGGATGCTGTGTGCAGAATAAGCCTAGGAGGAACCACAACAGACATGTTGGGGCTTTCACAGCTTTGTCTGCAGTGGGAGATTAATCTAGACTTCTGTATTGTGCCTACAGTACAAGGCTGGGAGCAGGTAACCTCCTACCTCTTTCTGCAGAGGTTCCCATCTGCAGTGACTGTAGCCTGGAGGAGTTTGTACCATCTGCAATGGACCAGCATGAAACATTCTAAGATACAGAAAACTGTTTATGTTGCTTTTGAAGTGCTGGTGCTCGACAGCAAATACTTTTATTTATAGTCAATGTGTCAACAGCCCACCTGAGGAAGCAATGCTTGTTGTCAAGACAGTGATTTTGAAGGCCCATCACTGCAAAACTTTGGGACCATTCACACATGTATATGTGGTGATATTAGTGTTTTATGCCCAAAGTTATTTTAGTGCTGCAGACAGCTGTATTTCAAATTCTTGGGGCCTGGAGAAGCATGGCGAGCAGTTAGCAATATATTAACGTAGATTAAAAAATACTTCTGAATATCTGTGCCTATCAGACACTGTTGGTAGGGTGACGGGGAAGTGGCACTGAGGGCTTGTAACAGCCAACTTTCCAGACAGTCTCTTGTAACGTTCTGTAAAGGGTCACTAATACTAATTTTCATGACTATTTTCTAGTTATGTACAAAAACATCTTAAATCTCTTCAAAGACATTTAAGTGAGATGCAGTTTGAAGAGAGGATTTTTTTCCCCAATTGAGCAATGGAGAAAACTGAAAGGGGAGAAGCCAATAAAACTACAGGTTTTTTGGGTTATCCAAGATAATCTTAATCTGAAAATTAGAAGCAGGAACATCAGGTTAAGAATGGGGTGAGAACAATTGCTTTGACAATGAAAAGACAGAAAGTGGTTTCCCGTCCTTAAAAATTCCACTGTGGACTCCCACTCTAAATTAGGATACTTACAGCAATGCAGTCTGTGCCATAGAGGGGAGAAGAGCAGTAGGTAGGAGGAATAGGAATAAATTACCAATAGCAGAGGAGGTGGGTACCTGGTGTAGATTGTGAAAAATCCATGCCAGGTAATGTCTCCTTGTATATCTAACTTCTGATAAAATAACATTTCAAGAACTTCCTACTCTCTTCTCATCCACAGAGTACTATTTACATCCACACACCCTGTTCCTCCCCTTCCTCCCCACCTTGGTTGGGCTGTATAGATGTTTAGGAGGCCACTGGGGAACTGTATTAGTGAATTGATCAGAAGCCTTTAAAAATCCTTGCCAAAAAGCATAAATAATCCCTGTGCCTGAGCTAGTGGCCCCCACCTATGTTTGCAAGGTACTATTATTTCCAGTCCAAAGTCTCTGTATGGAGCTTGCACATTCTTCCTCAGCCTGGATCTAGCTTGGGGTGCCAGCATGTGGCGTAGATGAGCCTGGTTTATCCCATGTGCTGGCCACAGATCTGTCTATACAAATCCTGACGGGGTTTTGTAAGATCAGGCCCCTCTTTTATTAAAGACACCTAAAATTATCCTGTTTTCCTGTGTTTAAGTGTTCTCCTGACAGCACTTCTTCATAGAACATCCTTTCCTTAAAGCTTTGTTAAGTAGTAGGGACATACATAAATATGTACATAATCCTGGGATTGGCAGCCTTGTGGATGCTATGCACATAATCCAAGCCTGTCACTGGGAGCTATGAATATCCCATGAAAAAAAGCAGAATTGCAGTAACAAGCAGTGATCTGGTAATCCGTACAAGGTGGGGTTGCTTCTGCCCCTCCTCATCCCCATTTAAGGTTTCTCAAAGTAAAAGATACATTGATAGTTATATTTTTGCAGTTTTCATTGGCAATTCAACTCTATGAGTTTCAGTTGGCTTAATATAAAAATTTTGTTGATAACTTGTGCTTTGAGTAGTTGTCACCATTTTTTAAAATGACAAAATCTATAAAAAACTTGATACCATTAAAAATACAATATCTACAGAGAAAAGCCCCAGTATGAAGTTTGCTCAGGTTATTTCAAAGAAAACATAGTTATTGCAATAACTGTTGATCCAAAACACTTCACATGTGGGAAAGTTTAGCTGAAGAAAGAACGGTTCATATATATAAAGACAGACATCTATAAAAATAGGAATATAACTTGACCATTTGAACTCCTAATCATGAGTTTAAATAGTGAGGTTTAGCTCACTTCCTTTTCCCAGTATTTCATCTGCAGATTTATGGGTACAAACTCTAGGAGAGAGATTCAGTTTACATGTTCTATCCTGCTCCATCTGGCCTTTTAGGAAGGCTCACACCAAGGTGGTTATGTCTTGGGATGGAACATCTTCATATGGTGATGATAGTTTATTTCCTTTAAGGTGTTTTTCTATTGTGGCTCTGTGTTTTAGAGGAGCCAATTAAAAGCATGCTCTTGGCAGGACATAGCTTTTTCAGCTTATCAAGGCTGGAACTTTCTAGATAGGCAGAGACTGTAACAGAGCTTATATCATGCTGCTGGGGCTTTTAAACACACTGTAACTTAATGCTGGCTACCAATAGTATAGTACTTCCTATACTTGGAACTTACATGCTGGTCAATTTGGCTTTTACTGGGTTCACTAGAAAGTTATGAAGAATTATGTGCCAGAATTTATTTTTTTTTTTCTTCACATTTAGGCCTTATTTTAAGAATTCTGTATTGGCTTCATGCTGAGGTCTATGTGCACACAAATCGGTGCATGGGAAACCACATCCTGCCATGTGGCAGCCCCCAACAGCTTTGCTGTCCTGAGATGAGAATTGGAGTGGATGTGTGGAGCCCTCACCTTGTGCAAAAACTGGCCCTGACCCTCTTTAGATGAGCAGCTATTGCTCTTCAGTGCTGTTTTGGCTTGGGGTGAAATAGAACTGAGTGGTGCGCCCAGAAATAGCATGTTAGAGTTGACTCCATGGCAGGATAGAGATAAGGGAAGCACTGGGAAGTGCTGGGTGGCTGCTGCTGGTGGTAACCTACTCTGTTGTGACATCACCTAAGTAAAGGATTTCCAAATCTATGTGTCCACCATAAGGGCATGTTAAAGGATCTTGGGATGTAAAGTACATTTTTGCCACAGCCACGCTAAGATTCTTCAAGCCAGAGCCCACTTAGTGCAGTTTGAATATTTCATACTTTTCTGGTTTTAGTTTAGTTTATTATCTGTTTTTAGCTGAGTCACATGACTATAAGTAGATCAGTTTGTCTCTAAGGAAATGATTCCAGAAAATTGGGAGAGTCAGATCAGTCCAAACACCATCTGCAGAAATGAAGATTTTAAAACTCATGTAAGGTTGACCAATCTTATGCTGCTCCTGTTTCCTCTTTCAAGTTTTTCTTGGGTAAATGTATAATTTTCTGGCACAAAGTCTAATTTGTTGCATGGATGGCTGACATTGCAGCAATGTTCCTCAGCACATCCCAATTTTAAAAGCTAAAAATGGCCTATTTCAAAGTAATGAAGATATTCACGAGCTTGTGTCACCAAAATCCATGTGGAGACCTAAGCTTTGAGAAAAACTAGTTATAAAATAATTTGGGTCCTTGAGAACCTTTGGGTCCCTGAGAAAATCAGACTTTTTTTATTAATGTTGCTGTCATAGACTTGCAGACAAAGCAAAACTGGCTAGAGCTGCCACAAGAGCCAGCTCTCCATCAGCTCAGCTCCACAGCAGTTCACAGAAGCATTGCTATTGTTCATATTTTCTGTAGTTTGGTCAAGTGGCTGCCTGGTCACAGCAATTTAGGTGCTCAGCAGATGACAGCTCAGTACAGAGGCAACGTTAGAAGATGTCAGCACTTGGAATAGGGACAAGGAACGAGTTTGGGATTAGGAAGGTGCTAGAAGTGCTGATGAAGCACTGATTTCTGTGCTTTTCGGATTTGTCTTTCAGGCTTGTGCTACTTGTGAGGAAGAGCAGATGGCTGGTTCTGCCAGTGCCCTGTGCCTTGGGAAAGGCACAGAAAGAGTAAAACACCAACAGTCACAATACACAGAGGTGTGCAGACATCCTTTCACTACCGTGGTGAAGCTCACTGAAACAAACTTATGGACTGCAGGTAGACACCTGCTCAGCACTGAGCCCTTGCCTTCAGGCAGTAGGATCACAGTCCTCGGGATGACTGCCATGATCTACTTATCCTTGAGTAAACAGTTGTTAATTCCTCCTCTGGATAATGTATGACTAACATTAGTGGGACGCTCAATTACTACTTGGAGCACAATCAAAATCATCTTCCTACCACTTTGCTTTGCATCCCCCCATTTCTTTGCTTCATTTAAAATTTCCTCTCCCTACATTTCTAGGCAGGCATGCTGTAAGCATCAGATCTCCTCAGCATGCCAATGTACCTGTCTACTTTGTTCAGCCATTAGTCACAGGACACCATTCATTTCTCTCATCCTACATCACTGCCTTTTACAGAAATCCCATACTTCCTGGCCTTTCCCAAAGAAGCCTGCAGCCTGCTGTGTTTGTCTGTCGTTAGTTTAAAGCACTCTGAAACAGTGGGGTCTGAGTCCCATTTTATTTAATTTAATTTTATTTTATTCTGGACTCTTAGTGCAGTGAGATTGATGTACAGATTGGGATATTAGTGAGACATATCTTAACTTCTTGACTGGAAATTGATCACCTTGCTTAATGCCTTCAATAATATGACTCAAACCCAGTGAGCTCAGATACTGCCTCTGGGTTGATCCAGAATATAAAAAAACATTTAGGATGGAAAGTAGTCCAGAATGTTCTCTGGTTAACATGGCTGCTTGTATTTGAAATTTAAAATATGATGTCTGTAATTTAAAATGTGATCTTTACCTTTCGTGCCTCCAATTCTCAACTCCATCCTGCTGCAGTGGGAAGGGGAAGCAAGAGAGCAACATCTGATTTAGGAGAGTCTCCATGGGGGTGAATTGGGGAGTATGATTCCTAAACCATGACATCTGCAGTAAAAGCTGAGAATCTTCCTGTGCAGAAGACAGCTGGTTTTCAGAAGGCAATTTCTGGGCTTTTGACCCATTTAGAAGCGTCAGACAGTGGGTGCCTTCAGTATGCAAAACTAGTGCATGGTATTTTTGAGCAATCTGCTTGCCGATGAGTTGATGCATCACAAAGCTGCCGAACTGGAGCAGCTTCTTGCAGCAAGGCTTTCAAATGGGTGTCATTGTGACCCAAGCTGTGGTGCCAGCAGCACCAGGGACTGGAGGAATTTTGCATGTTTTTAGTCTGAAGTCCAGATTCTGACTAAACCCTGCATGGGTGCTGGTATCCAGTGATGAGCTGTTCTCAGTCCCAGCTGGGTACACCGCATATCTTCTTTCCAGCCTTGTGGACGGAGGGAGGGAATAGTGTGAACCGAGTGTGACTGGGATTAGTATTTGGCCCTTAAATGGCTTTATCAAACTGTGGGTAAGCAATAGTGTTGCCAAGAAGAGGAGGTAATGAAGGGTCATCACACTACACACCTCCTCCATTTCAAAGCAAAGGAAGGCTTTTGTGTTGGCAATTCCATTCTCCTGGCCGAAACAGAAAATGGTATGGCAACTTTTCCTTTTTTGGGTCCTTTCAGGTGCTTGCACATTATGTGTTATGGGTATATGTAGGAAAACTTGCTACACTCTATAGACTTATTTTCTTTAATCCATGCAGTTATGGGCAAATTGAATTTGAGGATTGACCCTCGTGTTTCTGTAGTTCTGGATTTTCTATCTGATGTGGTTGTAAAAGTACCAGCAAATTCTTGCAGAAGTCTTTTGTTTTTAACTGTGGCTCATGGATATTCTCCAGGCAGAATGACAAAACTTGTCCAGAACTTTCTCCTCCTGCTTTCTGTTAAAGACTGGTTAACCCTTCTTAGTTTACCTTGCATTTGAGCTATGGTGTTGGAAGAAGTCCATTCTGTACACACATAATCAAGGCCTTTCACCAAATTTCCCCATGGCATGTTCCAGCAGAGATTAACTATGGCCACTCCAGGCACAACCCACATGTGGCAGCTGTGGGTAGTGAACATGATGTTAAACATCTCCTACACAGAGAATCACGAGACAGACTGCAGTCTCATTAAGTCCCTTGTACTCTCCCATTCCTATTTTGTTCATTTAAATTCCCCTGAAGAGGGAGTATCAGCTTTCCAGAAGAGAAGAAACACTGACTGCTTACTGAGCAACAGCTGAAAGCTATCACTTTTAAACTTATGATTTCTTTTGACATTGAATGCTTATACTGGAAGACACATTTTTCACTACAAACTATTTCTATTTTGCTTAGTAGAGCAAAAGAAATGATTAAAGCAAAAGCTATTCCTAGTTTACAATCACTTCTTCAAGATGGTAATAATAATTGACCTTAGGTTAGTCTCTATATAAATTATATTTGAGATTGTGTAAGTTGCAAAGAAGCATGGCCGGACAGTCCCCAGCACATACTTTCCAAGAGAAAATTACGTCAGATTTCAGTAAGACATGGAGTGAAACTTGCTTTAGTTCTTAAATGCTGGTGCCCTAAACAGAAATCAAGCACTTGTGTCCCATACATTACAAGTATGATGTTTTGCTAGTCATTAACAAGAAAAGTAGTATGCCTCATCTGAGGCTTTTCTAAAGGTTTTTTTTTTTTTTTTTTTGGCTATGGAAGGGAGCAGCTGAAATAATAATAAAGCTTTATACATGCAGGGAACTTTCATCTGGGAATATCAAAATAATTTATAAGCCCAGTTAAGTCTATCTTGATATTTTCTTAGGATACTGCTTTCCTGTGGCAATTGGTAAGCCAGTAACTTTGCCCTGGTTTAGCAGAAGGGAGAACTGGGGCACAGAAAGGGTGAACAACCTATGCAGGGTTACTGCAGCAGATCACGGAGGGTTAGCCATGATTCATGCACACAGAGATGGGGTTTACATGACAGGTTTGGTTTACTTCTTGGTTTCTTAGGTAGGGAGGTTCTCACCGCCAAGAGCCTTTCCCCCATCAGTGTGGAATATCCAAATCCTGAGGATCTGCCTCTGGGTGCTGGTAGCTGCTTGCCTCCCTCTTAATTTCATTCATTCACAAAGGGTCACTCACTAGGTTCCCTTCGGATGCCCAAGCCCCTCTCTTCCCCGTGCCAGAAAATTGGGCTCTGCAGCAGGCACTGCCCATCCCCAGCAAGGAGCCCAGCTGGGACACGGAGCAGCTGAGTCACGGACTCCCAGACAGCCACACTTACAGGGGAGGCAAAATGCACCTGTTGAAAACCTGATGCATCTTCAGGTTTCTAGTAAGCATCCTGAGGTACCTGGAGAACAGCAATCCTTCAGTTGTAAGTAATGAAGGCCCACCTCCTGATGCTAAATCCCTAGCTGAGAAGAAAGGGAAAGAAATCTCCTGACCACTGAAGGTGGGACCACTCTAGGGAGTCTGCCAGCCACTTAAGAGACACGTCGTCAAGATTAGGGGGTGGCTCTGATCTGTGAGATCTTTGTGTGTCTCTGTTGAAACAAGCTGACCCCTTGTTCCAAACAGCTCCTTTCGGTCTGGAGCTGCAAATACATCTTCTTTAACAAGAACATATTTTCACAGGCCATAAATCAAACTACTCTTCTTCATCAAGGGAGAAACGCTCCATATTTCATGGCAGAGAGGTTGTAAAAGCACAAGGGTACTCCCTGAGCTAGCTCTGGGTCTCCATGGATGGCCTGGGCTGGACCTGAAGCAGAGCCACATTGTGTGCTCTGGATAGAGGAATTTTCCTGCTGTGCTCATTTCTGCTGCCCATGTGAAATCAAACTGTGAAAACACTAACTGGGAAACACATAAATCTGTAGGTTTATAATTAACCTTTGCACAGGTGCCAATGCATAGTCTTATGGACACTTGCAAGAATATTATAAACTTTGTTCAGTTTTATGTGTGTTGGGCAGAACGTGTTTTAAGGAATAAATCAAGGGTGATAAAAAGAAATGTGAATTGTAGCTCATTGTCAGTCACACACAAGGATTAAGAATTTTTTGACAGAGGTTCCAACAGTAGTTTTAAAAGAACCTTTTTCCTTTCTGGGATGCAGAATATAGGAATTGTAGGAATTCAGAGATTGAAGGAATTTCAGAGATTTTCCTACAGACATTTTAATTGTAGGAATATCACGGATTTTCCATCCCATGCTGTTCATTTTGTTCCAGTATTTCCCCTCCCCTTAAGTGCCACCTTCTTGCTACAATTTATAGGTGAGATTTTTGGGCAGGAGGCACAGTTTAGAAAGTACAATGTGAAGCTCTGGAAACCTGGCAGAGTGTAGGAACTGGTCTGGGACACGAGTACTTTTGCAGGACAAATGAGCTGCTCAGTCAGGTAAGGGGGCACCTAAAATTCTTATGAAAATAAGCATTTGCCTTTAAAAATCTGGATTTAGACCACACACTCCAGTTATGAGATCTCAAAACAGAAAATAGCTTTTGTTTTCCTGGAAGGTACCATGCTGCTGATTCAGAACTGAAACACCACTATTCCACCAAAGAAAAAGCAAATCAGGTATCTGCATGGTTTGTAGTCAGGAACAATCAGGGGAATATTTATCTTTTTTTTTTTTTTTACTATTATCTCTGTTTTTCCAGTGATTCTGTCCAATTAACATGACTAGATGTACAGATCCTGATGTCATTACTGGATTCAAAAAAAAAATAAAAATAGCAGGTGCCAAGCAGACTTGCAGATCTTCCAGCAATTTTATTCATTAATTAAATCCAAATACACCCAAAGCAAGCATATGTACCAAAGGCTTAAATTCAGATGTGTTGAAGGAATTCCAGTTCAGGACATTTTATTAACCTCCACATAACTGATTGTCCTTTAGCTCTGCACATGTTTTGATTTGTCACTGTTCAAAAAAATCAACAGCGCATGCAGATCAGATGCCTGGTTGAAATATTTTGTGAAAGTGAATGATCAAAAGCAGGTCAAATGCCTCATTCTATCTTGCTCTAACATGTTCAAAACCAGAATAATTCATAGCATTCAGTTAACTTTATTAATGCTTTTGGTCTTTTTTTTTCCTAAAATCTCTGTAAAAGAGCATCACAGTGTGTGAATTCCAGGACATAAATATGTACATACACAAATTAATTGCTAGGTATAGTGTGTGTAAAAACTGACAAAGCAGTATATTGAAAGAAGTCATTTTATGGGTTGTTACTTGCTTGAAGAGCATTATTAAGGTATGAAACTGAGATGTTAGGTTAAGTTAGAAGGAAAATTCTCACGCAAAATGAATAATGCAAAGTCTTACCTTGTAAGGTGAGACAGGGTTTTGGTGTGAAGGTCCACACGAACTGGGGAAGTTTGTATTAAAAGTATTGTTATAGTCTGGCTTTTCTTCAGCAGTTGATTGTGGCAGTGAAGGACAGAAATGTTATCTTTGGACTGTTTCCTAATTTCATTCTCTTAATGAAAATTCAGCCAATTTGCTAATAATACTGTTGCTGTTGATCACAATTTTACAAGATTTTTCAGTATATGTGGAAAAGTACCTTCAACATGTACGTTTAATTGTCTTAGGAAGAAGGTAATTAAAACCACATATTTTATAATGAGCAATGTCGTTCTAAATCAGAAAACTTTCATATGTCTTTGATTTTATTCTTTTGCCATTACCTGTTTTTCCTTGAAATCTGCTATAATTTATAGGAAAACATTAGTCTTTTGTAGAATGACATGGAACTGGGATTTTATAATCTTTCTAAGCAGTATTAGAATGATTTCCTACAATTGTTGTTTCCTTTAGGATGATTAAATGTCCTTATCATTACCATACCACATATACATACCAATTGTCTGTAATAACTTGGTTGCCAAACAATGCCTTTTGTGGGAATTTTTTTTTTGTTTAGTTATAGTCTCACCTTTCACGTGGATGATACATCTTGCCCATATATTGGACCAATGTGTATTTCTGTTTATATGCATATGTGTGGCACTGATTTTTAGTTTGAGGATCACTGAATGTGTGGTAAAACTAATTACTTTCACTTTTTCTTTTGACTCAAATCTTTAAAAAATTCATTGTACTTCAAAGTGACTAACATTTGGTTTCTGTTTAGAATGAAGTTTTGAGCCAACTTTTTCTTTTTCCCCCTTCTCTCTCTTTTCCCCCTCTCTCCTCCCCCAACCTGCCTGCCTAATACCTGAGCCATTTAACAGTGTGATTAATGTAAAATAAAGATCACCCAGGATTTCACTGTCTGTAAGATGAATTATACTCTCCAAACATAATGTAGTTGGAGACTTGCTCTTCACATGTGGTGTTTTTTTTTTTTTTCCTCTGAGTGCACTGTCTGGTCTATACATGGGGGACTAGTGAGACTAACACTGTTCCCTGCAAGGTTCTGGTTTGATGATAATTTTATTTTTAGGGCACTGTTATTGATATTGGCTAGCATTACTCATAGCCTTTAATCAAAAGGAAGAAGTGATAAAGACATCTTTACGATAAGCTCATATGTGATAAGCATGAGAAATATGGAAAAAGATTAAAGACCTAGTATCTTGGCCTCAGAGAAAAGAGTCTTTGTCCTATTAAAAATAAAGTTGACCAGATGTGCTCATTTAGGCATGGCAGCTCTCATTTTCTCATCAAACACATCACCGGTTAGGCTTTTAAAATCAGAACCTTAATTTCTACCTTGAATTGGAGTTCCCATAATGATTTTTACACTGCTGTGTGACCAAGTTATGGAGGGCGCTTCAGCTTGTACCTTTTTTCTGCAGATGTATAGCCAAAACAAGCTGGCAACTAAATATGTCCTACAATTCCTCACTGAATCAGGGAGTCAAGTGACAAAGTTTGTCCCATGCTGACCTGTTCCTGTGCATGAACATCTTTGTTGTTGCATTGAAGTGAGGCAGGTTGAAAAAAAAAGAAACAAGAAACAGCTGTAGGTGCAATTGTCCTATCATTTAACCTGTAAAATCACTCAGTCTCTACATCTATTGCTCTGAAAGTGCCTAAGGAGTTGAAAACCAAACTTATAAAAATTAAAGGAAAAAACCAAGTGAAATACCAACCAGGCCACCTGCCCCTGCAGCACTCACCCACCGGGCTGCATATGCTTGACACTGTTTGAGGATGAGGTTTGTCAGAAGCAATGGCATCTGGCAGGGAGGATTCTTCATTTGCACATTCAAGGTTCCTGCGGTTAACCGAGCTCTTCTACTTCAGGGTCAGACACAGCTTGTGGGAGCATTTTCTCATTAGGTTTTACAGTTTAGAGGAGACTGAACATACTGGTCCGCAGGACTGCTGAGAGGTTAAATTTGAGACAGGGATTTTAATAGCAATATTTGCATACAACTGTGCGCTCTGGAACGACGACTTACTTTTCATTCACTCAGGCAGCTGACTGTGCAGGTTCCTACTCTAAGCACAGAGAAGAAAAGGAAAGCTCTAAGAATTATACGTCAGGACAGAAAGAAGCATCTGGACATATCCTAAAATAAGAATTTTGATTATGTACCAGGCACTTATTCCATCACTTTGACTGTATTATGCTGACACAGTGAATTCTCATCCTCTTTTGCATTTTTGAAGCAGAACCAAAACTCTAGGAGAATATATATTGTTAAGTTTTTTTCCCCTGTTTTTTTTAATGTGACCATTGTCTGCTTTTGAATGCTCTTTAGCTGAAGTAAGTCTAACTTTCAAATGCCTTTTTCCATAGGGTACAACTGTTCTTTCTTGTCTATCAGGAAACATTACTGGCTTTTGCTGGAAGAGCGTAATGAAAGAGCTGTTTAGGTTTTACAAGTTCTTAAGAAATTATTTTATTACTGTCAAGCGGAACCACTTTTAATGTTTTCATGTCCTAGATGGGAGTTAGCGGTGTTGACAGAAACCTTAAAGGAGTGGAGAAAATAGTAAATAGTTTTTTAAACTGGAAGATTATATATGTATCCAAGAACCTAGCAGCTCTGATATGGATAGTTTATCTTCAAATCAGTAGGAACAGCCACATGGCTGCATCATCTTACCTGATGAAAATACTATTCAATTTTTTGCCATTCTGCCCCATGATTAAGGAGGCGAGATGCAGGGAGAAGGTTTTATGAATCCTTCAGCACTATTTCTCACCCCTCATTCCCAAATGATGGTGAAAGAACTGCTGATGGTCTGTGATGCCACAGGCCATGCTCATCTCTGTGAATCAGCACTGGAAGGGCTCCACTGGTGTACTTTAGGTCCCTTGCCATCCCTCAAATTGTCACAGAGCCACAGTCTTTTCCCTTCACTGGGCCTTGCTGTGCAAAATGCATCCTTTGTTGCATTGCAGGTTGCTTGGTGGGCTGCTCAGTCCCAGGCTGCATGTCTGTGTGATGGTTTGCAAGGGAAAAAAGGCATGTAGAACCCATCACACACCTACATCCAGTAACTGGCTTGACTTCTTCAGGCCCTTGTATTGTTAGGAACAGAGATCCGTAAAGATGAACAGTAACTTTGGTGGTCATTCAAGTACAGCAGAAAACTCCGAAGGGGTAGATGAAGTTTGTCTGGCCTCTGCTGCCTAATGACCCTTTTTCTGGACAGTGTCATGCTGAATTTGTAGTTGTGTCTCTTTGTTTAAACATTGACTTTCAATTTATTACTTAAGGGACCCAGACTTAAATTAGTGATGGGTCATTATTTGCCCCTCCTAATGGTAAACTGAACTGTGCACACAAACATATCAGAAACAGCTGAGGGTAAAATGCTTTCTAGTCTGGCAGCCCAGCACTTTATGCTGGTGTCACTTTGATTAACATAAACTGTCAGTGGCCATGGCAGCTAGAGAAAAGTTTGTCTTTATTACCTGGAAACTCAGCAAGACAGTTGTTATTGCTTTGGTATGGCAGTAGGATGGAAAACGGATAGCCTGTGATGCCCTGTGTTGGGTGCTGTGTGAGCACAAACCAGAAAGTCTGTGTCCATTTCCTGGTGCTTGGAGCAGAGGGCTCTGGCCTCCTTGGCCACAGACCATTTTCAGGCAGGCAGTGGATGTCCTCCACAAATGTCCAGGCAGGGCTCCTAAAAGCCTGTGCTGACTCAAGTGAAAATCCAGCTCAGTGTTAAGCACAAGTAAATAGACAGGGCCCTCTGGAGACACAGCCATATTGTTTCCACTTCTTCTTAGGCTTCCCTAGCACTAGGAATATCAATAGGCAATAATATAAATTTATCCAGTAGTTTTTTCCCCTTGTAGGATCTGTATCTCATTAATTTTTGTTGGCTGGAGAATACATCCACTAAATACCTAGTGGAGTAAGCCCACAGAAGTAAGTATGATAGTCTTGGTTTACCAGCTAAGCAGTGTTCCCCAGGTAATCCTTTGCTTTTTTCTCCATCACTTGCTGAAAGGGAGCTACATGTAACTAGAAGGGAACCATGTGGGAATAAAAACATCCAAACAGTGAAACATGCTGCTGTTAGGACCATGGAGGTTGGGCTGAAGGACCTAAACAAACCTGTAGACAACAGACTGCTTATATTGCTGTGTGCATTCAACATTTTCCAGCAGAGTTATGAGTTTTCTGGCTGATGCACATTTTCTGTTGTTGCATAAAGGATTGCGATATAAAATCAAGATGAAGCCAAGCTGGTGGAGTTTCATTCACTGCTGGGATGTTTCTTCTGATGTGTAACTATCCTCCAAAACTGATCCTCTATGCTTAGCTAAGTCACATCTCCCACTTCTGACCCCCCCTTCAGCCTCCACATTTAAATATGAGAGTGATATCATTCTACAGTCAGAAATGTTTTCAGGTTGGGTTTTTCTTTGGCCTCCTTATATTTGCTTGTTTGTTTCCTTATAACGTCATGGTTCTGCTTGGAAATATGTTTGGCTACATGGGAAGAGTATCCATTGCAATTTATGCTTCCTGACCTTTCATGAAGCTAAAATAAATTGCTTTTTGGAAAGAAACCAGAAGCTTTCCTCTCTGTTCCTTTCAAAGAAATCTGACCTTACAGTTGTTTGTTGTGGGGACAGTAGAAGCTTCTTTGAGCCAGAGAAAAGGAAGCAGGAAAGGGTAAAATTTTCCTATGCTTTTTTTTTTTTTTTTTAAATAATTCAGATATTCCTTGATGGACACAGGGTTTTTCAAATCTTTTCTCTTATTGACAGGGCTGCTTTGCCTGTCATGCTTTATGCACTTAACTCCTTGTTGCTCTAACTGAGTATCTGGCACCCCTGAGCCACTGTACATTTGTTCCCTCTCCTGGAGCCCTGATGTGGCTGCTGCTGTTCCCTCAAATGCATAGCCAGAAAGGATGAGAAGCAGTGCACAGATTGGACAGAACTAATGAAGTAAGTGTCTGCATGCCCCTCATACAGCCTTGCATGAATTCTTGGAGATATTCTCCCAGCTGCAGGGGTCATGGGCTGGGAGTTGAGGTGCAAGTGCTGTACAGGTATTGCATAGGAAATAGAGGAAATAAATTCTGCCAGCTGATGAGGGGTCATCACTCTGGCACTTTTATGGTCTTGGTGATCACAGAGAGGCAAGCACGCCGTCAGCTTGCAGCCTGTGCTGCTCAGGGGAATTCCTGGAACCTGGAGGTTCAGGTGCTGTCAGTGTAGGCTTAGAAGTCCCAGATAAGTTCTGATGTCTTTTCTGGGCATCTGATTTCAGCTCCAACTTTTCCCAGAGAGTGCTCAACTCTGTCTAGGGAAGAAAGTCAGCTGACTTACATATGTAATCTTTTGCTTTTTCAGATTTGGCATGTGTGTTTGGAAGAAAATGACAGGCTTAGGAGAGCAGTGACCATGAAGTTCTCAATCTCAACCATGTGCCTATCTATGTTTTATCAAAGTCTGAGGCTCAAGGTTGTGTAAAGTATTTTTAAATTACTCTCTAAAGTGAATAAGTAATGAACCATCCTGCACATTGTTAGGAAAAACAATGCCATTGGAGGAGATCAGGAAAAGCTCCTTTCTGACAATTCTTTTTAACAATGTGATACAATTGATTTGAAATTTGGGGAACAGTTAGGGGACAATTCTTTTTAACAATGTGATACAATTGATTTGAAATTTGGGGAACAGTTAGGGGCAAAGAGAGAAACACCCCTCCCTTTGGTTAACCTTGCTCAGGAAATGTGAATCACTGAACTAAATAAAGTTTGTAAAAGATGCTCTGAAAATACTATACTACGCCCTATAATTCAGCCAAGAATGAAGGAGGCGGGAAAAGAAAACATCAAAGTCCCTGCTTTTTTTATATTGCTTCCTGGCACATTTCTTCCCCCCACTTCCCCCTCCCCATCTTCTTTCTGGTTTTGTTTTGTTTCATCTCTTTTTTTTTTCCCCTCTCCTTTTTAAAAAAATCCTTTTCATTTTGTAAAGCTGGTACCATAACTTTAACAACAATCTTGTTGTCTACAGATGACAACAATGAGAAATGCCAAAGGAGAAGTGAGTCCTGTAGGGACCGGAGGACAACAAAGACAGTTTTCAACATTTTTATTAGGACCTCATGATGTACACATGAAAAATTAAGTTCAGAATATTAACTGCTCTTCAGATGGCGCCGTTTAAGTCTGGAGTATGTTAACATTCCTGCTGCATGACAAAGGTCCCCCACCCCCTGTGTTGATACTCATCCTGCTCAAAGGGGCAGTAACATCTAAGGATGAACAGGCTGGGCACCAAATCCTGCTTGAAGGCTACTTTCACAGACTTATCTTGGGATTTCCTAGCACCCCCTTGCCAGGGTCAGTTTGCCCTTGAGGGCTAGGCTGCTTAGCTCTAGCTCTTTGCAGTGCCCCAGCTGTTTCACCATTTCCACACATTTGAATGCATGCTTTGGCAGAGAGGATTATTAGTGGTAGAGGAGAAAAGGCAGCAGGGAAGTACCTGTCCCTGAAGTATGGAAGCAGGGGTTTGAACAGCTGCTTGTGTAGTCAGGTGACATCACGGGGAAAGAGTGTAGACTGTTTGTATGGACAAATCCAACTCCAGTACCCCTGTTCTGGCCTGTGTGGATACTGGGAGCTGGCAGTGGCATGTAGTGGCAGGGTGACAGCAGGCATTGGGAGCCCTTGAGCTTGTTCCCCCAGCACTTGGGGCAGGAGTGTGAAACCCATCCCTTCAGTGTCTGGCATTCAGCCTTACCTGTTTAATAGAAGTTTAGCAGGGGGAGCATGTGTGCTTCACGTGAACAGCGTTCCTCTGGAGCATGCCTGAATCTGGCCTACTCTCCTAACCGTGAACAAAGCAGCAAAAGAAGCTGAACTGTCTTATTTTCCTGTCCTTTCTAAAAAGTCATGCTGCTGGGGGACCACAGTTGCTCTGCCCTCTCCCTGGCCCTGATGGATGCCTTGTGGGTAGCTCAGAGGGGTTGGAAGCTGGAGCTGTGCAGCCGCCTGGGCTTTGCAGGGAGGTGGCAGCTCTCACTACCAGGGAGGCACAAACCCAGCTTGTTGTCTGCTTTTCCGTCTCTGTTTTGCTGCCTGACCCCTTGCCCCGCCTCGTAAAAACAAACATGTGCAGCCTGACTTCCAGGTGCTTTTGCTGGTTCAAGGCCCATGGCAGCAGATGCAGCCAGGGGAGGTGTTAGAGGTAATCTTAGTTTGGCAACCTGTCATGCCTATTAAATCCAGATTGTCACTTTTCAGCTCATNNNGGGAGGGGAGGGGAGGGGGTTTTCTCCCCAGGCTGCCGAGCTCTGCAGCCGCTATTTAGCCTGAGGGACTGAGGCCTGAGGACTAGCACGCATGTGGCTCAGGCAGTCCCCATGGAACACTAATGACCTTTGGGTCTGTAGCTTCAGTGTCCCCAGACCTGGTGCTTTTCCATCTGGTTCCTGGTATTCCCTTAAATCCCTGCTGGCTGTTTAATAGCAGTCAGGGAGTTTCAATAAAGCTAAGGTCACTTTGACTCACTAAATGTCACTGCTTCTAAACTGGAACCAGACTGAGTTGAGGGTTGTGTTTCTGCTGGGGGGAGCAATGACAAAGTGTCCTCTTGACTCTTCACCAGATGTTGATCACGAGCCCACAGCCTCAGCTCCAGGTTTACTTTGTGTGCAGGTCAGTCTCTGCAGTACATTTATGAACATGCCCCTGAGTGGACTGCTTTTCTTTAGATGTGGGCTTTATGTCAAAGTCCTGTTATATTTTGTGGGTTTTTTTTGTGTTTGTGAGTACTCATTGTGTGTACCTGAAGTTGCCTGATGTGCCCAGCCTCTGAATCACCCTGTCTCTGTGAGGAATATATCTGAGCACTCAGTAGCCCAGCATGAGCAAAGAAACTTCTATATGTCTTCAAGGCCAGTGAAAGCTGAAGACAGATGATTTCTGACAATTGCTTGGCTTCCAGACCTGCTGGTAGCACCAAGAAGCTGTGGCCAGTTAAGTACTACTGAAACAAGCCCTGAGCCTGGCTGTGCTTCACTCTGTGGCTCTGGCTCTGCTGTGCTGTCAAGGAGCAGAGCCTTAAGCCAGGAGAGCTGCCTCAGAGACTGCTGAGCTGCAGGGCACTGCTCTTGTCTGTGGACAGAAGGCTTGAAGCTGCCCTTCAATGCAAAGCTTGAGTGCTCTGCTGAAGAAGTGATTATGCTGCCCTTCTAACCCCTCACCCTTTTTCTATTTTTTCTTTCTCTCTTCTTAAGAAAGTAATGGGGGAAAGTTTGTGAGAGAATAGTGTTTGCTGATTTTGTGCAAAGCGTGGTGACAAATGATGGCTGGAGAAGCATGACAAGGCATGTAAACTTGTGCTAATGGAAACTTGTGTGCCAGCTGAGTGTTTATTCAGGCCTGTCATTGTCAACAGAGACCCCTTTACAAGTATTGTTTGTAGTAACAAGTGCACCATGAAGGAGAATGTGGCTTTGAATTCTATGTATTTGCCTCTTTGAAAGAAATTAAAAAAAAAAAAAAAAGCCATTAACCCATTTTGACATGGAATAATGGTAGTAACTAAATACCTGCTTGTATGTCTGCATATTTTGGATTTAATCAGCCTACTTTCTATAAATCATACTTCCTCTTAATTGCACTGTTCTCAGTGGTACTGCTGAACATATGTTACCGTCCCAAGTGTATGCAACCAGTTTGTCACCTGCATCTTTTGGTATCCCTGGCTGAAGCAGGATCAAAAAAAGAAAGGGACAGCAGTGTCCCAGTGTTTTTTCTCTGCAAAGCAAGAGAGAAAAGAGATTTTTGAGCAGACTGTCACACTTATTATTGTGGCTTTTCAGCAAAATGTTTCTCAACTAAACAAACAATAGTGGAAGTTCATTTTGAATAGAATTCACTGATTTGCATTTATTTAGACAAAATACATACGAATTCTTAAACATGGCATAAACAAAGCACTATATCTTATTTCAAAACTGCATTAGAATGTACTGTATCTATTCTGTAGAAGAAGAGAAATATCCAAGGAGTTTTGCTGATCTTTGACTGAATTTATCACATATACCTTTTTTACCTTTTAAAAAAATAAGAATATCCTACAGCTGTAAATTTTTGCCAACCTCATGGACCTTTGCAGATACCATTGGACTGAATACCAGTTGATTGAGACCGAGAGTTCAGAGAATCAGAAATAGGACTAGGTAACTGGGGTAATGAACTTCATCTACATTCGGCAATTTAGAATAGCATCCAAGGTTTGCCTGTTGGGTCGCCTGTGTTGCATCACAAAGAAATGAGTGTGTGATGGCACACACTGGAAATTTGGGATTGGTCTGTTTCTGATTCCACTCTGGCTTTCTGAGACTCCTAATTTCATCATGCCTCAGAGTCTTTTACTTTATGCCAAAAATCCACACTCAGCAGTACTTTCCTCAAAGAGATCCTGTGAAATTTAATTGCTTTAAAATTCTTGGGGAGAGTTTTGGAGAGAAGATCCCCTTCAAGATGTGCATCTGCACAATGAAGCAGGGATTAGTTTAAATGGTGAACGTGACCAATGCAGTGATCTTTGAGCCGAGAGAGGAGTCCTGACACAAATGTTGTCTCCTATTTTCTGGTTCACTGGTCTTCTACAGAGATTGCTGCTGTACCAGGGTGCCAGTAATGCCCCCTGCACATTTTGATAGAGCTAATTTAGGGGCAGGCCCAGATGTGTTTCAAGTATGCTGGCTCACCACCCTCCCAAATGTAACTTAAATGACAAAGCTGCACAGAAACTGTAGGGAGGCAGTGCTGCAGTCTGTTGTGTGAGATAAAGTTTTAATCTCTCCTGTTTCCCTTGGCACTCCTGCTAGCTGGGCACACAGGAAAAGTGATCAAGTCATTTATGCATCTGGCCTTTTTGTATAGCCTTGGGAAGACCCTGCTTACCAGGCTCTGCTCTCTAGTTCAATAGAAACAACACTCTTTTTGTTGCTTGTGAGTTTGTGAGCCTCTCAAGAGCTTAACTCCCTGTTACTTGGAAAAAATATCTGCATCAGGTCTTAAGGTCCTCTGCAGCTAAGCTTTTAGGGTTGGCTGTTGAAGTAATCTAGGAGGTAAAAATCTGCTCCTGGAAAGTGGAAATGGAAAGAAATAATACATTTGAGTACATCGGGGGGAGAATGTGCAAAGCAATTTAAGCCAGAGCGGTTTAAGCATTGAACAGTGGATAGTGGAAGATTTGCTGTCAAGTGTTTCCATTTTTCTTTATCAACTTGAGAAGTGAGCAAATTGCTGGCATTCAGTTCAAAAAGTACAGACAAAGACAAACTCTTTCAGATGCTACTGACTCCAGAATCCAAACTTCCAAACTACCAGTTTCATCTGTGCTTAACAATGTTTCCTTGTCAGAGCAGGCAGTAATTAATTGGTTTATACATGTTTATACTGGACAGAAACTAACTCCTTGTTAGAAAGTACTGTGCATAAAAATAGTTGTGACAAAGAGCCTGGACTCAAAGAAAGACTGTACCTTAAGTCACCTAAACAAAATCTCTTGTTTCCTTTTGCTTTTATCAGGAGGTATCTTGGAATTTTTACAATGAAGTATCTTGCCAAGGTCCCCTGGTTTCTGTGACTCAGAGCTGTGGGTCAGCAAGGAGCATAAATGCACCAGCATTGCTCCCGGCCCAGGCCAGCCAGCCTGCCCTGACACAGGGTGTGCTCAGGGTGCATTATTCCCTGCATGTGGCTCCAGGGGCTCTGTATTTCCAAATAGCCCAGCAACAGAGGGACAGACAAACCTCACTTGGGGGCCTGGCCATGGCTCTCATCTCAGTTATACTGCAGAGATACCCTTGTAAGCACAGCCTCGACTCCCTACTCTTGATCTGCAGCACTCCTTGAGCTGCTTTGACAGTCCAGAAGAATAGAGCATTGCAAGGCACCTTGAATAGCCAAGAACATTGCTACTGAAAACCCAGTTTTATTAAGAACCATTGAAATTCCCAGGCTAAAAACAGATATGTGATTTTCTAAAGGTGCTTCTGCTGAAAGGTTAATTTTGTATTAGTTAACATCCAGGAGAGAAATTATGTCATCAGTGTACAGCTAGTAATTTGTCTCTAGAAGAGTTAAAGCAAAGAAAACTCTGAGTCATTAGAAAGGAATAATTCCTCTATTTGAAGCACACATGAAACAGGAGTCCGGATGGCAAAGGAACAAAGCCTTATTCTTTCATGTGCATTTGCTGAACGCCTTGGTGTCTTAGATAAAGGACAAGTATCTACTAGTGGATTACCATTATGAAAAAGTCAGGATTAAAAAATAAATAAATAATTCTCAGTGAGGCTGTGTAATTGAAACTCCATAGAAGTTCAAAAGCTTAGGCCAGTAAGCTCCTGGCCACCAGCTAATTCATGTATTTTACGACAAGAAGGCAGAATGCTAATTAACAGAACAGCATATGGAGGGGGAGAATGAGAGGACTGCATGGATATTCAGTGACAACCATCTGAACTTCAGAGGCAGTACAGAGGGCTATTAATGCACTCCCTTGCCCTGTCTGAGAGTGCTGACCTCACTTCTAATCCTGCCCCTCCAGGGTACTTAATTTCCAGCATTGCTCAACCCAGTCAGGCCTATTTAACAGTTTCTTTTCTGAGTTAGTCTCTTTGAAGAGGCCCTATTTTTCTGTTCAGTGACATGAAAGAGATACTGATGTTGATTATCAAAGGCATGTGCTCCAAACCACCAAGTGCCTAATGCCCAGGGGAGGTAATATTATCTCTGCCTTCAACATTTACATCCTCCCGCCAAGAAAGATGTGGTGGTTAACTAGCACATCTTTTTTCCTTCCTACTAATTTTACATGAGCTATTAATCAGAGGGGAAAATTAACTAATTCTTCAGCTTGTAGGTCATGCTAGGGCAGCGCTCTCATCTAGATTAAAAGGACTGTGGACTGGTGCAAAGTCAGCTGTGCTATTCCTTGGAGTCAGACAGGTTTATGTATGTCCTTTTTGCTACATTGCATGGATGAAGTTTCACTGCAAGTCTGTCCAGTGACTGCAAACCTTAGCCCAGCTGCACAGCTGGAGGGCTGCCTACCCCCACCTACTCCTGCTTCTGGGAGGAGTCTGTTCCACCTACCAGCTGCCACGGTAAAGATCAATCAACATCTGCCTGCTCGCTGTGAAAGGGAAAAGTCTCTTCTGAAGGAGAAGAAGGAGCTCTTGGGCATTCACCTTGTGATGAAGAGGGAAGGCCTGTCTACCAAGCAGTCATAATTGCCTGAGCTTTTAACCCAGAAATCCTTGAAATTCCACTGTGGGCAGGTGGAGCGCAGAGGTAAAAAACAGGGGAAGCAATTGCTACCTTAAATGAAACGACTGCTTGGGGTTTCTTTCTGTAATAATTCCCTGAGGAACTTTGTCTGCTGCAGGGCAGCAGAGAGAGCTGTGGCTCAGCATAATTGCATAAAGCACTGACAAATGACACCATTGCTGAAACTCATCTCCTGAAGCCAAAGTGATCATGCATGTGCAGCAGCAGGTCCTCTCTGATGCAGTGATTCAAGTCTTGTCCCATCATGACCTTCACTGTACAGCAGCTATGCTAGGCATGCATGTATATAACATGCTTTTTACTATGGATTCTGGGGTCTGGACTCCATGGCTCAAGAGGTCTCCTTCAGCTTTGTGTCAATTAAGATTACACAAAACCAGAGGGGTTTTTCTTGAGATGGGAATTGAATCCTAACTTCTTACCTTGTGTTTCTCTGCATCTTCCCACCAACCCCTCCCCACCCCCGCCGTCACTCTTAAGGTGCATTCTGACTTCCTAGATGACAAAAATAAGCAATCTCAGAATGGTGAAGGAAGCTGTTTAGCTGAAGTTTAGCTGGATCAGCATTTCTTCATATTTTGCCCATTTTAAAATCTTAGAAAGAATATTGCATTTACGGAATTTTTTTGTTTAAAAGATGCACACAAATCCATACTAAGGGATTTCAAGATACTGTGTGTGCTGATAATGAAAGCAATGTAGATATGGTCACTTAGTTTTAAATTTTTATCTGTGATAACATTTTGAACTAAGGGGCTTTGAGTTCTCAAAAATGGGTCATATAAACATCTAGACAGATTTATGGCAATTTAAGTAGGTCAGGTGCTCTCTTTTGAGCTGAGTACTAAAAAGTCTGGTGAAGGGTATCTAAACTCTTTTCAGTGAAATATGGCCATGTGAGTTTTTATAACATTTTACAAATATATTGTATAAGGACACTGACTAAACACTTAGAAACGTGTTGTTTTAACAGTGTCTGAAAGTGGAATGAACATGAGTTCCTCCACTACCCATGGATCCATTGCGGGCAGCTGTCATCTGCTTGTCTGTTGGGTTTTTCTTTTATAAAGATGTAACTACACGTGCAATATCTCATGTAATTATTGCAGTGGAGCACACGCGAAGCACTTCTGGCAATAGGAGTATCTGATCTGCACGTGTTCTTGCTGCAGTGCCAAGCCTGGGGAAGTTTTTCTGCTGCTTACTCGTGGACCTGCCCTTCCTACATGCAAACCTTAGATATTCATTCATTCTCTGTAAGAGCTGACCCCAAGTATTTCACAAAAATTATTTTGACTGAAAGAACCACACTTAGGTCAAGACTTTCAAGCCTTTGCTATGTTTTTGCTTTTGTCCTTTATCTGGCATGCACAATACAGATAAAAGCCTCCTTTGGCACTCTTATGTGGTTTTCAGCTCCATATTGCTACCAGCTAATGAATAATCCCTTCACTACGGAATTGCTAATGAGTTTCTGCTAGGAAACACAGAAATAACATGTAGGAGCAAATGTTCACAATGTGCCTTCAAAAAGAGCTTGGATTTGGTCTTCCAGAAGAGGATTCAGCAGTGTTTTCCGCAGTCTTAATTAATCCCAGAATGAAAAAGCACCGAGCTGTGTTCAGACAGTTCTGTTCTGATCAAGACTGACTTTATTCAATAGTGTGCACATAATAATGATACATTTTGTGATGACTGGGTGTATTCTGCCAACACTTAGCTCTGGAACAAAGGACAATGGCAGCGGTGTATGAAAATGTGTGTAAAAGCCCTTTACTGATGAGATCTACACTGGACAGATCAAAAAAACAGGATCCTTCACACAGGAGGAAAAAAAAAAAAGTATTATTGCTGTTTTATCTTGATTTGGAAACCAAGTGTTCTGGCTCATCACCAGCATCAGACTTCTGCTCTTTTATGCTTCAGCCTCTGGAAAGTCCAGCCTTGGACTGAGGCCACTGGGTAATAACTGGAGGCTGCCATTGATCCAGAAAACAGGAGGAGCTGACATAATGGCAGGGCTAGAGCTAACCAGACTAAATGAACCTCTGTTCCTCAATCGTGACTTGGAGGGAGCCATGGAAAGCAGGGAGGGAGGGAGCTAGCTAGCTAGCAGATAGTCCAGTCTCATGCTGAAATCAGGGCAGGCTGAACTGAATATCAAATGTTGGCTTTAAGCTGGGTGATGTGTTTTCCCAAAAATCTCATTTCTCACTAAGAACATTGGTCTTTGTTGTAGGATGTTCTTACATTTCAAACATTCCTTGTTCCAAGGCGAGTAACTTTACCTCATTTAAATTTCCTATGTTACAAGTAATACCTATATGTTTTCTGATCCAGCTTATTCCACTTGTGTCCTCTTGTGTATATAAACTCTGAATACTTCATGTAACCAAAAAAAAAAAATTTAAATGCTTTAGCAATTTATCTTGCTTTGGTTATTTTAGACTAGCTGTGAACTAAGCTGTTAATATATTTAGCTCTTACATTGGCAATGGCAGAGCTATAATGAAGAAAACTACATTTGCAGCAGGATTGCCAACAACATATGTGCTTGCTCTTGTCATTTGACAGAAAATTAAGAATTTTTACAATAGGCAAGCTGTGCAGCTCTGATTAGCTATATCCAGTTATCTTGAATAATCTCCTGCATTAAGCCTGTTTAGAAAATAGAGACTTTTAAGAGGAGGCTGCTGGTTTCCAGACCTCTAGCTTCATAGTAGTGGAACTCAGTAACATGTCAGCATTTCCATTTCAGTGACACTGGTACCATTTTGTTGAGATCTTCTTGTGTCTTATGGGGAAGTTTTTCTAAAACTGTTTAATTTTGTGTTTCCTTAAATTTGAACACTGAACTCCTGACCTCAGAACCACTGGAATCCATCAATCTTTGACCGCATCCCCCACGTATAACTGGGTCTATGTCAGCCTGCTGTGAGCAGGCTACATGATAACTACATGAATACTATGCAGACCAAACTTAATTAAAGCCTGTTAGTAAAGTGGCATTTCTAATATCCTGTGATACATACCACAGTTAGACTAATGTGGTCAAAATACATCCACTTTTTAATAACTTGTCATGAATGCCCTGGGCTTGGCTGTGATAGAGTTAATTTTCTTCTTAGCAGTTGGTACAGTGCTGTGTTTTGGATTTAGTATGAGAATAATGTTGATAACACACTGATGTTTCAGATATTGCTAAGTAGTGTTTACCCTGAATCAAGGACTTCCAGTGTCTCATGCTCTGCCAGTGAGCAGGAACATGGGAATTTAGGGGGTAGCATGGCCAAAACAGCTGACCTGAACTAGCCAAAGTGATACCCCATACCAGAGAAGGTCATGCTAAATCTGTGAACTGGGGGGATTTGGCAGGAGCCACCAGTCAGTGCTTGGGGATGGACTGGGTATTGATCAGTGGATAGTGAGCAACTGTATTGTGCATCACTTGTCTTTCTTGGGTTTTATCCTCCCTCTGTGTCTCTTTTTCATTACAGTTATTATTATTGCTGTTATTATTATTATTATTACTATTATCATTAGTATTATTAGTATATTTTATTTTATTTGAGTTATTAACCTGTTCTTACCTCAACCCATGGGTTTTACTTGTTTTTCCTATCCTACTCTCCAATGGCAGGTGGGTGTGTGTGAGCCAGCAGCTTCGTGGCAGCTTAGGTGATAGCTGGGGTTAAACCACCATAAAGCAGTATATAGGTTTTTCCACTGATGCAATTTCCACTACCAAGTTGAGACAGTTGGCCAATTTAGGCCCATTTTTGATTACTTAATGTGGAGACCCTGGGGGGCATCCCCTAGGTCAGGGAGACACAAGAAGCTTCCCTCAAAAAGTTGTTAAGGCCCCATTGGCTCCTTCCCCTGTTCCTATGGCCCTGAGCTGCTCCCTCCCTGTCCCCAGTTGGCCCTTATCTTTGTACTGCCCTGAGACCAGGTTCACCTCCAGCCCCTCAGGAGAGAGAATCCTGGAGTCTCC
>VXBC01001342.1:14483-124164 GCA_013399945.1 Ploceus nigricollis | reverse complement strand
TGATTACTTAATGTGGAGACCCTGGGGGGCATCCCCTAGGTCAGGGAGACACAAGAAGCTTCCCTCAAAAAGTTGTTAAGGCCCCATTGGCTCCTTCCCCTGTTCCTATGGCCCTGAGCTGCTCCCTCCCTGTCCCCAGTTGGCCCTTATCTTTGTACTGCCCTGAGACCAGGTTCACCTCCAGCCCCTCAGGAGAGAGAATCCTGGAGTCTCCCCACAAGTACCTTGGACCCTAAACATCTCACCGTGCAGCTGAATTAAACATCTGTGGATACCATACAAAGGCCCTTTTTGCTTCCTTACCCTGGACTTTACTAGCAGCTATTCAGGCTCCAACAACTTAAATGTCTATGAATCAGCTGATTAATTACTACCACTGCCAACACTACCCATTTTGCCAGTGGGCTGCATAGCTGTGTAGCTGTGAGCAATTAGAGAGCACATTCAGGCAGAGCATGATCTTCCCTAGAATGAACTCATATTTTGTGGAAGTTCCATGTCAATTTTTTCCTTCTCCATTCCCATTTCATATAATTCTTGAGCTCAGAGGACATCCAAACTATAGGCTCTATTAATCTTTTTCATTACAGCCTTGCCAGTGATCAGCACCCTGGAAAGTGTCTTGTGTAGTTTCTAGGAAGGTAATGGTGTTTAAAGAAGGCACAGTATTTTATCCTGATGGTGTTGGTTCTCTGTGTTGTGAAATTTTGCTGTTGATCTGCTCAGTATTATTAAACACTGCTCAAGTCTTTTATTCTCTGCAAGGGACAATAAATGTGTTTCCTTTTTTAGTATCTTGAATTGCTGCAAGAAGTGCTGGGGACAAGTCCAGTCTCAGAGAACATTCATCCACTGTATTCTCATGTGCTAAGTTCACAAATGTTAAGGACATCTATGCTACTCAGTAGCTCTTGTTACCTTAAAATAAGGTAGGCGGTTTCCGCCACAATTCTTCCCGAGGCCAGAATTTTCCCCATATTGTTCATATGATAGTAACCCATCAAAATTAATTTCAATTATAACACTCCGTTTTTGCGCTCTCTTTCTCATGCCAAGCCTTCCTGCAGAATTCTGTCAGTTTCTTTTATAGAATTTATTCCCCCAAATATACTTAAGAAGGTGATTTTAATGTTCCATACTAAAAATCATTCTCTTTCTGAGGCCACTTTCCCTGTTCTTATATTGCCAGAGAGAGATACACAAAAGCATTATATAATTTATTGAACATTGGAACTGATCTGGATAGTCCTTCTACTTCCATTACACTGCTCATCTGAGCTCAGCAGTCATCAGAGAAATGCTGGTGGTCTTGAACATGAACTGCTAAGTTTTTCCAGTTGACAGCTTTTGAGTGGAGGCACAGTTGGCCTAATACCTCTTCTTCTGGGCAGAGTTTTTACATGCAAAGCAACAAATGCAACCTATGGTTGAAGAGAAATGTAACCATTCTTAGTTATTTCATCCTTACACAAACATCTTTCAACACGGCTGTTCTGTACAAGATGACACTTGGATGGTTTCAAACAGATCTGTTATTGTCATTCTGATTATGGCATAGCTGAGGGCTTTGATCAGCACAGTAGGCAAAAAGGCTGCTGGCAGAATGGAAGCATTTTTTTAAAAAATGCTCCAAAAATAAAAGGCTGCAAATCCAAATTTAATCTTCTAAGCCTCGAGCTCCCCTCAATAATTCCCAGTTATGACCACACATCTTGAAGAAATAACATTACATATTAACACAGGAATCAGGAATACTATCATATTCCATTTGTAAATCATCTTACACCTTGCAGTCCTATTCCCACCTCCAAATCTCTACTGAGTTGCAGAGCACAAAGAAGAAAAGGCATTGCCTCCTCCTGTGTGGTTGCTTATTAGAATGGGGCTCATTCCTTGGCTGTGGCACAAATGATAATGTGCCCCTTGAGCTCCCTCTTGTAATTTTACCACTGGTTTACCTCAAGAGGAATTCTGTGAGACTGGAGGGGAAAGCTCCTTTGCAATCATCCACTGAATATGGGAAGTGCCCATAAGACAGTGAAGATCTGTGTGAGTGCTGTCTGTGGGATGATGCAGCCTGACCTCAAGCAGGGAGGGGAAGGCATCTAGTTCCTGCTAAACCTTGCACATATTAAACATCTTCTGGTGTGCCCATGTGTGTTAAACCACCATGAAACTCCTAGGGAAGAAAGGGATGTCATTAACGTAATTCCGCCCATAACCTGAACCAGCATCTGGCCCCAGTAATGAAAACATTTGCCCACTGTAAGCTACAGAGTGGCTTTTCCTGCTGGGTCTTCAATTGAGGCTAGAGCAAAGCCATGCTGCTGTGGGAGCAGAGCTGAGGAGTTTCTGCTGCACGTTGCCTGCTGTTTCTCCAGGGTAGTCAGGATCAAGCCCTAGCTCCAGTGGAAGAAGGGCAGTGGAGCTTCTCTTATGGTGAGTCTTCCCAACTGCACAAGGCAGAAGAGCATCTTCTGTAGACTCAGCTCTCTTACAAGTCACTAGGCTATTCATCATGCTTTTCCTCTTGGTTTTATTCTGCCTGTGACCACATCTCACTTGCCATTTAAAAGAAAAAGTCATGCAGTCCTTTTCCTGGGACAGAGACTACTCCTGCAATGCCCCACAGCCTGTTTGCTGCTTCAGAAAGCCCTCCCTGACTCAGTGACTTATTAGCAGCCAGGGCTTTGCGGGTGACCACTCACATGCCAACTACTCCCTGCAGCTGCCTCAGGAATTGTCTGCTTGCTTGGGGCTGAAACAAGAGTGTCAAGTTAAAGTAGTCTCTGCTCAGTCCCCGAATTCACATGGAGGAAATCATGAGAGGCAGCCTGGCCTGTGGAATGTGCCCATGGCATGTGCTTGCATTTGCTAGCATGACAACAGTCATGAAGAGCCTTTGAAACACTTTGGAGGCAGCGAGAGAGGAGGCATTCACACTTGTGCTTCTCCTGCACATTTTCAGTCAAGAAAAATTTCACCATTGAGCACATAACAGAGCAGGAGAAAGCACTGGTCCTTTCAAGTATTTTTGCAATACATTAATGTGATTCTTAGTGAGGACTCTTCTCCTTACTTGACCTGTTGTGCCCCATTGCATTAAATTTTACAAGGAGCACCTCTTGTGAGCTGGCAAGTAGCCCAATGTTGTGGCTTGAAAATCTTCACAGGTGCCTCCACGCTACTCCTCTCCCCTCCTTCATCTGCCTGTGGGGATTAGGGCCAGGCGGGCAGGGAGGGAGGGAGGTGGAAATCACCACAGAGAAGAGAGGAAGCAGAGCTGAAGAAGACAGAGCTGGAAGCCTGGCATGAGAAAGGGGAATATGAAAGCAGAAATAAGAGGGTCAAACAGAAGTGTTTTTGAGAAAGGAGAGAGGAGGTAGAAATAAGAAGTGATCCTTTTTAGTCTGCAGGTTCCCCAGGCCAGGAACCTTACCTGCCTCTGTGATTGCATGCTGTCCTTCTCAGATATTCTGACTATTGCTGTGTCATGTAGACTTCTGAGCACGGTGGCGGGAACCAGGGGGCTGGAGGGTGCCGCAGTAGCTTCTCTTTGCTAGAGACAGGGTGAGATGCAGATGCTATGCAAAGTTTTTTGCATTGCTAGACCTGTTGAGAGCTCTCAGGTAAAAGCTGTTGCCTACAGCTAAGGTATGGAAAGACAGTATAAGCGTGCCCTTTGGAAAGAGAGCTTAACAATTATAGAGGAAAGGAAAATATATATCATAAAATGAGATAATGTGTGTCACAGAACACCTTAAAAATCCTGTGCAGAGTTGCTAACGGCACTGTTGTTCTGAGGGTTCATGACCTTTACAGATTTGTCCTCAGCCTTCTTCCCAAATTTCTGTATATGCTCCTGCTCTGTATTCAGCAAGCTGAATGAATGAATGAATGAATGAATGAATGAATGAATGAAAAAAATAATTAATATGCGGCATGAAATGCTAACCTAAAACTTTCATAAGTGGATTCCAGTCTATAACTGTCCAGTTAAGAAACTGCAGCAGCTTTACAAATCAAGTGATACTAGACTTGGGCAAGCCAAGTGATCAAAGGTACAGCCAAGCCATAGTAAAACAAGCCAAAAAATCAGACATCGGCCAACAAGGCTGACTAAATATGTAAAATATGAAAAAAAAGAAAATACATAATATGCAAGATCACTATGGCCGCCAGGAAAAGGTGCCAAAATATCCCTCCTGGCTTTGGTTCTCTTGGCCTGGATCTACATGTGGATGCTGAGCTGAGCCCAAACGAGGCATCAAGCACGAGCCTGGCCTGCTTCTTCATTGGCTCAACAGCTCATCCTTGACAGAACGTGTCAGCTGGGTTCACTATGGAGATTGGCTTGTCCATAGGGAAAAAAGAAGAAAAGCCTGACCTGATCTCCCCTCATTGCCCCTGAAATGAGGCAACCTTTCAAGGTTTCATCAAGATCACTCCCACTGATGTTATAACACTAATTTCTGTTTCTGGTTTTTCAGCTGTGATCTGACTCCTGAGAACTAATGCCCCTGAAAGCAGCCAGGTCTGCTTTCATTTGTGTTTCTTTCTCCCCTGCACAAAACATCATAGGTTTAGAGAGGTGTGGAATGTATGGTGAATGCTTCCAAAGGCCAAACGTACTCCAAATATCACATTGACACAAAGGCGTTTCATTCGTGTTTTTAATTTCTTTAATGAGATTCTTCATCAAGGTCTGTAGATGGCAGTAGGTTGGTTTTCTCTGAGGTATTTTGCTCAAATACTTATGCAGTAGGGCATGTGTTTTTCTCTACACAAACTTGGATCCTCTGCAGGGTCAAGCCACACTGGAAGTGGTAACTAGATGCCATTCCCCAGTGACCTGGGTCAAGGACTGGGGAGGTACTCAGGGTATTTCACTACTGTATACAAAACTATTGACCAGCTGCTTAACCATGAATACCAACAAGTAAAGAAATTTCCTATATATCAACAGTAAAGCTGAAAAGCAACAGTACAACATGTCAACTTTTGATATTTACCTGTCTCTGGAGTCTCTCAGCTTTGCGCTCCTTATATTTACAATGGCTTTTGGCAAGAGAGACAAACGACTTAAAAGTAGATAAGAAGATTAAAAAAATATCTGAAAAGCTCTCTATATAGAGTCTTTCCATTGCCACCAGTGGCTTTTTGGACCAAGGCTTTCCTGAATTAGAAGTCAGAGACACAATGTTTGGCTCAGAATACACACTTAAAAAAAAAAAAGGTATTCATTCAGATTTGATGCTGATATGCAAAACAAATGTTAAAATTATTAGGATTACTTACGTGATAATTGTTTTTCTTCAGGGCAAAACAGTAATTTGAAGAAACCAGAACCATGACTGATCTTTTGGTTTGTAATTACCTTTATAGATGCACAATTGCATATTTGGCTCTGGCAATTGGAATTATTCTATTTGCTTTTCTTTGTGCATGTTGTCTGTAATTACTGCATCTGAGCACAGAAGATGCTCTGTAGCTGTTTTGTGAGACTGAAAGGATGAGGGAGCCTGTGGTTTAGTTGCTGGATAATTTCAAAGGCATTTTGAATACAACAAAATTCCTAAGGAATTGCCTGCTTTGTTGAGTTACTTTTATTCTTCTCTCTCTCTCTTTTTTTTTTTTTTTTTTTTTTTTTTTTTTTTTTTTTTTTTTTTTTTTTTTTTTTTTTTTTTTTTTTTTTTTTTTTTTTTTTTTTTTTTTTTTTTTTTTTTGTGTTCTTTAGGGTGTGGAGTGGGAGGAGAGATGACAAGACCATATGGGCTTATTTACTACTCACAGAGGAGTTCAAGCATTTCTGTGCCTGCTCTAAGTATTGTGGAATGTTGCTAACAATTGTAAATAATTTTATGCTTATTTTGCAATCTGCTTGAACTGCATGACTGAAACCCTTGGTTGTTTTGCAATTGTCATGAATGGATGGAAACTGAGATCTTAAACAAAAATGTGATGCTGAAGTGTACTTCCCCTTTCTTAAATCTGCAGATAGGTTCATTGGTGCCCTTCTCTGATTTTTGGAAAACAAAGGGCTGGATGAGAAGAACTGGTCAAAACATGAGGATTATGACTAAGGACAGACGATTCAGCATGATTGTACCATATTTTCATTTCCCCTGTGCAAAGAACAGAGAACTTTGTTCTGTGTTCTGTCTCTGCACAAAATACTTTTGGCATATAGTAAATTTGTTGATTGGCATACTAGCTCATATATTTTGGTTTTTATTTGTTTAATTGGAAAGGTCCCTTTACAGCATTCTGGCATAGTAAAACAACTCCAACACAGACATAATTTTCAAGGACTCCTGTCTGATGTCTAGACTTCTATCATATACACACACACATTCTTGTATATAAGAGAAGTGCTAGGGGCTACAACCTTGCCCATTTGGCAGAAGAGGACTCTTTTCCATAAAACTAAGGGTTATGTGTGCTGCTTTCAGCCAGTGGAATAAATTCCCCCAGGAACTGAGGTCCTGCACAGACTTTGCACTGTCTGCCTGCCTGCTGCAAGTGCAAAGTGACTTTTTCAGCCTTGTCTTCTGTAGTATAGATATATATGAACATACATAACCACAATTTAAAGTAACCCCTCAAAAATAATACAACCCAATGAACTTCACTGCTCATGCCTGTCTTCCCTGAGGAATGGTGAACAAACAGATGATATGGGCCAAATCTTAGTCACATGGGAAGCTTTCAGAAACTGCTCAAAAGCTATGGTAAAGTGCAATATCGGAACATGAACACAACAGGAGGAAGTTATTCCCTGCTGCTTCTTGCTGACAGCAAGCTAAACTTTTGGGCAGGACTTAAGCCTTTTTTTGCCGGAATCTCCCTCTTAAATGCTAATAATTTTGGTTGCATACTTTATTTTCTAATACACACTTCTCCTTTGGCTTCATGACAGTCAAACGGGATATACGTGAGGGCAAGGGCACACTCCAAGTTTACTCCTGTGAGCTATGAGAATCTGGTCCCAGAACTGAGTTAAACTGAATCAGACATGAGCCTCACTAATTTTGCTATCTGTCAGAAGCAATTCCATGGGATCCGTTGTGGCTGTTGTTTCTTCAAGAAATTTGTTTCTACAGAAGAATTTTTAGTTTCTCTTAACTCTTCACCTGGACCTTGCTTTGTACTTTGAGGGACACCATACCTGAAGGAAGCAAGGAAAGTGAGATCTACAACCTAGAGCTATCATACTTCCATTTTTACCCTGGACTTTGTCTCCTCTGATATTTGTCAATTTAGCAGATTTTCAGGAGCATTCAAAATTCTGAGGAGACATTTGAAAAACCTGAGACAACAGAGAGAAAGACGTGATAAAGGGAAGTGCAGTGCAGCCACAGACTGCATTTATTTCTCCCTGAAGGCACCTCTTTGGTGCGGTGGCAGGTGGAGAGCCCCAGGCAGATGGAGCTGGGTGGAGATGCTCCAGAGAATAAGCCAGGGGATGAGTGAGGCTGGGGTGCCAGCCTTCACCACAGCCAGAGACAGGGGAAATACCTCGAGGGAAAGATGGGATTTTTCCCTGTGTTGTACCTCAGCAGTATCTGGCTCTGTGTTATCAGCGAAGCTTCAAATAGCTTATCTTTTGCCTGCATATGTATGTGTTTTTCCTCCTTGCCAATCCAACATTTATTCATTAGAATGTGTGAATAATAATCCCCTGAGTAGATATGGGTAATATAAAAGCATACTAAAATCCCCAAATATTCGGGGAAAGATCTTATCTTTTGTTACATGGAAAGATGTCTGCAGTCTGGCTTCAATAAAGGAATAACTTAAAAGGCAGAAAAATAAGCAGCAGAACATCAGCTCTCACTTCAGTGTGTAAACTTTGGAAAGGCCACCTGTCAGATCCCTGGTGGAAAGCCGCATTTTGTTTGGCATCTGGCTGATTGCCATGATGAAATGTTGAAGTGTTTGGAAACCTGTGGAACTTTCTTCAAAAGGCACACTTCCCCTCCCCCTTTCTCCAAATAATTAAATCTTAAATGTTCTGGCTTGCAGTTAAGAAAAGATAAAACACAACGGCAGGATTCTTTCAAACACACTAGCTAATAATGTGGGGGCCTTTCGAGTTATTTATTTTAGCTTTCCCCACATGAATTACAAAAGAAATTGCCTCAGTGTCACCTTAACTTTTCATCCCAGGCAGTCACTGATTCTGATCTTGCTAACAGTGAAGTAAATCTGAAGTAACTCTGCTGAAATGTGACCTACTTGCAGAGGGCTGCCTATTTATTCCAGTGCAAAATTGGCATGCGAAAACAACTGTGATCTTTTAAGTCTTATCCTGTCATGAAGTGTATCAGTCAGTAGAAGCTACTCCAGATTTGGGAGACTCACAAACCACTCCTGATTTAGCCATTGTGACTAAACAATGTCAGAAAACAGAATGAGACCCACAAATGTCATCTGAGTGACATCTTGTCCTGTGAAAAGATAAAAATTTCACGTGAAGTCTGTTTGATGGCAGGCATATTTTGCGCTGATCACTCATTTTGACTGTTTTCCCCAGCAATACATTGTGTTTCAGGGTCCTGCTGGAAGCAAGTAGTTTTATGATTCCAGCACTTTTAGGAATGCAAAGCTCCAGATTAACACCATCTGTTGTTTGAAGATAAAAGTAAAGACACTGTTGTTAGTGGCTAGTTCTTTTTGTAATTGCTGTTCTTTTAAGAAGCAGACATTATGAAGTTACTCCTTCCCCAGTAGATGTATATGGGACTGCCGACAAGAGGATATATGCTCTTGAGAAGTTGAACCCAAATTTTCTTACAGTTACATGTGCTATTTAAGAAAAAAGAATTTGGTTTTACTCCCTGAAGTTGCTTCTTGGCTTTAGTGCTCTCAGGCACTAGAGAATGGAGGGCCTGCAGTCACCAGTGGCCTTGCTGCACAGACTGGGCTGCCAACATTCAGCCTTCTCCCACTAACATAGCTTAAAGCAAAGCAGGAGTAGTCAGTCTGCAATGTTTCTGCCAGAATGGTAGTGCCTACAGATGAAACCATGTGCTGCTGAAATATTCCCCACTGTTTTCCAGCATGTGTTATGCACACTGTATAAGGGGGCAAGTGCTGTTCCTTCTGGGGATCTCACTCTCTGTCTTGCATATGGGAGTTGGAAGAGTGCAGGGACAAGTCAGCTTGATGATCTTGTCTTGCATGCTGGTTAGTAGACCTAAAGAGGGAAATGAATTTGCCCCAGGTAAAGGAGCACAGCCAGAACCAGGAACACAACTGTAACTGTGCACTTCGCTCTGCACAGGTCTGGCAGCATTTTGGCCTGTCAAAGGCTTCCATACACTGCCCAGCTACAGCTGGGAATTAGCACAGGACAAGGACCAAAAGGCATTTTGGGTTCAAGCACACTGTTTAGACAATAAGGCAGTTTAGCTTACCCTATAGCTGTGCTGTGCTTGTTGTCCTCAGGGTGAAGAGCAGCTGAGCAGAGTCGGCTCATCTCATTCACCACCACACTCTGATCCACCCTTGGGAGAAGCCCAGCACCCAATGACTTGATACCTGTTACAGGGTCACTTTTGAGATGCATGATGTATTTCCTACTGGATCCCATGAGGTACAAGTCAGGCTTGCTGCCATTATCTCTTGACTCTGGCTCAACATGGTTTAATATCAATATCAGTATTATCTGAGATAAAGGCAGTTGAAGATACAGGTAATCAGATGGCAAACACCAAATTCAGCTTGCAGGAAATGGTATTGTCTTTACTGACACATGCTGAATTTCATCCAGGAATTTTGGGGTCCGTAACAAATCCTGTCTCACATCTTTTGATGAAAATCTGGAGGTTTTATATTTCATTATCCAAGTCTTGAATATTTTTTCTCTGCTTTTAGTGAGTACAGTAGTTTAAAGAGGAGTTTTGTGCAAATAGTAAGAAGAGCAAAAGTCCTCTAGGACAGGACTGGTCCTCGATATTTCAAAACTAGTGACAGTGTCATTATTTTAAATAAAGCAGCATATTTCATGGCTCCAACATTTAAAATATTTTAAATCTTTTTACATTACAAAACTAAATCAGAATTTAAAAAGGTATACATCTACTAATCACAAGCATATTTTTTGATGTATTACAAAAACCAAAAAAACCACTGGGATGCAGACAACACTGAAAAAGGTTTCACTTTAGTAAAATTTCTTGCCACATCCTGGAATCTCTACTTAGGTAAACACAGTGAGAGGGTTATGAGAAGTTTCTTAAAGTTAGGCCTGCAAAGGTCCATCTAAAATTTCCAAAAATAAGTGCAAAAATGGCTCCCAAGTGGAACCAAAGGCCAAGTAATTGCTGGTCACATTACCTCATGTTGCCTCAGGGCAATCACAAGCACAGACACAGGCTGGGGAGGAGAATGGATCAGAAGAACAGACCTGAGAAGAAAGACTTCACAGAATCACAGAATCGTTAGGGTTGGAAGGGACCTCTAGAGATCACCTGGCCCAAACCCCCTGCCAAGGCAGGGTCACCTAGAACTGGTTATACAGGGTGGGTTTTGAATGTCTCCAGACAGGGAGACACCATGACTTCCCTGGGCAACCTGCTCCAATGCTCTGCCATCCTCAGCATACAAAAGTTCTTCATCATGTTGAGGTGAAACTTCTTTTCTAGTTTATGGCCATTGCTCCATGTCCTGTCACTGGGCACCACTGAAAAGAGTCTTGGCACCACCCTCTTGGCATCTGCCTTTGAGGTATTTATACATCTTTCTTGTACTGAGTAGCCCAGAACGGGACACAGCACTGCAGATGTGGCCTCACCAGGGCTGAGGGGCAGGACCACCTCCCTCAACCTTCTGGCCACACTCTTCCCAATGCACCCCAGGATGCTACTGGCTCACCTGGCTGTAAGGGCATTGCCAGCTCACGGTCAACTGGTCATCCACCAAGACTCTCAGGTCCTTCTCCAATAGGTCAAGCAGTGTGGCCAGCAGGGTGAGGAGGGGATTCTGCCCCTCTGCTCTGCTCTGGTGAGGCCCTACCTGCAGTGCTGTGTCTTGGTCTGGGACCTCTAAGCAAAGAAGAACATAGAGCTCTTGGAGTGGATTCAGAGGAGGGCCACAACAATGACCAAAGCGCTGAAACACCTCTCCTGTGAAGCCAGGCTGAGAGATCTGGAATTTTTCAGCCTGGAGAAGGCTCCAGGAAAACGTAATAGCAACCTTCCAGTATCTAAAGGGAGCTTACAAGAAAGCCAGAGAGGGACAACCTGCTGTTCCCCTTTGAAGCTCCTCGGTGTTCCCCTCAGACCTTCAAAGATAAAGAGGCATCCCAGTCTTCCATAGCTAGCCTTCAGGGGAATTATACTGCAACCGTGTTGGGTGAAAAGCTGACAGACAGCTTAAAGGACTTTTTCCTGGCTTAGAATCTGGGGACAAGCCCTGTGGCATAGCCCCTGAAGCCTCCCACTTGGTGAAAAGAACAACTAAAACCCTTTAGAAGCTGTGTAAGGGTATTTTCACACAAAGATTTTTTTTCTCCAGAGCCTCTTCCTGTGGGTTTAAACTACAATGGGGATAGTTCAGACCACCGTAAATGTTGGTACAATTGTAGGAAAACAAGAATCCAGTTTGTCCTTTCCTGTCAAAGAGTAATTTCTTCACTCTGAAAGTGATGACTGAGCCCTGATCCAAAGAAATCCTGAATGCTCAACAATTCATGTTAAAGAGCAAAACAAAACCCAAAATCCCCCTTTTATTCTGCCATAGTGTTTTGGTAACTTTTCAACATGCTGTCATCTGGTGACAACAAAGACCTCATATCTCCTTTCAAAAGCCTTCCTTTTGACCTTGTACTAATTAGAGTACATGTAAAAACAATTGCAGATTAAAATTCAGAATAATATCTGTGTTAGCTATTTCTAAAAATAATGATGAATGGCACAAAGGAATATCAACACATCAGCTTTGCGTAAGCTGCTTGTGATTTGTAGATGTCTTTGGTTAGTCTACAAACTTGCACACATTTTTTTGACCTTTATGAGGTTATGCTTTGCTCAGATTGCTGGTCATGTGTTTAAAAGCTAATATGTTGACTTTGTTTTTAAAGCAAGCATGGGGTTTATAAATCCAGGACACGTTTTCATCCCCATGGTACAGGGGTGTATATATGTCAGGATGTACTACTCAAAGAAAATACCTTAGAATCATACATGGGCCTGCTGGAATTTTGTGTTTGACAGAATATGCCCATCCCAGCTGAGAGAGGATAATGCAAATAACGTAACTGCAATATTTGGGAATTTCATTGGGGGTTGTATAATACTGCATCCTCTTGAGATTCAGTGATGAGCTCTCCACATAATTTATTAAGCACGTAAGAAATGTGAGCACCTAATCCCTATTTGGATCTGGGGAAACTTGATCCTCATAGAGATTTTTCGTCACTCTACAAAGATTGCTCCAGCCCCAATTGTGTCCTGAAGGATAAGATAGAAAATTCCTTGAAGTAAAACCTGTTTCAGTCATGTGTATCCCTCTCCTTGTTTCTTATTACCATGAGAAACCAGGAGATTGTAATATTTTCAAGGTTTTGTTCTCACAAGGTGCCTGTGGAATAGACTGCTTGGTGCTGTCTAACTTCTGTGCATTTCAGTGAGCAGCCGAGATATGTTTTCACTGAGAAATGATCCTGAACAGCCTACACTGTTATTCAGAACGCCTGTGGGTGTGACAGGAATTGGTCTTCACTGTATGTTTCCTTCCTAAGATTTTAAATAAGGATAGCAAGATGTCTGGAAAGACTACAATGGCAAAGAAAACAATAATCCAGAGCTACTGAGTAATTCACTGGTTTGGGACAGTGGGAGTTAATGGGAGCTGTGACAGCTCAGCTCTTCAAAGGATGTACTTAGAGACCTTGTCTCATTCATCTGTCCCACCCCTCTGGCCTATGTCCCTATATAATAAAGTTACGTGAGAGGGACTCAGGGTTGTATGGAGCCTGGAAGCAGGTGACAGTCTCTGAACAAAGTCATCTGTCCTTGCCTGCCTGGAGCCTGCTCTGCATAGTCTCAGGGCCAAAAATCAGTTGTTAGGGCAGCACAAATGAGCTTGTCTGCTTTCATGAGCCACCATGACTGGGGATTTGCTGACAGGCTACTTAGGAACAAGCAGGAAACCTTAGCTCATTTACACTTGAACAGGTCAACAGCAGATCTGTACACATAGTAAGGGACTTGCAATGATGCAACATCCCCCTTTCCTGTCAGTTCATGAATAGAGAGATGATCTTTCATTTGATGCAGCAAGAGACAGTACAGGTATCTAGAAGCAGCATGAATCTTGATCTCAAAGAAGAGCAATGTTATCCTGAAGATGTAACTTACTGATAGCTTTTGTGGTGTCATCAGGTAAGCAGACTGGAATCAGTCTATCTTAGATGCTTTTTACTCACTGTGCAGACCAATACTACAACACAGCAAAAAGCCAAGCCTTTCTGATCTCAGCTTATGCCCAGAAACACGACAATTGGTGAGCCTCATCTTCTTCTAGCCTCACTGGCATAACTACAGACGCCCTTCTTGTTCTCGTAAGAGTGATGTTGAGGCTGGGAGAAGATTGCTCATGGTCCTTAGTACTTTCTCTGGTGTTAGTGATAAAAGGATGCCTCTCAATGGGAATATAAGAAACATCCCAACTTGTCCAGCACAGTGTCCTGCAATTCACTGCTGAATAGGACACAAGTGGAAACAGTCAGTGTGTCAAATGAAGCTGATCACATTCCATAGGACTTTTCTAGCCCCCACAGGTGGACACCCAGGCTGTATGCACCGCCCAGCTCTTATGCCAAAATTTGTTCACTACTTTGACTCCACAGGAAAAACAATCTTCAAGAATAAAGACTTTCAGGCACTGGTCTCCACTTCAGATGGTGTCAATTTATATACCCTTAGCAGATCATGCCGTCAGTACAGAAGTGGGTTGAGGACAACTGTAGTAGAAATAAGGTGAACAGCACTCCAAAAGTGGCATTTAGTAACTAGACAGCCCTGATGCAAAGAGATTGAAGTTTAAAATAAGAAGTTTGCAATGAAGAAAGATAGACACCAGAGAGAAACAGAGTACCTGGGCTATCTGTTCTTTCCACACCACTCAGTTTTGTATTTTTCTCTGACATAATGCTGCTCTGGATTCTGCTTTCTCTGGCAAATCACCAATATGGAAATTCCTCTTCATTTTTTCAGGAACTAAACTTCCCAGCCTTCATTCTTCACATCCAAAATATATGCATATACATGTTTAAATGCTTGCTCTTTTTTTTTTTTTTTCGTATTATGTCTGTATTTGATCATGAAGGAAATCCTACAACTTACTCAATACAGGACTGTTCAGTGCTGGAACACTTGTATCCAAGCCAGCTGTCCCAAATGCACTTACGTTATTGAAAATAATTATCTAAGTTTGTCTCACTAATAACAGAAGTTCTTTGCTAACCAGTAGAAAACATATCACTTCTACAAGTGATATTCCCTCAACCTTCACCTTCTTCCCTTTTATTTTACAGTTCTGATTCACAGATTTCTCATTTCAGTTTTGTTTCATTTAGCAATCTTCCATTACTCATGCTGAAACTGTAAAATGAAGGGCCCAGTTACAGCATTAGGTTTTATGACTTTTTGTGTGTATATGAGTGGAATGTGTGTATAAAACCATAAATGAATACATAAAGAGATCAAGTTAAACATGGCACGTACACTGGATTGCTTCTCCTCTTTGTAGTTATTTCCACTTGCATATAGCTTTGCCAGGCTAGGACTGCAAAGGTTAAATCTTGCTTGGAAAGCTTTAAATTACATCTTTCTGAACTCTGAAGTGCTTGACATTGCAATTCAATTTTCTTCAACAGAGGCTTTTGTTTGTTTGTTTTGGTAATACACCAAGTCTTTCCTTTGAAAGTCAGCTCAACATTCGTATTATAATAACACCTGGAAGCTCAGAGCTAGAAGTAAAATGCTGTTGGGCCTAATTGCAATAACTGCTCTCTAAACATAGATGTCCTTGTCCCAAACGTACAAGATATGACAAATATAAACAGCTGGGTAAGATTAAAAAAATAACGAAATTGAATAGGATATTTCCAGTTCTTAGGAATCAGTGCTCAAAACTCTTTATTCATTTATCCGTAATTCAGGTGGAAGTGGATGCTTAGGGGAAGAATGTAAGAATAGTGCAATTACAGAATGACCTTCCCATTGCTTTACCTCCCTGATTCCAGTACTAATTTGTTCAGGGGCTCCTTAAGTCACAGGTTGAATCTACATTGTTCTGTTTAGCCATGTTGCATCAGCTGTTTTTCCATGAATCTGTCTTAATTATTTTATAAAAGTAATTTTGGGCTCCAAAGCATCCTGTGACAATGAGTTCCCCATTTTAGTTAGTTGCAGAAAACATATTTAATTTTGTTTGCTTTGAACTGCTTGTCTCATAACTTAATTAGTTGCCAATAAATTCTTACAGTTAATTGTTCCCTATTTATTTTCTCTGAAGCAAGTCACTTAGTATCATGAGACCCTGATACAACTCTCTACAACTCTCTATGCTTTAGTTTTAGCCTGAATAATTCTGTATTGTTACTAACTTAATTACCTTATTCTTCAGTCCCTTCCCAGTTCATTTAATGAACTGCATGAGTCAGTATAGCTCTTCATATGGGCCTTACTGGTAACCTCCTTCAAGTGAACAAGCCAACTATTTATTCTAACCCTTTATTTTCTAAAAAATTAATAATCTATGTGACCACTCCCACGACAGTTCAGTTCCTTTTAGCATTCCTGTTAAAAGATGTCAAATGCTTGTTGATAAAATCACTGTATCAATTGAATCAATGTTACTTACAAGTTCAGTGACTGGATCAAAGAACTGAAATAGATTTATAAAATAATACTTTTCCTCTAGAAGGCTTTACTCTCCTCTTCAAGTCTTTCCTAGATACATCGTAATTATCCATATGTGCACTAACTCTGTTCTTTTTAAATTTTCCATTGTATTTATCACCTTGTATTTCTCTCGTGCTTGGGCTGATTTAAGCAATATATCATGCACCACAGCTCAGTTCTAGCCTTCACAGTGAGCTCCTCTGGACCATTTAGGTAAATACCACATGGTCCTGATTAACAGTTATTGTGTGGTTTGCATTTTTGTCTAGGCACAAAAGTCCTTGTATCAACACTTCAGTTTGAGATAAATCTTCAGACTCTTCCTCTGTAAAGGACAGTCCTGGTATGGGAAACTCCATAAACTTCTCTGCAATGAACAGTGAAGCCTTGGCATCAGCATTAGGTTTTACACATAGATCATTTTTCAGGCTCACTGATTCTCTGGCATGTGTCCTACTTTTGATGTTTGAAAAGTTTCTATTATTGGTTTTTTAATACCTTTGGTAAATTGTGCTCTTCATCTTGGCCTTTATGTTTATCTTGACAATGTTTATGATTTCTTCTATTTTCCTCTTAAAAATAACCCCCAGTTCTGAAGAATGCAATATTACACCTGATAGCTTTTGTTGTTGTTGTTGTTTTAGCTGCATTGGTTTCTTTGTTTACTGACTGAAAATTTTTAACTGATAGAAAATATTTAGTATTTCAACATAGTGACCCTAAACCTTCTTGCTCTCATTCTCCTAAGTGTTAACTTACCCTGTTAGTTACTCCACCTGATTAGCTTTGGCTTATCTTTCACTGGCTTTTCTGAGATTCAGTGCCAAGGGTCTGCATTTCAGAATGTTTCTGAATTAACACATTGTGATTCAGCTCCTGCTTACTCATCAGGCCTAATCCAGGAGCTTCACTTCTTTGGATCTTTCATTATTTTTTTCAAATTGCTACTATTTTAATTATTTATAATTTCAATCAGCCTCCTCTTGTGGGATATTTACCTCTTCTGCAGTAGGGTGACTGAAATTCCCAGTTACTATTGTATTTTCACCCTGACAGCTTCTCATACCTTTAAGAGTCAGTTGGAGTTTCTAGGATTCTGAATGTGTTTTTTGTGTTTTTTTCCTACAACCTCAGTTCTCTCCAGGTGCTACAGAGCATAAGCTGTCTACTCCTGTCTAGTGTATTTTCATGTTTATTATATTCAGCAAAGTTTGAGGAAAAGCTCTTCAGCTGTGTCTCCAAATACAGTAGCAACCTTATTCCATGGATTCTGGTATCCTGTCTTTAACGCTGTGCAGTTCAGGATCTCAGACTAAGGAGAGGCCCTGTGCAGTACTTCAGATGAAAGAATTCTTCTTACAGATCTACTGCAACATGATCAGAGCCAAATTATTGTAGATTTCTACATCAACACTGAAACTGGTGAATTGTTCAATGTGCTAGAACAGGTTTTATGAATATATCCAAGAAACATTCCAAAGCAGATTATAGTAATGTTAAGAAGGTCTTCTTTGAATATAAGTCTTGGCAATGGACATTTAAGCTTAAAAATAGCAACCCACAAGTCTTAAATTATTGTTTCTTTTTGCACCTGAACCTTGAAATTATGGTAAGATTTCATGTTAGATTTATAAAAAGAGGGTACTTCCTTTGACAAGATTATCAATCACAGATATCTCACACCTTTAATAACTTTGTGTGAGTGGTGAACAGCAATGACTCATTTACTTCTTGGCACAGTACAGCTCCCTGTCTCAGTGTCATAGTTAGAGATGAAGGGAGAAAATTCAAAACATCTAAAAATACAAACTTAGGAAAGTGGGAAGAGAAATATTTAAAGACACTATTTCTAAAAGATAATAGAATGGAAGTTTCCTCACATATGTGGATCTAAACTACTACAGATCTAAATGGGGAAAATCAAACAAAAGTATTTTATTAACTGTTAAATTGAAAGCAAATGGACCATCTTAAGGAATTATTTTTACCATATGGTACCAGCTGTAATGTTATATTCTTCCTGCTCCCCTTTCTGCATATAGTAAGCCATATCTATCTCTTCACTTTTTAATCTTGTTTAATACCAGAAAGAAGTAAATGCCAAAATGGCCTATTTCTATTGATGTCATTCATTCCCAGTAAGTTAAGTTTTCATTTCAGGTACAGAGCAATGATTGCACATCTGTTTTCTGTGGCTGTTTCTGTGGCTGATGCATCTGCACAGACTGCAGTGAAAAAGGGGATGTGCACAGTGTTAAATTGTTAAAGATGGAGGGACATAAAATGATAAAGGATGAGGATGCTAAGATGAAAAAAACTGACGAGTTGACCAATAAATGAATTTTTAAAATTTTTTACTTCTGTTCATATTCAGTAAAATAACTTAGTCCCAGGCCTAATATCACAGATGGGAATTACTCTGAGGCTCATCCTGGTTTTCATTGCTTTGGGAAATCTTTATAATGTCATGTCTTCTCTGTTATCTGCAGCAGTATTTCAAGCAGAGATGTACTCCTTCTTCACATATAACAGTGTTATGCTATTCCCAATCCTGAAGTCTCAGATAAAAACTTTTATTTTTTCCTGTGAAGAAAGTCCACTCCTTGCCTGTGTTTTAATTACCCTGTGAATTTTGTCTTTTATGTCCATATTAAAAGTCTCTCAGTTTATACTCCAAAACCAAATGGGTGATTTGAGACAGTATTTTTCAAGTAACAGCTCTTATTGCTGTAGGTGAAGCTGAGTGATAGATTAAAGAGGACATAAAGGCACCAAATTCTGTAGCCTTCAGTAGCTGTGGTAGCTTGGGTTGAGGTTGATGGCTCCACGTGCCTTGAGGTGACGGAGCTGCAGAGCTTGAGTGCAAATATTTCTTCCTTGTACCTTTGCCAGGAGATCCAGTCCCCCTCAAGACTGGAGGAAACAGCTATCATATAACACAGTGGATGATTCGGGGTTGTTGGTCGGAACAGGAGCTAAGTCTCCAGGTATCGTGACTATTGAGGGCTGAGTACAAAGCTGTTGTACTCTGTCCCAATACTGTTTCCTCTTCTGTGTGTGCTCAGAGGTGTATCCTGTGGAAGCAGAGACTTCCCTGCCATCTTAAGCTCTAACAGGAGTTAAGGCAAGGAAATGCTGAGAGAGCTGAAGTCCTGAGGACACTGTTGTATGTACTCCTCTTGTGACCACGATCACATGCCTTTTCTTCCAGCACACTACAGAACACACTGGAGCACATCTAGTGTGAGCCATCCCAAAGCATGTATGCTGTAAATTCGAAGACAGCTACAGTGGAAAGCTGCAGAGGGAAAACAGGAAGATACAGGCTCACACTTTCTTATGGGAATTTTCCAGGTAGCTCAGAGAAAGAATTGGACTTCAGAAGTGTGAACCAAATAAAGAATTAACCAGGAATATCTGCAGTATTTCCAGTAACAGAGGATAGCAGAGAGCAACCCAGCACAACAGAAATGTCACAGATCAGATAGCTAGTGTCATTCTGGTCAGGAGAGAAAAGGTTGCCTTCCTGGAACCAAGAGCAAGCAGGCACACATTCGAGCAAGTGACAAGCTTTTGAGAGCAGACTTGATGTCTGAGAGGCTGCCTCATCTGCATGGGTTTGTTTTCTTTTCTTTTAAGCTTTTATTTATAAATATTTTTTAAATTATCATCCACTCAAAATGTTATAAGCACTTTGATTTTCACTTTATCTTGGCCTGGATTAATTGGGATTTAGAGAGAGATGAATAATAAATAATTTCTTAAGCAGGGAACACTAGACAACAGCTGAATGTATCTGTTAGAAGAGCACTACTCTGAGAAGGACAAATGGATTCAGAGATAGACCTGGTCCTCATATAAGGGGACAGATGACACTGATTTTTTTGTTTGGATTATATGTTGTAGCTTGCACTAATAATTTTTACCCCTCTCTACTATTAGGAAAATGTAGATTTCCTTCAAAAAGCTGTACTTGGCTTATGCCCACACTTAGAATCTTTTCTGTGTGGTGCCACAGAAGATTGCCAGGCACTCTCTAAGCCTAGCTTGAGACATCTGCAGTAGGAGGTGGGTCTCTACTGCATTTTCAGGAAGGATGTACTCAGACTGGTAACAGTCTAGCTATGACAGGCTGACAGGCACTGTAGGATGCCAAATGCACTTCAGAAACACGGTAAATTAAACCCACGCCGTGCCCTCTCCTGCTGTTAGGAGAATGGCTTTGTACTGCTTTTTGTGTAGTCACTGCTAGCTTGATACCCACAACCAAGACAGATTGTTTAAATCTAGTTCAAGTATTTGTGCATAGCATAGCAATGCAGAAGTATCCAGGAACTCTCATTACATTGAACAGACAATCTATTTTATATTTTTAGTGGAAAGAAAAAAAACAACAACCCTGCAGTCTAAAAAATATTTACATAGGACATTGCAATTATTGTTCAGAATTAATGAGTTTTATCCCCTCCTTTTGGCTTAAAGAACACAAAATCCCAATGAAAGGAAACAGATGTAGTTGTTTTAAGCATTTCCAAAGGAAACTGCAGTAAAGTCTGAAACATCACTGTATAAAAGCCTTGTGTGTCATGGAGATGTTCTGATATTGTTTTCATTTGCCAGCTGTGTGTAAAGAGGGAGTTATGTCTGTGGCCAATAGATCTTCCCACATCAGAGCAGTAACAACAACAAAGCAACGGAAATATTAGGAAAACGCTAACTTTACCTTCAAATACACTTGATTTTCCTAAACAAGAAACGTGGATTAGGAATCAGTTCAAAGAAAAATGGCCAGAATTTATAACGCTCTACTGAAAAAGACAATAAAAGGAAGAAATAGCATTAATAAAATGAAATAGTCTAAAGGGAGTTTGGCCAACAAATAAGATATCAGAACATTACCTCCTGGCACTCCTTGTTAGCTATTGCTTGTCAGTCTCTATCCTCCAAGAAAAATACCAGCACTTTCAGTTGATCTGAAGAGATATGGCATAATAAACTAGCTAAGAATTTCTGGGACTGCAAATCAGGTGATTAAAGTCCAGCTCCTGCCTCTGCCTTTACCATTGGTGTTAAATGTTATTATCTGTGTTATGGTAACACCTAGAAAACTCAGTGTAGCAGACATCTCTACAGCAGACCCATAAAACTACAGTCTTTGCCCTGGAAACACCTGCAGCCTGGTGATAGAGGCTTCCTGTGCTTTGGTCTTTCTATCAGTCAGTGAAATGGGGAACTTCTGTTCGACCGGGATGTCTGTATGACCCGTCTGTGGGTTTCCAATTGCTCTTTTTCTCTTTCTTTCTACTGACCACTGTGCTGGAAAAACAACTGTTTGAATATAGCAATCTGCTGGTGACAGGTCTGGTTTTGCATTCAACACTACACACTGCAGGGATATGTTCAAACTTTACTACATATGGACTCCAAGCTACTGAACATGTTGGGAGAAAAACTAAATCAACACATCCAAGGGATAAAACTTCTTAAAATGCTTTTGAACCACATGGATGTATGATAGCATGACACTTTAAATTACTGACTGCACTGGTTTCAGCTGGGTAGTGTTGATTTTCTTCCTAGTAGTTGAAAAACCCAGTGCTGTGTTTTGGATTTAGCATGAGAATCATGTTGATAACACACTCATGTTCCTGGTTGCTGTTAAGAAGTGCTTACCCTAAATCAAGGTCTTTTCAGTGTCTCATGCTCTGCCAGTGAAGCAGGTGCACAAGAAGCTCAGGGGGGGGGGAAACCAAACTGGCCAAAGGAATATTCTATACCACAGAATGTCCTGCTTAGTGTACAAACTGGGGGAAGTTGGGGAGGGACTGCTGATTGCTGCTCAGGGACAGACTGGGTATCAGTCAGCAGGTGGTGAGCAGCTGTATTGTGCATCACTTGTTTTGCTTGGATTTTATACCATTTTCTCTCTCTCTCCCCTTACAATTATTATTTTTAATTTTGTTTGAATTATTAAACTGTTCCTATCTCAACCCACAAGATTTATCTTTTCTTTCTCATTCTTCTCCCCACTGGATGGGGTTAAACCATGACACTGATGTTTTCAACTGGGAATGCAGTGGAAGTGACAAAATATCTTCCATGAACTAAAAAAATATAATGCACAACTAATATAAAATAATGGCTAAGATCTGCATTGAAAAAGATGATAGTTCCCTGAGAAAATCCTGTCTTGGGTGTGTGGTTTTTTTAATGTTTTTTTTTGACAGTGTCTTCCCTCAGTCAGTTGAAATGTTGACACTGATAGCCACTTCAGTAACCTAATTTCTCTCTTTGTTTATTCTGGTCACCTTTTGCATTTCAAAGCATTATCCTTCAATTTCCAAGAACTATAGTATTTTCCTGACAGCTTCCAGTTACACTGGGAGACCTTAGAAAGCCCTTAACCCTAAAAACCTAAATAAAAATTTAAAAAGGCCTAGTACCCTAATGAAAGAGTATATAGGAATAAACTTCTGGTGACCCAACAGAAAGAAAATATCAGAGAACAATAAACCCTTCAGGAGAAAATATTTCAGCAAGTATATATCCTGTTCAGTGAATACCATCTACAGTGTTAATAAAATACAGGAAGGCTGTAAGAGCTCACGTGCTGGACAAAAGCTCCAGAAAAGGGAACTTTTATTTTTCCACCAACAGAGGATTGTGTTTTCCACAGTCAAGAAAACATGGATCAGTTTACCCACAAGGGCCTCCTCTCTGTGTACAGGAGCCACAGGGAGAGATTCGACACAAGAGCAGTTACATAAACCAAAACCCAAAAGTGGAATTGCAGTAGCTTGTGCCGTATCTGCACAACGTTCACCATCCTTCACCTGTTCTGCTGTGCTGAAATTCATCCATCATCAAGGCCTCTGGTCCTGTCTCAAGGATGTGCAGCTGAGAATAAGATACTGATGACTGAAACTGCAGGTAGCAGAGGCTTGGAGTAATGAGCCTCTGCAGAAAGGCTCCTCACAGCCCTGTTTTGACAATGTGTGTGTGTGTTTTTTTGGAAGGGGTGAGGATGCCAGAATACAGAGAGAGAACAAAAGTACAGATAAGAGTTGTCCTTTATCCAAGGTCAGCTGTTTTCAAAACCCTAAAATAAACAGGGGCCATCCTGTATTTGATCTTATTCAGCAATAAAAGCAACATTTATTTAGTTCTTTCCCTTTTCCAGCCTTCTTGACTGTTAATTCCAATTCTAGACTAAGCTCCAATGCATCTTGTATTTAGTATCTGCAACTTAGTACAAGTCACCTTAGCATAACTTTTTTCTTAACATTATTATCTTTTACCTGTAGCTTGCAATTCTGTATTTTGGACCTATACCTGCATGTTTTCAACAGCATTACCACACAGTTGTCCCTTACAAAGACATCAGAAGACTCATCTCTACAACCAGCTCCACCTTTCCCTTTTTAACCTTTTGTATCTCAAGTCCAGCAGGTGTCCATCCCAGCCCAGCTCATATGATACTATTCTGGTAATTTGCAATCTAATTAGGATGCACAATTCCAGCTTAACAGCACTGGAGAACTGCTGTGCTTCCGTGTAGTTATCAGCAGCAGCTCTGCAGATCTGAGAACTTGCTTCTTGAGGAAGGCAATTAATTTTCAAATTAGTAACTTGTACACACATTTTCTCCTTCCTCCCACCAATTTTAATTGAACAAAGTGTTTGAAAGGAACTCCGGAGTAAGAAACTTGTTCGGTTAAGACACCAAAGCCAAGTTCTTTCCCTGCCATGGACTTCCCAGGAGAAATCTGGCAAACCTTATAAACATCTCCCTTCACTATCAGTAAAATTTAGTAAGTGAGAAGGCTATAGTGAGAATAAATCAACTAACAACTGCTCCTAGGTATCATGGGATTTAAACCACATAAATTCACAGAAAGCTAAAAATCTGGATGCTGGGAAAAAGTGAGTAGACTACAATAAGGGACAGTGTCTTACTACTGTCTCACTAATGTGCCTCATTAGTATGGATTACAAGAAAACATTCAGAAATGAGAGGACAGTTTGTCCCTAGGTCCATTAAATTCTTGACCCCTGTTTAGTAGCAGTGTCCAGGAGCCCATGTCCTTTTTTTATTTCTTTTTTTCTTTTGATGGAAAATGTTTCTTAGGATGAATAACCTTACGACAAGCTATAAACTTCACACAGGTCACAAATAATCCTGCAAGCTGAAACAGCTTGATCTTTACCACTTTGGTCTAAAGTCACCTAGGGACTGTTCCCTTGGTTGAAGTCTTTGATCAGTCTTATTAATCTGACATAAGTTTGTAAGCAACTCTAAGATTAATGGAAAACAGAGAGATGTTCCAACAAAGACCTTGGAGGGATGGCTCAGAATCTACACAAAAATAAAACATTAGAAACCTGCCCTCCTAAATACAGACCAGTGCATGAACTGGGCTGGGGATACAGCTGAATGGTTTTGTTTGGCTAGGCACAAGTACAGTTTGTATATTGAAACTACAAGTTTTTTAAGGCAAACAAGAGGGGCAGAACCCTGTTCTACTTGTTCACATAAGCCCCAAAGAACAGACCCTGGTAAATCAAGGGAAATGGGCTTTTTCTAGCATAATGATAACAGTGCTCTTTTAATCAGCTTAATAAGCCTTCAAGTTTTATCTTTTTAACATTCAAATTTAACCTTCTATCAAGTTTACTTAGTTTAAAAATGAAGGTTGATCTCATTTCCACCAACTGAATTCCCAGTTTTTATTTACAACAAATAATTCTGACATTATCCTTCCAGATGCGTGTTGAAGGCCAGAGAAGAATATATATGGCAGTCTGTCATATTCTGATCCTGTATCTCATTTCCCTTTTTGCTTACTAGGCAGACTTCCTTTTCAAAGAAGGTTGCTGAAAGCATTTTTTAATAGATAGAAAGCAAGTTTCTTTGCCTGTGGCCTCTGGAAGAATTCCAGACCTTAGTGGCATAGCTCTGTGAAAAGTGTCTTTCTTGTTGCTTGCATTTTCTTCTTCGCTGGTCAGCGTTTGCTGTCAGACACAGCATTGTAAGGGCAGTCAGCTGCCATTCAAAATAGTGCTGAATGAAGAGTCCAGCCAAGCTGCAGCTGTACAGGACAGAGCACCAGCACACAGGCAGAGATCTGGGCTTACTGTGGTGATAGACTAGAAGTGACATGAGCCAAGAAGAGAAAACTGTTGTGAGACAGCAGAGAAGCAGGCTTGCCCTTAAGTGACTTTCCTCATATAGAAGACAGGTTTAAAAGACTCTTTCCTTTTCATTTTTCTTATCTTATTGTACTGTTCTTCAGAAAGATGGTAAAGCTGTTAATGTCCTCAAAAAGACTTCTAAAAATCTTTGAAATTTAACAGATTAGCACTGGGCAGATGCTTGTAAGGGAAACAGTTCATTGAGCATCAAACACACTTGCACTTAGTTCCTCACAGAAGGGCACATCAGCTGTATGCATGCACACAGCCAGGCACATCTAAGGAACAAACAGGATCTTGATGTCTGCTTCTAATGTGTACAGAAGGGATATTCATGTAAGAATTCATGTGAGAAACCTAAATGAGCGGCAGTCTCAGTATGAAGCCCTAATAAGGCTTAAACCTACCTACAGTGGTCAAATTTCAAAGTCGTGCAATAGGTGAGCAAAATGCGAGCACATCACTTAAACCAAGTCCTTAAAATATGTGTGTACTTCAGGCTTGTATAAGAAGATTTAATGAATGTATTGACCCCATTTTGGCATAAAAGTAATTTCACATCTGGAGAGACCAGAATATGCGATTCAATCTGTTTACAGCTACAAGGGATAAACTGTATATGAAGGTTGTCTTTGAAGATTGAAAAGCTGCTAAGAATGAACTCTGTCATTATCTTTCCTAAGTATCTCTGTATCAGAATCTTTCCTGAGAAACATATCTATCAATTACTTCCACTAAAATTTGGCTTCGAGCATGTATACTGATTCCACCAGGTACTGCCATGATAATACATTCAAGCATTGCCAAGTATAAACATGTCACACCTATTCTCAGGACTTTTTAACAGGAAATTAGTATGTCCATAAAATCCCAGCTGTCACAGACAGAGAAGAAAGGGGGATGCTCTTGAATGTCTCTTTCAGGGGAATCAAATAAAGCTACTAAAATTCCAGGTTCAAAATAAATCAAAGGTGATTGTTATTATGCCAGATAGACGAGTTGTGGAACACTTCTTCAGAAGATACTGTAGAAGACGAAATTTTAAATGGGTGTGAAGGAACACTGGACAAACTCCTGAAAGAAAAACCAACTATGGTTTATGAAATATAAAAAGTAAATTCTGCTTAGAAAGTCTCCAAAATGAAAGTGTTTGAAAGACAGGAGAACAAGTGGAAGCATCATATATGTGATTGCCTTGCTACATAATTTTCTTGGTATTTTGGCTACTCTTGAAGAGCAGAAGATTGTAAGAGATGGTTCTATTGTCCAACCAGATGTGACCCCTCTTAGCTTCTGACAATCCTCAGCCTCAGATTTGTCAAGCATGACAGACTTCAAAGCAAGCAATCCTTTATTTTATTCTGTAAGAAAAAATTAATCAGTCTTTGAGTTACGGTGTAACATTAAAGAATCATTAAAAAGATAAAGGCCTCAAAGAGAAATTATAATGCAAAAGCTGTGAGATTTTTTCCTGCTTGCTTTATTATAAAGCATATAAAGGAAGGGGTTTAAGCTAAAAATAAAAAAAAGCTCACTGACTGGGTCTCAAGTGCAACTGATTTAACGAACTGTAGTATCAATTGCTCCCACCAAAAAAGGAAAATGGGAGAGTAACTGAATAACTGTTTTAATTTTGTTACATGAAAGAAATGGGCATGTATAATAATGGCAGATGAAAAATTTTCAGATGGATGGGTGATTTCTGTCTGTGAAGGCAGAGGAGAATAGTAAACTAATGGAAGATTGTAGAACCAGTATAAATGTGGCTGCTTGATCTGCTAGAGGCAGAAAAGTCTTTCATATATCGGACAGTACCTGTGGCACCTGTATATTGTCTGATCAAGCCCTTACTGGTATGGCCTTTCTTTTATTTTTCTCCTTAAGAATGTTCCTTCTCAAAAATATTTCTGTCATTTCCGCTGCCTGCCTGGACTTTCCTCTGATAAACCTGCATTATTTTTCCCACTACCTGATAAAAGATTCTTCTCTGATTCCCATCCCCACAAGATAGCTGAAGTGAGCAGAATCTAGTAGTGGCAGAAAATTCATGATATAGGGTGACTATCCTTTAAAAACATTTAGTTAAAGAGATTTTCTGTCTGTGTTACACCACAAATGTGTTACTACTTCCCTTCATCTTCCTCTCTGGAGGAACAGAGCAAGCATCAAATGATGGAATGGAAGAAGGCAATAATTCGTACACTATTTTCACTGTTTTTTTCTTTTTTTCCCCCTCCCAAACTGAGATTAATATGCTGTGGAGAGATTAAAATGCCAAGATATTTGTGGTTCATCTAAATGGAAGCAGCGATTGGGGGATGTGCTATATAAACGCGTCTGTGGGCCAGATTTGCTTAGCAAACCCACAGCTGTACTACAGTAACACTCATTTTCTTCCTGTCTTCCTGGGTAGTCACATGAAGAAAATATATGGTCTTTTCCATTATGTAGGTAAAGCAGTCAATCTGGAATACTTCAACAGACCTTGCAACAAACATCTGAGAGGGAAAACCTGGTATTGAGCCAACATTTTTCCTGGTAATCCTAATGAAAGAACATATGGCAATCTGAATTAAGACTTAACCCAGAACCTTGATCCAAACTTTGCTGAAGTAGGAGGATATTTTCATCCAAATTTAGGTCAGAAGTTTGCAGGTTATGACCTGTTTTTGTAATCAGACAAATCCACACATTCAGTGAGCAACAATCTTTTCAGAAATTCCAATTTCAAAGCTTGGGTCAGTGATTGAAGATCCATCATTGCCTGGCTATTCTGTTTGTACATGTGTAAGTGTGCCTTGAATTATTTTTATAACACTGCTTGCTGTAAAGAAATGATAACCTGCTTGTCAAGAACAGCATGTCTATAACACAAGAAATTAATCTCTTCATGCTGATTAACTGTACTTTGTACCACTGATCCCTAGAAGAACTGTTACATGTCCCTTTAGAAATATATTTATTTAGTATCTTTATCACTGAAGGGAGAAGAAAAATAAAATACTTAAGATTACTAGTGGCAATTAACAATATCTACTAAATAAGAGTCATTTTTTTCAGAAGGAAAACTCGGTTATCTCGGTTAAAAATTGCATTCCAGAAATCCTTTGTAATGTACTTTCCTTCCCAAAAGGTTTATAAATTAATACATCATTTGCTGTGTCTGTGTAGGTTCATACTTGTTGGCAAAATAAAAGTCCTGGAAAACAAAAAAGCAAAACTCCCAGTTATAATAAAATCTAACCTTAACCACCAGCCTGCTGGAGGTGGTCTCAACATGACAGATTTAAACATTAAAGTCAACTAGCAGTATAATGGGAATGTGATGGGCTTGACAACTGATATTGCTTACCGGAGGCACTCACGTGTAATTTTAGTGTACAGCTGAACTGAGCTAATTAAGTCCTAAAGGATTAATCCAAGAGTCTTGTACAATTCTTCATCCTACTGGAGTAATTTTACCTTTGAATTCTGATTTGGTAATGAACTTGTCCTTTTTGTGGATTCTTCCAGACAGTTTGATCTTGAAGTTTCTGTCAATAGGCCACCTTCATTATAGCAGCTTGGATCTACATAATCTGATTTTTAACATCTACATTACTGGAAGTCTCTGTTGAACAACAGATGAGATGGTGCACCTGTAAGGTAGCTGAGCTACAACTCAGGGTTCAGGAACTCCTACCATGGGATGTCCAGCAAGATGTTCAAATTTGAGAAGGAAAAATCCAACTTAGTGCCTTTATGCTTCACAAACAGTGTTTTTATTTTGATGGTAATAAATGCTGGAACAAAACACCTTATGTAGACAGTTATGGATGAGAGGCGAGAACAAGCATACAACATCTGCTGTGTAAAGTCCAGAGCAGCACCCTGGCCCCAGGAAAGCAACATTCCTTCACAGGTGAGCATCCGCAGACAGACAAGGAATCTGTGGCTTCCCTTTCCTTGTTATTGCTGTCATTTGGTATTGGTAATCAATACCATATTGGTAATCATCACCCACACTGTTCTCATGAGAACTGGAGAGGTCCTTCGTCGTGCAGGGGCTGCCACATTGTTGTCAGATTTTATTTACCATCTGTTTGTTTTCCCAGAATTGTTCTGTGAGAGGGGTGGTGGGCAAGGGATGCTGGGCAACGAGGAGATACCCACCCTCCCTGAGGGCACTGCCTGACATGAAACCCATTCGCTTGGCTCATGTGATACAGCTGGTGCTGAATGGCTGCACAGCCCCACTCCTCAGAAAGAGCCAGAGGCCTCGCCACAAGCAGTTTGCCATGAGCTGCACACTGGCACAGGCAGGCCCAGTCCCTGCCCCAAGGGACTTGCAGTGACATGGCTGTGCTGCAGCAGAGCCCTGTTGTGAAAGCCTGTTTGTCTCTGTGGAGGAATGATCAAACCCCATTATGCAATAGTGGTTTTTTGTTCCGTTTACTGTCTTTACTCCCCATTTGTTTCCATGGTAGCAGTATGGAAAAATTAGGATTTGTAATGTAAAATCAAGGAAAGAGACCATTTTTTCCCATCAGAAGCCAGTTTGTGATATACTGAAATATATCTATGACAACTAAACCTAAACCTATTTCATAAAGAACAGATATATTTAGCAGAAATGTCAAAATCAGGAATTTTATTTTATTTGTTTCATAATAGTCCCCTTCAGTTTATAGGATTTGTTTTTATGCTCCAGCACAGAGACAGTGCTTAGATACAACCCATACATACCCAAAACAAGATGGCAATTTCACAGCAAAATCTTTTACTACTTTAAACTACATTGCAAATTAACTTAAGGTTATGTAACACCAGAACATACCACTCCTGTCTGGCACCAACCTAAATAGTTCTTAATATGTGTTCACATAGAGCCCTCCTGTGTTTGCTAGGTTTCATTACAACAGCCATTACATCTGACAGACAATTTATTGACCTACATCGACAAGACTGAGCTCCAGAAGGGAATGCCAGGCTCCTGTTCTCTCACATTTACACAGCATGGACTGTTGAATTCCACTTGCCAAATACTGTATCAAGCTCCAAAAGGTGACAAGTGAGAATCTGTCACTACCTCTTAGTTACACCATTTTTCAGTGATATAGGCATCATAAATATAAGTAATTTATTTGTTGTTATAAGTATTGCTTATGATTTTTATCACAGAATCATAGAATGGCTGGTATTGGAAGAGATTCAAGATCATCTAATTGCAACTCCCTGGCCATGGGCAGAGACACTATTCACCAGATCAGGTTGCTTAGATCCCTACCCAGCCTGGCTTTGAACACTTTCAGGGATGGGGCGGCCACAACTTCTCTGGGCAACCTGTTCCAGTGCCTCACCACCCTCAAAGAGAAAAAATTCTTCTTAATCTCTTATCTAAACCTAATATTTTTTAGTTTGAATCCATTCCCCCTTGTCCTGTCACTACACACCCTTGTAAAAAGTCCATCTTTCCCATAGGCTTCCTTCAGGTACTGGAAAGCCACAATTAAGTCACTCTAAAGCCTTTTCTTCTCCAGGCTGAACTATCTCAATGCTCTCAACCTTTCCTCATGGATGAGGTGCTCCATCCCTCTTGTCATCTTGGTGGCCTCTGCTCCAACATGTCCTTCCTACGCTGGGGACTGCACAGCTGGATACAGCACTGCATGCAGGGGTCTCCCCAGAGCTGAGCAGAGGACAGGTGGGAAAAGAAAGAGAGAACAGTGTAAAAAATGTAGGAGGTAGAAAGCAAATGCACAGAAGCTGGGCATGATGCTGTGCTCTGCAAACTGAAAGACGGAACGACATGTAAGAAGCACACTCCTGCAAGGAAGACCTGGCATGCAGAGCTGTAGGAAAATGCTACCTTGAGTTACCTTTCCTTCTCTGTTGGTCAGTCTGTAGTCTTCATTGATTATCTCTCCAGGGGAAGCAGATGTAAGTTTACTTTAAGTAAACTTACAGTAAGTTTACTGTAAGTTCAGTAATTGCTCTTTGTGAAGCAGGTTTAGAGACAAGAAGATACATTTTGCAGTTTAAAAGAAAGACTTTGTAGTTGATTTACCCTACAATTCTTCAAAATAGAAGTGGAGAACTACCCCCATTTTCATAAATTAATTTTCCACACTAAGAGTAAACATAAAGAATATGAATTTTACAAGGAGGTTTTGATTCACCTGGATTGAAATTTTCCCACTATTGTTTTCAGAGGATATGACATTAATGACATTTAAGAGAATTCACTATGCTCACATGATTTTAGCATATGAGAAACAGTTTAATTATGTATCTTTTGACAGCCCAAGGACAGGATATTAGAAATTATTTTCACAAAATACTAAATGTTTTCTTTTAATGAAAAAACACCTTTGAGTTATGTCCTACATGCACTACAGTAATAAATGGTCTATTTTGGAGCTGAAAACGAAGTTAGAGTTTTTATAAAAAATAAATCAGATAAAAGAAATTGTGGATTATTTGAACTGAATTAATTTAAAGTATTCTAGTTTACAGGATTAGGGTGAAATACAAAGCTTCAATTAAGTATGGGAAAATGCAATTGACTTAGAAAGGACTATAGAAAAGGAAATGATGTTTGCTAAAGTTTATTTCAATATTTATTTCTATATTTTAAGGGAAGTTCATGAATGGGCCACAGCTAACTATTCTGAATGAACCAAGACATTCACTCTCTTCTAAATGTTTGTCATTAACTCAAAAGGGCTGTTTACAATACAGTCATTTTTAACTACTATGGCCTACTGGAAGAGAAATCTAAGCTAGGGTGGAGAATGGCATGAAATGCCTAATGTTTGCCTAGGCTTTTATGGACTTCATTTTTTTTTTTCTGGAAGGAAATGAATGAAAAGCTTTAAATGCAGACAGCAGGCTACAGTTAACACTAGTAGGAATGCACTTTGTGAATGTCTTGTTTAACCCTTCTAAACAGATATGCAAAAGTTTGTAATGACCAGTGAACCCAAAATGCACATCAGAGTGTATCTGTATGAAGCAGTCCACTGAACTCTTAGAACTTTGAATAGTACACAGAGGTGCTAGAGGTGTTTGATTTTTTTTATTAGAGAATAGAAATTTCACTCACTATAGTGATTTGAAGGAGATTTTCTCCAGTCCACAGATGAAATTCTAAAGGAGATTTTTGCTACCTTTATCTAAAAACCAAGATGTAATGTACAGATGTAGTCCCTGCAGGGGTAAAACGTCTTTAAGGCCACTCAATCAAATGGAATCCTGCTATCAAATTCTTCTTTAACATTTTAAAAACTACCTCACCGCTATGTTTGAGAGTAAGAATCACCAGCTTTAACAGTGCTAAATGAACTGGAAGGTTTATTTTCTTTACTTCTGATGTTTACATGGAGAACAATAGAGCTTCACTTCTCAGTCACTGAGCTGCTCATGGAACTGAGTTCAGTACCTTGGGAGGACTTCAGATACACCCCACGTGGCTGCCTCACCAGTTTTGATACTCAGGTCATTGGAAAAGACTTATAAAAGTGCATAGTTTGGGCTGTTGCAGACATGTACTGCAGCAGCATGATAACAGAGGATGTAAATGACAATTCAGAATGGCAGAACTGACTCCTCTACAGGGGGAAAAAGGCTTTGATATTATCTAATCAATGGTGTCATGAGGTAGGATGTTCAGATACATGACCAAAGCAATTAATCTCAGAAAACATTTTATGCTGAGGAGTAAAACACGCAGCAGATGTTTTCGCTAACTCCATGCTGCCATGTGAAACAAAACCTAGCAACTGGGACTGCTCTGTATTGTGTCTCATCCATAGTTCTAATGAAGAGAGCACTGCATAGCAGCTCCTGTCCAGGCTTGCATTCCTGGTTCTACCTAGGAGGCTAGAAGATCTACACAATGCTCTTCTGAAGCAGACTAAGGAAAACAATGTGGAAAAAATTTAAGCCAATTAAAAACAAACAAAAAAGTTATTCCCTCTCTGTAAATCTTGCTTCAGGTGTGCAAAACTATGCTATCAATAAAAGTGCCCAAAAGCTTATTGATATCCTTGAATAAGGACAGCCTTATTGATTTTATTGGGTATTAGTGATCTCACTTCCCTGTTCATGGGTATAGAGTAGAAGCTGGCACCTGGAAGAATCAGTCATTATGAAATTTGGCAATCCTATAGAAAAGTGGAAAAATCTAATTATGCTTTCAAAGCTGATGAAAACAGTTATGTCTTCCTGCCTCTGTTTTGGGATCTGTTTCAAACAGTATTTCAGTGAAAAAAAGGATACATGTTCATGTCAAGTTATGAATGCCTCTTGATTTGAGGAGCAATGCTACACGTCATTCCATGAGGCACTGAGCATCTTGTTGATAAACTGCTGCAAAGCAATGGAAGATCCATCAAAAGCCATTAATACTGCGTGGATTCTGTGGGAGGAATAGCTGGCTTTCTACCAGGAGAATCTGATGTGAGAGTTCTCTGTAGAGAACAATTCAGAAAAAAGGGAGAATGAAGAAAAACGGGAGAGGTTTCCAGAGGTTCTGGAATTGCAAAGCCGGAGCAGAAAAGGTGTCACGTTTTTAAATTATGTATGTGCTCTATCTTGAGCAAGTTACCTCATCAACAGAAAGAGAAGCTAAAGTAAAGCTATGATTACACATTTATGATGAGGTACTTCAATTGACTTAAGCAATTCATGCCTGCACCATATATTTCTGGCTCCTCTTCGTGCAGGTGTGACTGCTTGGTAAGTTGCCAGAGGGAACAGAGCCAGCTAGGAAGAGCCTAGCCAACAAACTGTGAGCCTAGCCCAGTAACAAATTGGCACCCAGAAGGAGTCAAGGTGATTCCAGAAGTGGTTTTGCGGTGAGATCCCAGTCTCAGAATGGGAAATTTTTGCTCCAAAGGTCATCTTTCCAAGACCCAGTAAACAGCAGAATTAAGATATTTTTAATTGTAACAGGTTGTCAGGGCTGTGGAATTGCCACCAGTGGAAAATAGAAAATTAGTAGCAACTTCTCTGAGACCACCAAAAAAACCCCCTACAAGCATTTGTTAAGGGTGAGTCAGGCACTGGTGGTGCATACAACCATCAGGTATGAAAGCAAATTATCATCACTTGTGGATGCAGTGGCTGAGAACATGAGGAAGTAACAAGGGGCAAGTCTAGGGGGTGATAAATGCTAAAGATACTAAGTTCGTCAGATTCCCATTGGAGCATGTGGGAAGTGGTTTGGTGCCAATTATCCAACCTTGGGCTTTCAAAAACCCAATAGGAATAGGTGACTCAACTCTCCTCCAGAAGAGCTTTTTTTCACATCTGTAAATACTGTACATTTATTTGTGAGTCATACATTAACTATTGTATAAAATTAATTTGACTTTAAATAAATTACAATTTGAGGGTTGTCGTGACTGAGGGAAATGGATTCTTTTTGGAAGCAAGGGAGACCAGGGAAATAGTAGGTAGGGACTCAAAGGGTGTTGATAATCATGATGCATCATCTATCTTACTACTTACTGACAAAATCAACCTGCCTTACCTATGTGGACAGGCCACCTTACTTAACCTTCAATAGGAGCATGTAAATTATATATGTTCAACAAATAGTGTGGAAGGTATTATGAATGATTCATGTTGGCTCATCCTACCAGAATGTCCTCCTCCTCTCTCATGTCCAATGAATCTGGAAAGCCAAACAGACATTACCACCTTCCCCCAGTTGGGATATTTATAATACCTCTCTTTTTATTCTCTGACATCTAATAAAAGGCTCACACTGCAGTCCTCTGCTATTTAATTAAAGATAATCAGTAGGGAGACACAAATCTACAGAAAACCAGTCTTTATTAACTTTCCTGCCCTTGGAGTTATTTGTTTGCTTTCTGCCATATCCACAAAGACAATAATGTCTAAAAGACATATGAGTTATATGGATTTAATGCTGAAGACAGGAAAAGGAAAGATACCAGAGCACTCAGGTGCTGGCACTGGGTTGGAGTGATCACAGAGCACATTTTTACGTATATTATGGGCCCAAAATTTGTCTGACCCAATTGTACATTAGACCACTAGTGATGGCCCAGTCTTTCTGGGAGAAGAAATAAGCAGATCTCTCTCCCTTCCTCCCAGATAATTTCCCCGGCATGGTGGTGGAGCTGTACTGTAGTTATGACTCCAATTTCAGACACTAATAAATTACAAGGCAGAACTTTCCATGTTCTGCTGCCATAAAAGGGTACCAGACAGAGGTGAGAAATCCAAATCTAGGAAAACTTAAATTCACCTTCCAGATCCACTGGAGTAGCAGACAGGATTCAGCAGCTGACTTAAAGTACATTTCACTGCAGTCAGTCCTGACTTTCTGAAAGAGCACAACATATTTATAGAAAAGTTACAGTTAATTAAGAAACAAATTTTAGCTATGTACTGATACTGGTTGTACTGATAGTTTCATATAACTAACAACAGCTCTCTGAAGAACACCCAGGCTGTCCTGATGGCAGTAGGGGGACTCAGCCATAATGGTGGATGGTGCTGTCTCCAGCTGCTTGCCTCCAGCCTTCAGCCAGAGGTTGTCCCCATGAAGGGATACACAGGTGCTTTTTAACCCATTTAAGACAAATGAATTGTAAAGCTTATGCACCTTGTTTCTCACAGGTTGATTCCTTTGGTTGCAATGGTGCAAATGAAGAAATGCTTAGATAGAAGACAGAAACTCTCTGCAAGGTTAGTGATGGGTAGATGATGGCTGGCTAATGATCAATGACTTCTACTAATACAGCTATTTTCAGAGTTCACATCTTTGTCATTCCAACTATTATCCCTGCAAATTTTTTTTCACATTTTACCTGGTCATTTTTCAGCACCAAATTCACAGCCAAGCACCAGATGCTGTGATATGATCCTTCCCAGATGTAAAATCTCCGGAGGTTCCATGTCTACAAAATAAAAGCTGCCCAAGAATATCCTATTTCATTTAATACTAGTCTTGGAAATCTTTCGTCTGGTCATTCCAGTATAAAGTGTAACCAGACAGTGCACATGTGCAGTTTCACTAGAAAGTGAACAGATATTTACAACCCAGGCAACAGAGGAGGCCAGAAGCCCTAGCAAAAACAAACACACAAACTAGAAGTCATAAGTGCTTCAGAACAATAGTCTGAGATTATTCTGTCATTTAATGCTGCTGTCTAGGATTTAATTTTCCTGGTTAACACAAGTTTATTTGAAAGGCACTGCAGCAAGCTCATAGTTATATGGCCAGATCTATCCTGGCTGACATTACGAGGGAAAGAAAAGACAGACGTGATGACACAGGAATCTTTCTGATCATAGCTTCCTCTGTTTTATACCTGCTACCACCGAGCACTTGCCAGAAACCTTTTTGTGAATGTATTATGCAAGACTAGCTATTTTCTCCCAGTACTCCCGTGACAACTCATCTGCTTTTGAAAGCAGAAAACCTCTCTACAACCTTTTTCCCTACTTTGATCTAGGACACAGAATAATAGTATTTAAGATTTAGTGGGAATTTTCCACCATCTGCAATAGATGATAACCTCTCAAGTGCAATGCATGAACCAAAGTCAGAAAATTAAGTGCCCATGTCATCAAGGGAATGTGGGAAAAGGAAAAGGAAGGGAAAGCAATTCAGACTTGTGTGTTTTATGACTACCTAGAGTAAAACAAATCACGTAAATATTGCTTCTTTTCCCAGTTTGATGTAAAAACTTGTAAAGCTCTGATTTCTGTAAATGGTATGGACTTTCAGAGAATCACAGAATCACAGGATATTGAGTTGGAAGGGACCCATAAGGATCATTTCAATGACTCCTAGGCTCTGGGAAGTTCTGCAGATTTAACCAGGTTCTTGCTTTGCTTTCTCTCTCTGGTGTTGATAAATACTTCACTTATTCAGATGGAATAAAATAATGATGTCCAAGACTGGAGAAGGAATACCTTCCTGGGTTCAATGACTGATTTCTGTTTCTCAGGGATGTTTCACATTAACAAAACTAAGGCATCAAGGAAGCTGGACATATGAGTAATAATAGAGACTTTAGCATTTTTGACTTAATTACTGAGTGTATAACTTGGGTATCTTGCATGATTGTGTGGCCTGTGTCAGCAACTTTGGTGTGCTCAGCCACCATTCACACCTTCTGCATCAGATGTCTGTGCCAGAACGGCTGGAGACAACCTCTTGTTTTCACCCATACTGAGTCAGAAGATCATGCCTCAGCAGAACGGCCGCTGGAGGCTTCCTGAAGGCAGGGCATGCACTGATAAAAAAACTGGCCTCCTTTTAAAAACCCTGGGAAACGCAGATCTTGCTCATTCCTGTTCTGGGCTGTGTCCAGTTCTGGGCTCCTCATTACAAGAAAGACAAGGAGCTACTGCAGAGGGTCCAGCAGAGGCCACAAAGACCGAGCATCTCACTTACGAGGAGAGACAGGGAGCTGGGCCTGTTTAGTCTGAAAACTGAGAGGGGATCCCATCAATAAATATAAGTATCTCAAAGCAGGGTGTCAAGAAGATGGTGCTGGCTCTTTTTTGTGGTGCTTAGTGGCAGGACGAGGAGCAATGACCACAAAATAAAACGCAGGAAGTTCCACCTCAACATGAGGAAGAACTTCNGCGGGGCGCGGGCCGCTCCTCCCGGTGCCCGTGATCCCTGCGCCGTTCCGTAGCCGCAGCGCAGGGAGGCGGACGAGCGTGGCCGAGCCTGGCCCGCCGCGCTGGCGAGATGGCGGCGCAGAAGATTAACGAGGCGCTGGNGGAGGTCATGGAGTCTCCCTCTCTCGAGACATTCAAAATCCATCTGGGCGCGTTCCTCTGCCACCTGCTCTAGGTGACCCTGCTTGGCAGGAGAGGTGGAGCAGACGATCTCCAGAGATCCCTTCCAGGCCTAACGATTCTCAGATTCTGTGTGATTCTGTTTCTTACAAACCTTCTGTCGGCCTAGCACACGACGGGGCCGTGCACGGGACGTGCCCGCCGCCCCCGAACCGCGGCACAGCCCAGCGCTGGGCACGCACAGNCACATCGCGAAAGCGGAGAAATAGTGAGCGGAGGGCAGCGGGGCGGAGGGTCCGGGCTGGGGGGAGCTGGCGAGCGGCTGCCAGCTCGGCACCCGCGCTGTCCGGGCCGCCCGGCGCTCCTGCCCCATGGAGGCGGCCTGGCAGGGGGGCTGAGGAGACTCCGTGTGCCAGGCGGCGGCACATCGGGAGAAGGGGAGGGAGGTGGCGGGGCCGCAGGGGGCCGGCGCGAAGGGAGTGGGGACCATGGTTGCTCGGCCCCTCCTCTGCCTGAGGGGAGCCTCCCTACGCGGGCTGGGTGCGCTAGAGGGCCTGCTGCCCCGAACAGGGACAGTAGAGCGGCCCTAAGACTAAACAGGGGGGTCGGTGAGGCGGTGCGGCTCAGAACTGCTGGAACCCGAGCAGTTCCCTTGAGAGCCTTGTGGCCTCTATTGCTCCGACCCTGACAGCAAAGCGCGGGCTGTCACTTCTGCCCTTCTGCTAAAGTTAGTGGGAGGAAGACAAGTCACAGAATCAGTTAGGTTGGAAAAGGTTTCTGAGATGATCGAATCCAACCTGTGACACAACAAGTCACTGTCAACTAGACCAGGGCACTGAGTGCCACATCCAGTCTTTCCTTAAAGACCGCTGCGGATGGTGACTCTATCACCTCCCTGGGCAGCCCATTCCAATATCTAATAACCCTTTCTGTGAAGAATTTCTTCCAAATGTCCATCCTAAACCTACCCTGGCACATCTTAAGGCTCTAGACAAGTGTGAGAAAAGAGTTATGGAGGCTGTGTTGGTTAAAAGGGCTTGACTTTGCTGAGGTGGTGTGTGGTTGTTTCCTGCCTGTGAGAAATGTGTGATTAGTGCTTCTTAGGTGGCTTCAAAAACCTGTACTTAAGTTTATCTTGGAGAGCTTAACATCTATGATAGTCTGTTACTGTGTATTTTAACACCGAATCTAGCCATTTTGCTTGTAAGTCTGAGTTGCACAGAGTACAGTATAGATGTAATAGAGCTGACTAATCCAAGGATGCCATAATTTTAGTAAAAGTAGTGACAGGCCCTCTGGAAATCATGGATCAAATGTATAAATTGGCATAGAGGGAAAGCTTTGAAATCAAAAAAAACTGGCATATCTTACTCAAGTTACTTGACCGAAAGTGCCCTCCAGCAGAATTAATTTTAAACGTATCTGGAGAGCACTTGAAATAAAAGGCACTGAGACCTCAAATTGTGTGTGGATTGAGTGCATTGTGTATTTCAGTTTGATGCATTTGAGACTCTGACTGTGATAAAAATAACACAATATAAAGGCTTGTGTTAGAGTTACACATTCTGGTCATCATCCAAGTAAGACAACAAGACTGCCTTAGTATCCATATACAACTGTTTTGCCAAGTAAAGAATGTATTGCATATGATGTATTGGCCTATAACAAATATGCAAGTAGACTGTAAAGTTATGGTAATATTTTAATTTCTTTTAGAAACGAGGAAGTCAGCATATTGAATTCCAAATTGCCTAATCACTCAACTAATTTTCCAATGTTCATTTTCCCCTATGTATCTATGCCTATGTGTGGCACCTTTTAGTGTCATGGTCTATTTTAGACATATAAATGACATGTGAGTCTTTGTGTTGTTAACTAAATTCTTTTACTTGTGTATGCATTGGAGAGTCTTTGATAAATCTCAGAAGCAAAAAAAAAAATCCTGTAGAGGAATGCTGGAAACTTCCTGGTGTGTGGAAAAAAATATTGTCAGGTGTCATGGTATTAGAAATCTGGAGATGCCATGTTGGTTTAGGAGGAAGTGTTTTTTTTCTGCTGACTTCTTATTGCTGAGAAGATGGACTTGGGAAGACTCTCTGGGAACAGTAGAAGCATGTTAGGGTGAGGGTTGTAACTATGGGAGATAATTGCAGTGCTTTATGCAATTCTTAACAGTGCTGGCATTTTTTTTTATTGTATTGATGCCACCATAGTATTGGCAGATCGGTAATTGCTCATTTCCAGGAGTATTCTGAAGTTTGAAATGTATCTGAAGTGCCTTGATGGTAAAACATAAAATCTTTACTAATTGTTTCTTGTGTTTTAGCCTGAAAACTGGATTCTTAAAGTGGAAACCAGATTATGACAGTGCAGCTACTGAATATGGGAAGGCAGGTATGTGGCAGTAAATATGGCCATATATATTTCGAAGTATTCATCAATCTTAGTCCCTTATAATGTTTTATGTATTTTTATTACATTACTGTATAAGTAAAACTGTTGTGAAGACTAAAGGTAAGATGAAACAACAAAAAATCCTCTTGGTTGCACTGTAAAATAAATTTCAGGTTGTACTTTGAGATCTAGAACAGTTTCCAAAACCATATTTTTTTTCAAGCTTGCAACTTCTATTTTTTATATTGCTATACATGACAAAAATAAAGCTTTCTTTCCTTCTTTCACTTGTCCACCCCCAAATCCTGTGACTTTATCTACAAAACAACAGACGTTCAAGCTTTTTTTAAAATTTTGCTTTATCATCATCTTATGAAATATGTCCTGTCAAAGACTGTCTCAGTAAGGTGAGATGCTGCCAGATTATTTCAGGCACAGTAGAGTCTTGTTCCTCCCTTTTTCCACTGCCAAGACACGCTGAATATAAAATCCTTACTTGTTGATTTCTTTTTGTTCTTAAGCATTTTCTTCTTTCTCATAGTGGTAATTTGTCGTGGTCATGGGCTTCTTACTCCCTGCATTCCTACTTATTCACCTAAGACTGAATACAAAAATACAAACTTGGAAGAACAACTGGAGAATTTATAAATTGAAATTTATTTTAAATCTTACTTTATATTTTATTAGTTAAACGAGATAGAAATACATGTTTGTACCCTGAAATGATTGTGCTGACGAAGATATGGGTCTGCTTTGTTGGTGGCACATTTCTGACTTTGTATAACTCCTAATGATTAAAATGATATAAATATGCATTCCTCCATATCTGTAATTAAAATACAGCATGAGTGACTCTCAAAGTCCAGCTAAACACATTGAGAGCTATTTATGATATTGTGTTGGTATGGAAGTGGTATTGATAATAAATGTCTTTAATGGTAACTAACTAATGAAACAAGGAGAACTGTCTGGGATTTTTGGGAAGGCTTTGGTAAACTGTAGCCATGCATTTAAAGAGTCTGTTTGCATCTTTAGGTAGCTAAACTCTCGAGCAGCAGTGGTTAAAAAAGAAGACAATGTCAAGTTGTAAATAAAATCTTTATTTGCTTTTTTGCAGCTGTTGCTTTTAAGAATGCCAAGCAGTTTGACCAGGCAAGGGAAGCCTGTTTACGGGAAGCTGAGGCACATGAAAACAATAAAGCGTATCTTTTCATTGATTGAAATTCTTTCTTTCCAAGAAGCTGACTAGTTGCTACTTAGATTGGAGTAATGGGGGTTGGTAGCAGGTTATTTAATATATTTCCACATTTTGTCAGTGTAACAGAATTGCTTTTTAAAAGTCTGTTCCTGTGTGTTATGAGTGAGAACATTTAAGAACTGTTGGTGAGAAAGTTAGCGTTGTCCCAAATAACAGCTGACAGGTGCCTGAGATACCTAGGTATTGCTTCAGAAATTTAATTGGTTTTTAATTATCTACTAATGCATAGTATAAACTAAATGAAGCTCTGACATTATTACAGTACTTGTAGTACTATTTAATAAGCAGGAACATATTTTAAGTAAGTGTGCTTTTACCAACTTTTTATGTAGCTATGCATTGGTATATTGCATTTATTCTGTCCTTAGAATTATTTATTTTTGACAACTTGCCTGCAGTTGTAGTAGGTTCCATTTGCCTTTATGGGATTCCTTGCTTTGAAATTAGTAGTTGTGTAAGATTTTGTACATGAATATTTTTCCTGCGTTATATTTTTGTGGCTTTTGTCCTTGACTTCAACAATTTCATGTCCAGTCTCTTTCATGCTGCCAAGTAAGTACAGACATGCTAAGTATTCTGAAACAGATTTTTTAACATACAGTACAAGTACATTTTGATCTCAGAGTAAGTGTTTTGATTCAAGTCATTTTGCTGCTTCATAATTAGTTCAATGGAAGTGTGAGTTAGGAAAGTTTGAAAACATGTAATGGCCACCTGAAGAAATGATGATTTTGGCATTCTTCAGCACCTTTTGATAGCAAATATTTTTTCTTAGATGAACTCATAATTTTGAGGTTCTACACTGTTGAGCTAATTAAGAAATTTTTAATTAAAGAGTACATCAGAGATGACAATAATGCAAATATTGCCTGAGGATCAGGTTAGAATAGATTTTTACCAGGGGGTGTGGTTGAATTTTGTGGAAGATAAAGTTACACATGTGTCATTAAATAAAACACTTGAAACATCTTCAAAGCATTAAATATTAACAGTGAAGATGTTAGATAGTCAGTGCACGTTAACTTTTGCTTTGTAACTACAGCTTGTTATAATATACCATCTCTGACCAAATTGTACATTTTTTTCTCTGCAGAGCTTATGAACAAGCTGGCATGATGCTAAAGGTATTCTCATTTTTAAGTTCTATTTAATAATGACGAATATTTTGCACTGTACTATTTTACAAATATATGTAAGCAAATTGCGTATTCAAGTGAATTTTTTTTTGTTGACTCATAGTCCCCACCTCTGCCTTCAGTAGATTAGGAAAGCAACATTTGTATTTGGGGAGAAAAATAGTTTTCCTTCTGTAGAAGGAAAGAAGAGTTCCTCATGTCAGAGGGTAACAGAATAGTGATGCTGCTTTTACTCTAAACTACCACAAGTTCGTGACTTACACAAAAGTTTAGTACTTAAAAGTAAATTTTATGGAGTTGGTGGTCAACTTTCACTAGCCCTACATGTTTGTAAATTAAAATTAGAATCTTAATAAATAAAGTCATTGCAATTTGCTGTGATTTGTGTCCTTGCACGTAAACTCCTTTCCTGACAACAGCATTCCTGTGACTATTGCCTTATAGGAGATGCAGAGGCTCCCTGAAGCAGTTCAGCTGATCGAGAAAGCCAGTATGATGTACCTGGAGAATGGGACACCAGACACAGCAGCCATTGCACTGGAACGGGCTGGAAAGTGAGTCTGACTTATAGGTGGCTAGAATCTGTGCAGGGCATGGGTATGTCTGTGGTTTTCTTTTATGTCTTTTTGATGCTTTCAGGTAAAAAATATTTTCCTTTCATCTGGAGAAAAAAGTATTGATGTTTATTACAGGTTAATAGAAAACGTGAGTCCAGAGAAGGCTGTGCAGCTCTATCAGCAAGCAGCATCGGTGTTTGAAGTAAGTGGGGGATTTTTGTGGGTGTTTCTAGTTTGTTGGGATTTCTTCTTTCAGTTATAAAGTGAAGAAGAAGCCTAAGATGAGGTTCTAAATTACGTTTCCTTCATTTTACATCAGTGGCTGAGTAATGAAGCTGAAGACTTCTCATGCTGTAGAGAAGGAGATGACAAAAGTTAGGAGTCAGTTTGCTTTGCCTTTTTCTCAGTTTAGGACTTGACAGAATCTGAATTTTGTAGTTCAAGTGTTCTGCCTCTTATTGGGCAGAACAGAGGGTAGAGAACATGTGTGCTGTTGAGTACTGGAACCCAAAAAAATTTGAAATCCCTGAAGGCACAGAAGAAAAGAGTTTGCTTGGTGCTCCACCCATTACATGAGACAATGATTTGCCTTTTTACAAGTGGCTTTGATGTGCTTTTCTATTATCAGTTGTCATGTGTTTTTTCAGATTAGCAAATTTGCATTGACATTCCTCTGCTGAGGAGCTGGCTGTGGAACTCGGGAGCACCAATACACTTCATGTTTCCCTTGAGTGTGTGAACTGCTGATCTAATAGCTAACAGTTATTCTAAGTTACAGGTGACACACTTAGATTAAGGTCTAGTGGTCTTAATTCTGTGCAAATGAAATAAGAATGTCTGAATTCTTTTTTTTTCTTCTCTAGAATGAAGAACGTTTACGGCAGGCATTAGAAATGCTAGGGAAGGCATCAAGACTTCTGGTCAGAGGACGCAGGTATAGCTTTATCCCTTTTTGTCCTTTTAATATAATTGAGTCTTAAAATGTTGTGATTTTGATTGTGGTTTTTTGTCTTGGTGTTGTTTGGTTTATGTACTATTAATTCTTATTTGAGACTCACTTCAAACTAAGATCCAGTTTCTGTGGGACATGCCATGTTCATCCAGGAACTACCAGATTTTCTGTTCTGATATGGGAGAATGTGAGCTGAAAGACTTTGGCTCTGTGAAAACACCAGTTTTCATTAATTCTTAAACTACTTCAGGATTTTTTTTGGTTTCTATAAGCTAAGTCTTCTATAGCTGTGGGATGTAAAACAGAGGAATTAGGACTGACCTGAGGAATGAAATCTGCAGCGGTCTGATTCTGGACTTCTTAAAGAAGAGTGAATCTTGGAGTCTCAGTGAGACAAGTTTAATTGTAAATTACTTACACCAAACATGACCTTCAGTTCATCTTAGACTTGCTTCACTGAAACATTTAGGTCCTTTAAGAACTATATTGCTAGTTCATGGATATCAGACTTGCTGATAGCTTATAGTAACCGCAGGACATATAGAAATGTGTTAGTGTATATAACAAAGCATTCGTCTTGTACAGTGTTACAAAAACCAAGGTTTCTCTGAATAAATACCAGAGATGTTCTTAGCACATAGACAAAAGGAATTGCTGACTATATATTTACCTAATCTGTTAGTAAGATCTGCTGCTGATTTTTAGTTGTGTTGCAGTTTATTCCAGTAGCCTTGCCACTGTATTAGTTAAACACTTTGTAATTTGCCTTGGGTTAATTTTGTTCTATTCCTGGCACTGATACTCCTGGTTTTTTTTGGTTTTTAGATTAGATGAGGCTGCACTATCTCTTCAAAAGGAAAAAAGTATTTATAAGGAAATTGAAAACTACCCCACTTGCTATAAGGTAAATTCTAAGAGACAGCTTCTGATATTTCAAGTTTTTAATTTTTGTTGTTACTGACATCTGACAGATGATGGGTACCTCTTGATTCAGCGATAAGTTTCTTGCTGAATGATGAGAGTTTGTGGTGGTGGTGTTTCCCCAAACTTTATCTGTGCTTTTGTAAGTTTTAAGATAAGATTCTATTATCTACAGGAGCTGTCAAAACTAAACAACACATAAAAAATAAAGATGTTGTCAAAAAAACAAGCTACAAAAGCTGTTACTTGGGACAACAATCCATTAAAATGTTATAGGAGATGACCTATTTCGTACCAGCTAAGAAGATGGCTCTCTACCTTTTCACTAGATTGTTCTGACTCACATGTGTCAGTATCTTAGGATGATTGTGTATTGTAATGACCTTTCTCATACTAGATATTAACAGTCTACTATTTTTCTCATATTTTATTGTTAATTTCTAAAGAATAATAAGGTTTTTTTTTTTTTGTTTAGAAAACTATTGCTCAAGTCTTAGTTCATCTTCATAGAAATGATTATGTTGCTGCAGAAAGATGTGTGAGGGAAAGCTACAGGTAAGTCTACTTTGTGTCCTATAATTTTAAACTGAATGTTTCACTGGTGTAGATCCATCTTGCTTGACATTTTTCTTTCGTAAGTTTTTAACCTGCACTTCTGTTGACTTAATAATAATGTTCTCTGGTATATGGCTATCAGGAATCTTTTTCACACATAACAGATTTAGCTGTAATGGCTACAGTGATTCTTCTTAAACCTAAAATACAAAGTCATAAAGAACTAGTTATGTGTGATAGGGGAAATGAGATGGAAATTAAAACTTCTTGCCATGTTACAGGAGAAAATTTTGGTGTGAGGATATGGATTAGTGTTTAACCCTGGCAGTTCTTCATTTCAGCTTCCATTGGAACTTCAGTAGTAAAATCTCAAAACAAACATGTTTTTACTTAAACTATGTTTTTAGTGAAATGAACATATGTATAAGTTAAATTGTAGTATTTTTACCTTTAGAAATAATCTTTCAAGGTCAGTCTTTAAACATCTTGCTTATGTTTTACAAATCTCCAGTTTTATATACAGAAACTCATGACAGAATTTTTCTGTATGTGAAGTGGAGAAAGAGTTTATTGACTAATCAGGAAAAAAATATCAAAAATCGAATATTCTTGTTTCATCTTGACTATGGTTGTGATTGACTATGATTGTCTTATTTGCAGTGTGTAAACTAATATTACTTAAAATTTAATTTTTACGGGTATGATTCATGTACCTGAAGAAATCAACTCTTAATTTCCTTCAGTATACCAGGATTTAATGGAAGTGAAGACTGTGCAGCACTGGAGCAACTTTTAGAAGGCTATGATCAGCAAGATCAGGATCAAGTTTCTGAAGTCTGTAATTCTCCACTTTTCAAATACATGGATAATGATGTAAGTAGACAGATCCTGTGATTGGAGGCTTTTTTCAGGTTAAGAGGGTGGGGATTTTTTCCTAATAGAGGAAAATAAGAGCACAGTCTATGTATTTATTGTGACTTCCTGTCATGCTGCCCTTTGGCTTTGAGCTTCCTGCATTCTTTTACTTTGCCTGCCAGTGATGGTGCTGCCTGCCTTTCAGATGGTGGAAAGGGTTAGGTGAAATAACAGCTTGTTAAGGATTTGCTTAATTTGTTTAATGAGTTGACCAAAATTTAGTCCTCTTGTGCTTGCTTCCATAAGGGCAAGAACAGTTTGCTGCTTCTCCTTTTTCTCAGAAATACCATGCAGCAGATAAATGTGCATAAACATGAACAGACCAGGATGCCTACAGGATGGCATCATTGAATGTTTTTTTCCATTGCTTATTCTTAGTAAGGTACTCATTCAGGATAGATTTTGAATTTGGAGCAAGTAGTTGTGTCTCTTTCCCCACCATTTTTTATTTATTGAATTTGTAAATTGTAGGAAGTATAAGGTAAGAAGGGTGTGAAGTAATGGAAACATCCATCCCTGCCAAACCTTGTAGCAGTATTGGCTAATTTCACTTCATTGAATACTAAAAATTAAGTTACTAGTCTTGCTGAACAACACTTGTAAAACTGTTTACATGATCTAATACCAGATAATAAAAGCTACCTACTGGAATTATTTATTTCCTACATAAAGCTTGAACCAGAGGAGCTATGTGGCCAATTTATTTGATAATAAGTAGCATCAATACAGATCTCATATCCCATTCTCAGAGTATTTGAGAGAGAGAAAAATGGACCAGTGTTATGTTTATTCCAAGCTGGAAAAATATACCCTGAGAGCATCATCACTCTGTTTTTGTACTGAATGTTGCCTGCTTGCTTATTGTGAACATCAGTCAATTCTATGATAGTACAGAAATTAAACTTGCCTTGTTATTGTCAGTATGCCAAGCTTGGTCTCACCTTGGTGGTCCCAGGAGGTGGAATCAAGAAGAAATCGCCAAACGCTGCCCAAGACAAAGCCAGGGGACCAGCTGCAGTGGGCTCTCATGCTGATGAGGAAGAGGATGAATATTCTGGTGGACTATGCTAGCTACAGACTAGGTTGTCATATCTGACTGACTTGTGATGCTGAGCATATCCAAAGGTACCAGATTTACCAGAGCTTCATTGCAATTGTGATATGGGAATCCTAATATTAACTTGGCAGCTTCCTGGTGCAATGCAGGAGAAAAAGTGTGATTGTACCCATCATCTTGAAACATCTTTGGACTTCATCTCTTACCTGGCAGGAGCTTCCTTAGGGCCATGCCTTCAGTTGACGGGAAAAAATTTGAGGAGAGTTTTATTAAAAGCACAGTTTAAAAGAAACCAAAACCTCAGAAGCACTGGAGGGAGAGTGGTTCGAAATTTTAAATGCTGGATTTCAACAGCTGACACTTTTGGTCTCAGTAAGATGTTTGCAGTTGTCCTCAGAGTTAAATGTATGATCATTCATCTGGCTGTTTATCTCCTGTTGAAGACCATTTAAGGCAGACTGTGCCAGGCAGGATTTTTACTTGTGTAAGCACTAGGGGGAGCATTCAGTTTGTTTTCAACATGTTTTTACTGCACTGGGGAATATTATTTTAATACCTTATTTTTACAGTATCCACATGAGTGTGAAAAACTCTAAGTCAACTGGGTTGAAGTTATCTTGCAAGCTTAAAAATACACGTCTGCCTTTCCTCATAAGAAATTTATTGACCTGAAGTACTTGGAAATAAATGTGTCCATAGTGTTTGTAATGTGCACCTATGAAAAAGAAGGCATGAACAACCATTCTTAGCAGTGTTTTTGAAGCATACCATAACCAGAAAAGAAAGTGAAGTTAGTAGGTAATGTGCAGTGAATATAAACTTCTGAAGACAAATGTTTAACAAAAACTTAGGTGGAATGTTTCAGTGATATGTTTGAGTTCATGAGTGTCCTAGGTGTTTATTTGCTAATCAGTATGCTAGTCAATGAATACATTTGATTCTTTCATATTTTCAAAGCATTGAACAGATATCTCCTATAAGCAGCATTTTGCAAACTTGCTTAGAATCCAAGGTAACCAAATTTTAAGGCATCCTATTTCTATTTGGTTTCAAGTCATCGTGTGTTTTGCAAGCTTCTTTAGTGTCCTGAATTTGTTTCACCATTTTATGCTTAAAAGTTGTCAAGTCTAGAAGTTGCACCTGTGGCTTGTTTTTTCAGCAGGACCTAAGCAAGGTCTGCACTAGGGTGACATCACTTGGAATCCAGCAGGGATTTGTATGTGATGCCCAAAGCTCTGTAAACAAGAGACCAAAAGCACAGTCTAAAGTGTTGGGATAGTTTCTGCCATATTAAGGAATTGGATGTCATCAAAAATATGAAGCATATGTCTGACAAAATTGTGTCAGGCGTAATTGTGATGAAAGTTCAAATTTTAGAGGGCTAATGCTCACTTTCCTTGGGGTGAATAGCACTCAGTAACATTGAGATGGGAGCACAAACTGCAGCATAATTTGCTGTCACGTTAGAAAGTCACATTATTCAATTTAATGGGTGTTCAAAAACCAGTCTTGTGTCTTGTGTAATAATAACCATGAGTTCTGAAGCTATTTAAGATGCAGCTGTAGGTCTTCACTATCTGATGGGTATTGATGATGTATGTATGTTTTGGCTGTATGAAATTTTAGGAAGCGAATTGTTTTTCTCTGAGAATGCTTGCAGGTATACATGAAAGATGATTTTGAAGACTTTCCTAGAATTCTAGAACTCTTCTAGAATTTTTGCTGTTGGAGGAACTCACTTCAGTTTAACTGGAGTTTAACTTTTGCCTTCTGGATTTGAATCAAGTTGAACATAACACTTACTATGGTGAGTCTTTATCACAGGTAGAAAAAAATGCACATGTAGGAACTCAGGGGACACTAAGTAATTTTCTTCAAGCATTTCCTGCTCCTTCTAGTTTTGAAATTGGTTTTATTGTGTGAGCCCAAGGAGTCTGCTTTTTGTGTGTGTGAACAGTTGAATGTATCTGAAATGATGAGGCGCATAAGAAAACTAGGAACCGTGTGTGCTTCTGTGGAAGATTTTTCAGATTTATTTAAACTGTGCTTGTAACACTAACAGGCCCTTAAAAGAAAATTTAAATTTCGTGTTGCATTTTTAAGACATACTTTCCATATGGCAAAAAAAAAAAAAAGATGTGCAAAACTGTCTTTCTCCCTCCTCAAGTTGTTTCTTTGTTTTGTGCCAAGTGTGGAAGATCTGGGACAAAAGTGACTGGTACTAAACATGTTAAGCTGCCATTTAATTGACATTTCTGATTCTTAGTAGTAGAATCTTAATCTTTAATTGCAATGTTGCTGCAAAGACCAAATCTGCAGAAATGGAAGTGTCTGAAAATAAGATGGTCTATTTTATATAACTTATTCTCCTATTTTAGACAGTGAAAGTGTGTTAGGAATGTTAACTGCCTTTTAGTAAATGTTTAACTATAGAAGAAACTGTCTGTATATTATGTGTTAGTGTTTGTTTCTATCTTTCAAAGCAATTTGCACACTTATGTAAATACCATTTAAGTGATCTAAAATGGAAAATATAACATTTACAGCAAGAGAGTTTCCAAGACCAGTGTTGACTGTAATAAAATAATAAAGTTAAATTGTGCATGGAGGCTGAGCAATGGCTGATGCAATGTTTATGTAAAATCAGAAGATTTCTAAATTATCTGTAACTTAATAGTCAGACGATCAAGTGCAGTGTGAAACCTGTGCTTTACTTGTTCTTTTCCCAAATCTGTGGTGTAATAGAGTACAAAATGTGTTTGCAACAGCTCTACAGATGCTGCCTCTTGAGGCTGTGTGTTTCACCAACATGAAGAATAAAACTTGAAATTAACGCATATGTGGTAGCTTTCTCTGTTGTTGATCACGTCCTGCTGAGGGCCACCATTTGAAAATTAATGTTAATTATATTTAATTTGTCACTGGGATGGATTTTCAAAGTGTTTTTTTTGGCATGAGAATAAAAGATTGGAATCAATGGAGAGTTGAAATCAATGGGGAGTTTGAAAAACAACTAGATTTCACACAACTTAAGGATGTGAATTCTGTAACTCTTTGGAGACTTCATAATTGTAGAAAAATTGCCTTTTCTACTACTTTAAACTGAAATTTGCTGGTATATTTGAAGGTTGAAGAATCTGGCACTGAAGTTCTACCAGTGTAGCGGGAATTGTTCCTTAGATGCTGCAAATATGCAGCTGTATAAAATTGTAAGAGCTAAGCTGCTCTCGGGAGGAAAAAAAAAACAAAACATGTCATCTAGATTTATAATAAGTAGTGAACTTTTTTGGATGCAGGAAATGGAAAAAAGAAGCGATCCCAACCTCTACAACTAGTAGTGGTAATAAAATTGGAGGAAGTAGATGTAACTTTAGAGAGCAGAAGGGAACCACTTGGGATCTGTGGTTTGAGTCTGAACAGGGCCATGAATCTCAGAGTTAATGGTCTGTGGAGGCCAGCGTGCCCAGGAGCTGGGCTCATCTCTTCCTCTGCCTCGGGACCTGCTGGAGAGGATGTGCACGAGTGTTGTCTCTGACCACCTTCTGCAAGGCTGACGGCTCTTTGTTTCAGAGCCACTGCCGTTGCCCTTCTGCCGTGGTTTCCAGAGCGGCTGTCAGCCTGGAACAGGAGCGGAGAGGCAGCTGCAAGGCTGCACGTACGTTTGGGAAACATGTGGCTGTTGTGATTCATCTGCTGAGTCCAGTGGGAATAGGGGTAAGGAGCATGGCTGGACTCCGCAGTGCACACTGCCAGCATCTTCACTGGTGTGCGACCAGTGTGGACTGCGCCACAGAAATGTTCCAGTCCTAGAGTGACAGAAGCAGGCCCCAGCATGTGCACAGTGAAAATGGCTTACCAGAAGTTGTCTTGCTTGTTTTCGATTTGTATTTACGTGCCTTTATTTTGCATTGTTTCTGAGCTCTGCGTAACCTGGCGTGTATGTGTTTTCCCAAGAGCCTTGTTCCCTCTTAGCGCTAGATGGTGCCGCAGAGCTGGCAGAGCTGGCCTTTCCTCCACTGCCGGGAGCCTCTGCTCTGTGTCCAGAACAGCTTCTGCCTTTAAATATGCTCTGCTGGAATGTTGGTTTGGTTAGAAATATCCACACGGGGACCTGCCCTTGCTGCTGCTCGTCATGGCTTGAAACACCTGCCTGAAGTCCTAGAAGTCAACTTAGGAAGACAGCTTAGGTTGTTGTGTTTTTACTTGTCTGAATATGGGCCTGGGAAATTGGGTGATTAAGAGCCAGGTTATGGATAATGGGTGGGTGGGCAAATAAAGCAGTAGCCAGTTTGTTAAATTTTCAGCTCCAGGGCTGGCTGATTCTGCTACAACTGGCAGTCTTAGTGCAGCCACAAAATTTTATGAAATGCCCCGTGCACAGACATCAACAAGTATAGGGGGCAGGGAAATTAACAAAATGGAAGGAGTGAGGAAGCTGGTCATCAGGCAATGGTATGTTGATGGATGGAACAGAGAGCTCCTGCTGTAATTTGCTGAAAGGAGTTTGCTTTAAAAAAATATGCCATTTCCTGATTCATCCACAGACGCAGGGAGGGAAGGATGAGGACTGGCATGACTGCTCTCCCCATGCTGGGGAGAGGTTCTGCTGCTGTGTGCCATGTGAAGCAGTCTGAACACATCCTTTGCCTGTCACTAACTGACTGGAATTCAGGAATGAAAGGTAAAACTTTGTAGCTGCAGACAGGGACTTCTTTGTGTGTGTAGCTGACAACTTTCTAGCCAATGCTTGCTGTGCTGGACTGCTCAGCAAATGTCCCAGAGTAATTGTGTTGGTAATAATAGAGCAAAGAATTCATGAAGTGTAAAGCCTTTTGGTACCCCATGTGTTTTATGGGTGCCAATTATTTTATTTAATTGGCCACCATCCAGTAATTTTCTGGCTCCTCTTTTGTGTCAATGTATGATTTTCTAGGCTGAATGACTGGAGAAAGAATGAGGATCCTCTCAGCTGCACTGGAGCCTGGAGCACAGGTTGGGTGTGTAAGGAGTGAGTGGTTAAATCTGGGTGGACTTGTGGGGGCTAAGGCAGCTGTGTGGCAGCACCAACTGAGCAAAATATTGTAAAGCTTTAGTAACAGAGCTGCAGAAAGTGTAGTATATTTTAAAATTCTCCTTTGATTAAGACATGGTCTGGTAACTTCTGCTACTGCCTTAATGTTTATCTTCCCAAACTTACCAGATTCTGCACCTTGTGGGAATTCCAGAGAAGCCGTTTTCTTTGAAACAACATCAAAGAATTATTTCTCACCACTTTGAAACACTTCAGTCTAATCCTGATGCAAGACATGAGTTGGGTGAAAGGCCGTGCTGCTGAGAAACATTGGAAAGTGAGATAAAACAGCCTTGTTTTCTGTTGATTCAGATTTTTTTTCCCTTTAGATCTTAATATTGTCTAATATGAGGATTTTTTTTTCCTTTGTAGCTCATGCATGTTAGTATGCAATCTGAGATTCAAATAGTTGTTTTTCTGTATTTGTCATCCTGCAGCTATTAGGGAGCAGATTTCTTGTGACTGAGATGGGGACAGGGAGAAATCAAGAGTGAAAATATTCACATGACTGCAAATACTAATCACTTTTTGGTTCTGGGTGTGCTAACACAGAACTACTTGTGATCTCTTCATGGATAGGCTGTCATATGGCTTCACATCTCTGTTTTGCTACCTCTTTTTTCCCTGGAGATGCCAGGATTGGAAAAGTTCACACCTTGGAACAGGTGTGAATACCTCATGGCCAAACAAAATCTGGTATTAATGACATGCAGCCAAGGTAGTAAGTGCAAATAGCAGCCTGAATGCACACACATGCTTTATGCTTATCCCTACTGGGATTATAACGATAACTTTTGTTTTAGAAGGTCATGGATATCTAAATCAGAAACCCTATTTCAGAAGTAGTATTTCTTCACAAGATTGAAGTGCAGTAAAGAGATGACTTGAAATTTACTGTAATTTGGGCTATACGTTAATTGCTTCAATACTTTCGGGGAGGTTTCTGTTTCCAGGATAAATTTCTGTGTATCTGTTTTGGAGGAAGCAGATATGGGAAAACACTCCACATCTGTGATCACTTCACTGGACTTTGAAGTAGTTTGTTAAACATATAGGAGGGGGGAATTCAGAGTAATTTTTTTCAGGGTATGTTGGGTTTTCTCTTTCTGAGTTTGTATTGTGGATAATTTCACTGATGACTATATGTAGTATTTTATTGCTATAATAAAAAAAATTGGCCACTTTTAAATATAGATACTTCTGCTACTAGGACTTTCATCTTTATGAACCAGAATATGGGAGATATTAATCAATACATTCACTATGACTGAAGTATAGAAAGAGACTAGGAGGCAATGTGTGATGGAAGGGAGTGAACTTAGAGAGAGGAAACCAAGGAGGATTCCAGTCCAGTGCTGAGTACTTGTGCCCTCTTATGATTTCCTGATCACAGAAGAAGGGTGAAGGAACAGCTGGAGACATAATACGTTGTTTGACAAATAACAGAACAGCATGAATTACACGTCTGATAGCTTGTGTAAATCACAGAAGTCACTGTTTTATCAGACACTTGAAGGTAGTTTGAGCATAATTCTGATGCAAGGCAGCAGGGGAAAGCATTTTTATGATGTCCCTTCAATTAATATCAAATTTATGCTATTCTGTTCTAATGCATTTATTCAGTGGAGTTTCCAGATGCACAGGAACTGAACAGAGAGTGCAATAAAGGGTATCCTGTTTGCTTTGCTGCATTGTTTCCTTTCCTTTTTAGTTGTGTGCATTTTGTCTTTGCTGCAGGAACAGGAGTGTTCCTTGAAGGCTTTGCTGTATATCACTTTCGGGGTGGATTGTTTTGGTTTTGGGGTTGTTTTTTTTGGTTTTTTGTTTTTTTGTTTTTTTTTTTTTGTTTTTTGGGTTGTTTTTTTTTTTAGTTTGGGCTGAAGAGAAACCAAACCTTTGCTTTAGGTGGATATTCCAGTAAATTTTCACCCTCTTGACCATTTATTGATGGATTCTCAACATCTTATTAATATCTTTACTTTTTAATTTAAAAGTGCCAAACTTGGTTTGTATCCACTGAAGAGAAACAGTAGTTTCTTAGTAGAGGTAATGTACTATCATGGATCTGGAGCAGATGGAAAAACTCATGGTCTTTGTCAGGAATCCAGGATGTGCTGTGTTAGTGGCAGAAAGGCTGGCATTTTATCACTGTTTTCAATTTTATCCTTGACCAAATGTAAATAATGGGTGAATATGACACAAAATCATTAGATTTAGGCCATGTCCATGTTGAGATTGTGGTAGATAAATGAAGTCTTGAATTTCAAATGTACAAGTTATTTTTCTACCCTGGAGCAGATTTTTAGGGGCTGTCATTTGTCACTAAACTCTTTTTCTTTTGAGTGTGGAATTCATGCTTTTTCAAGTTAACTTAAAGAAGTTAAGTTAGTGGTGTGGCTCACTAATGTAGCACACGCCATATGATACAGAATTATGGCATTTTGAGACAGCAGGGTTAAATGTGAAGTAATTGCTTAAAATAGGAATGCTATGGTCTTTGTCAGTCTTCTAAGTTATTTTTATGTAGTTATTTGTCTTTGGCTCTCTTCCTGATTTTCCTAAGCTTCATTTCTAAGTGGTTTTTAAAGACGTTGATATTCCTGATTTCTATAGGAATGGTTGGAAGTATCTGGCGGTGATTTTCTCTTCAGATGAAGATTTAAGTTACTCCTGGACAGCTGTGGTATATTTTTGTTCACCTCATCAATCTCTATATTATATTTGTCCCTATGGTTCACTTTGTTTAAGGGATGCCACGTTACATATCAACCATGTGAGGCTTACTTCATGGCTTTCCAGTGTTCTGGGCTTTCTTTGGGTGGATGACTGGCAGCCTGTGGACCTTTGGCAAACTCTGATAGGCTGTAATCACATTGTTTGGAGCAGAAGTCAAGGACAGTTCTTGATTATAATCTTGTTTCTGCTGGTTGAGCTCTTTAATATAAATGTCTCAATGCTAGGAAGGAGAGGTTCCATGAAGAGCCTGGAAACTGCACATCCCATCTGTGCTGAAATTAAAAGAATCAAAGGGGGAAACTTTTGTAACCAGCAGGAAAGGATGAAACACTGTGATAGTCTGTGCATAGATCGGTCTGCACCCGTGAGTGCATATGCCTTAAAAAAATCACTTTCAGGAAAGGACAAAAAGTAACTAAGATAAGGAAATGGCATTCATTTTTTATTCCTTCAGTGATGCAGATTTAAAAAAAAAATAAATATGGATGCTTTTATAGTCAATATTGCAATCACAGAGCTAGAAGCAAATTCTGATCTCTAGTTTCAGATCTGGATCATCAATTGAATGTCCCTGGACTTCAGTGTTGGGGATAAGTTGGAGTCAGTGTTCTCCAAGTGCATGTTAAGCAGTAAACTCTCTCTCCTTCTCTCTCTCCCTCAATCTCTCTCTCTCTCTCCTGTTAATGTATTTGCCTACAAACAGAATACAGCAGATCCTCAGCTGTGCAAGGTGCACTGCCTTGAGGCAGCCAACTGTACCCACCGGCCAAAATTCCTGCATTGAAGGATTGCAAACTTTTGGCTTTCCACCCTTTCTCCCAGGCAGGCCTCCATGGCAGGCAAAGGCTAGACTGAGACTTCTGTATGTGTTTACCAGCCATAGACTCCCTCTCTTAGGAGAAAGATACTCACTTTCTTCTTCCGTCAGGATTTCTAAGTGCTGGATCGTGCTTGCCAAGGCACTGAGTGGAAGAGACAAGTGGACAGGGAGATTGAGGCCACGGATGAGTTGGAGGTTGAAACAACATACACCATTTGTCAAGGTCATTAATTTCCAGGCAGATTGTCTTTGAGCTTCGTGGGGCTGTTTGAGTTATTACTGAAATGCAGCAGTTTCCAGAGCGGAAGGATCCATAGCATAATAGTATGCAGAAACCTCATAGTGCAATAATATGAAAAATAATTGTCTCTAAATACTACTACAGTATGGATTTAAAACAGGAATTTGATGCTCTTTAGACTAATTACTGGACTGGTTAGCTTCCCATCATCACTTCTGGTTCTGCTACATGCTTTGGTTCAGCTTTTTTCTTCTGTCATGAGAATTTATTGTCACATATTGTAGTCATGGCCCTGTTACACCCAGTGATCCCGTACCAGCCTACTCTCCTTCTATTTGTTACGTAGAAATTACCATGTTTCATTCTGTTGGTCTAACAGACTGTTAATTAGACAGTTCCTAAGCTGTAATGCCAGGTAGGAATAAATCTTCCAGACAGTAATGTTGCAGTAATTCTCCAGTTATAGTGAGTGGGTAACCTCAGGTCAACAGCATTTGTATTCCGCCTTTAGCGAAACCAGGGCTGAATGAAGAGTTCTGGAAAGCTATAAACATGCCTGAAGTACTGGCATTCAGAAATATGGAAAAACCTCCAAATATTATGCATTGAAAGCTTTAGCACAAGTCTGATATACTGTCTATTACAGTCAGTCCTTAGTTAATTGCTGGCATTTAAAAACTCATAAGATCTTGAGTCTGACATTTGTTGGCTTTCTCCCCTCCCTGCCTCTTTCATTTGNAAAAGGAAAAAAAAAAAAAAGCACACTAGTTGTCTACTTTATATGACAATCTCATAAATTACCATGGTGGAGTAAGTTTTCCAGCTGCCTGTAACCTGCTGGGTATTTGTCGGGGAAAAAAAAAATTCTAAGAGTTTCATGTCTTAATATGAATGATTCTCCATCCTAAAGTTTGGACTGGATTGATTATTCCCCAGTTTAAAATATTTTCCTCCTTTATTCTAAGAGTAGTAACATTAACCTGATCCCAGGGAACCTGCCACTCAAAATGCAGTTAGCTTTGCAGAGATAACATAATTGGAGAGAAGAGCTGGCAATTTGCCCATGATTTCACAATGTTATTGGTCTCTGATCACCACACTAAATGGAAACTTGGCTCATTTCATGAGTGACTTACTAACCAAGAATGGGGTTAATTTTAATGGAGAACATTAGAAAAACCATTCAGCCAATTCTAGTGTTGATGTTGTGTCGTCAGTGTTAAGAAGAGTTGCAAAAATGCACACACATCCACTGCCCCAAGGCCAGAAATTTCTGTGAACTTGCAGCCCAAAGCTGTGCTGCACAGGAGAACTTCATAACTCACGAAACAGGAAGGATGCTTACCAGGAATAATCTTGCTTCTGTCTTTACTTTTTATCCTGGTTCTTTTAGTTTTGTCTTCTGAGGCATGCATTTATAATGTTTTAGGTGCTTTAAACTGGGAGTGATGGTTGAGAAGCAGTCCAGCCAAAATGAGGACAGGGCAGCTAGGGACACAGCCTCCTGCAGACTTTCTCTCTTGAGGTGAGAGATATATCATTCAGTTTAATCCATCTACTTCAGGTAAAGCTGCAAATAATGGAAAAAGGATGACCCACAGAAATTGGGAGGTAATGCTATGGTGGTTTCTCTGGATATAAAATATGAACTCATGGGACTAACTGGTCCTTTTCCTTTGTTCACCCACTTCATTTCATCCCTCTTCAGCCCCTGTAAGGAGATAGAGCAATGAAATCAAGTCAGAATATTGTGAGAAACTGAACTCCTCATATGGGGCAGCTGAAGAAGTCAAGCATCTGATAGTAATTGGTTAGTAAATTAAATTTTAACAACCTAGAGTTTGCATGCAGTCCAGTCCTGCTCCCCTAATATAAATCACTCAGATTTTCAAATATGAAACACATGTTTTCTGTCTGACCCTGTCTTTCATGGAGCAGTGGAGATTGCAAACGCAGATGCTCAGGTTTGTCTGCTTTCTTGGCCGCCGAGGCTGTAAATGGCAGCTTTGCTCTCAGGGCGCACGTGACATTGCCTTTGCTCGGCGCACTGGAGAACAGATACGGCTCCAGGCAGTGAAGCTGAGCTGGATCCTGCTCAAACACTTTCACTCCCTTTAGGCCTTGTTCACCCAGGGCGGGACTGTGACCTGGGATTGCAAGCCCAGACCCTCTCCCCTTTCTTGTCGGGGAGGGAGGGGGATGCCAGCTGCCCCTGTGACATGGCTGACAGCAGAAGGCTGGCAGTCACCTGCCCTCTCTGCCTGCAGCAAAATGCAGACCTTTCCCCTTTCCTAGCTGTTCCGGCTTAAGCCCAACATCCATGGAGCACTCTGGCCTGACATCTTTCCCCAAGCTTGTTCCCTGGAGCCCCAGGCTCCAACACCCACTTGAGCACTGTCAGAAGTGCTCACCCTTTTCCCAGAGGTGTTCAATGGACCTGCCCGGTCAGGTTTCCCTTTGAGGGCTAAAGGCCTTGTACTGTTATTCCCCAGGAGGGAGCTGGGGCTCCCTGCATACCGTTTCTTCCCTCTTTCTCATCAGAAGGACATGTCCCAGTCTGACACATAATTTTACCACTGCTATTCTGGAGCTGAAGGGGAAGCTGCATGTTTAAAGCTTCAGATCTGCTCTGACTACAGTCAGTGGGAATTTTCCTGTGTAGGTGCTAAGTATTATTCAGTGTAAGCAAAACTTGGCCTGTTAGTGGTAATTTTTTTTTTGCCATTATAAATCAAATTCTCTCTTTAATTTTTGCTTGAAATCTTTCCTCTTAGAGAGGAATTTGCTGTAGCTATAACATTGCCATGAAGTATTCCAGCCATGAGAGCTTGAAAATAATTTTCTTCCTTTCTAGATGTTTCTTAGGGAATCTAACTTGGTCTCAGGCCTCTGTGATTTACTGATGTATTTTGACCCATAGGGTGGTGTTGCTGATTGTTGGGAGAACAAATGGATTTCATCCTGAGGGCAGCTTAGTAGTCTGAGGGGTCAAAAAAAGCTTCTGATGAAAACACATGTTTTAACGCACATGTTTCACTGTTCCCTAGGGCTTAATAGGACAGCTTGAACAATTAAAGTCCTGTGCTTGAACTTCCTTATACCACCAAAATAAAGCAACCCTTGGCTTCAGGGGAAGCTGGGGTTTGCCTTCCCTCAGATGTGTTACAGCACTAGGAAGGGGCACTGTGGGACTCTCCTTCAAGGAAAGGACAGTAGACCTCTCCACTTTCAGTCACACTGACCCATCACTGTGTTGGTGATCTGTAAGATCCTGTGCTGGAATCTGGGAGAGGAAATAGAGGTAGTGGGGATGAAGTGAATTAGAACCAGAGAAATGAAAATGTGCAGAGGCCAAAGGCTGGAGCAGGACCATCATTTCAACCTTTTGCTTTGAGGAGACAATGTTCTTAAATAATCTCTGAGAACTCCTATTGCCTCCTATCCACACCTGTGAACAGGATGGGACAGAAAGGACACATCAGTGGGATAAACAGTCAGTACCAAGGTTCTAGCACTGATGTCATGTGTTCTTTGGGTATTTTACAGTGATCTAGCTCTAGTCTGGTCCTGTGGGTCATCTTCTGTACTTCTCCATGACCACCCCGTCACATCTCCCCAGAAGGAAAAGGGCTGAAGACAAAAGGAATCTGGTCCCATGGACTAAATTGCCTGTAAGAGGTTATAGCGCATTTAATATGCACCCTCTGCATTAAATTCAAATGGACAGGATTTGGACAACGTGCTACAAAACCACTTCATAACACAAGTTAGAGTTTGGTAAGAGGGATCTTCTTGGGAAGCTGCCCTCAGTCCTGCGCTGCAGATCCGAACTCCCGTGCTCCTGCTGTGGACACACCACTAACAGGAAAACAGACATTTACACTTTACTGCAAAGAGGAGTCCCCAGAGAGCCCTGTGATATCTTTGCGCCAAGCAACACTTAACAAGATTTTCTTCTAAAAGTATCTCACAGCACTATAATATCTGGAGAATTGTTTTGAGGTGGGAAGGAATCCTTTAAAGCACTTTGGTTTAGTTGCACAAAAAAATTTAGTCATGTGACCAAGAGTACAGTCTGTAGTTCAGCATTGCTTTGGATGTTCACTGATCATCTTAAATCTTAGTTACATTACTGATCTTCAAATCTTGCTGCTTACATGAAGCATGTGAAGCTGCCTTTGTGCAGGCTTCTGTCAGCAGCCTTATATTCTTTCAATGCCTGCTTTCTCGTACAGGATCTTCAGCATCTTTTTTTGTGTGTAGTTAAAGCTTTTTTATTATTATTTTTAGAGGCTAGGGTTCTAATTTCTAAGCTGATGAAGTCCTTATCAAAGTTAAATAACCCTTTGGAGTAGTCAAGTATATGGTAAAGGTGGGAATTAAGTTTTCACCTACTGAAAGTTTTTATTGAAAATGTTTTAGCGAAACATCCCTGCACTCGCCACTTAATACAGACAGTCTATGCTGATATCAAGAATGTATTTTGTAATGTAAGAGGCCCTTTCCACTCATTTAGGGACATGACTATGCAGTCATTTCTATTAGAGGGCTACACTGCATGTAGATTGTAGTTTCATGTAAGAAGATAAATTGATTTACTTTATTGTCCAGATTAACAGGCTTATTTTATTTGAGATGGTGTCTTTATCACTTGTTTTAGGCTTTTAAACCTGGATATGCTAGTCACTAAAACTTATTATTGTAAAAACTAAAAGCTAAAGCTTCTGTATGAATTGCTGTTTGTTGACAAGTTCCTGCATTTCAGTGTCATTTAGATTTGTGTGTTGTTACTGTCTGGATGTGGTTTCTAGTTCTGCATTAAATTAAAGTAATAACACTAGAATTATTTTTTAAGGTTTTTTGGGGTTTTTTTGGTGGTTGTTTTTTTTTTTTTTTTTTCTTGCGGTTTTCCTCTGAGGGAAAATGTGTTAACAGCAGTCTTGGTTATGATGTGACCAAGAACATGGCAGCACTCTCCAGTGAAATTCCCATTTGCAGTGATGTTTGCAACCAAGTATTCTTTTATCCTATATTGTGCAGAGCCACCAGGCTGATGAAAACAGACCTGCAATCCATCAGTTCTGAGCTGTACTGCAGCCTCTCACTATTGCACAGGCTGCCTTCATCACCCTGCTTCAGCTGACTTCTTTTAAGCCAAGCATCATATTCTTTTATTCAGCAAGCAAGCTCTTCCTAGCAGCTGCAGTGCCTCCTGTTAAACCTGAGGCCATCTGGAAAGTTGGCTGCTGTGCTTGCTTGGTCCAAGACTGCACTGATCTGCTCTGCACTGTGTTTGGTTGTAGAGGTCTCACGACTCTCTCCAGCTGGGTCGTGGTAGGGCTGAACCATGCTGGAGGAGAGGCCAGGTTACCTTCCTCGCATGTTTCTGTTGTAGCTGCTTCTGTGCACTAACTGACAGGGAAAAAGGGGAGCAAGTCTGATGGGAGATTTTGGAGTCTTGCCTTTGTGCAGAGTCCTTGTTACTGCTTTGTGGCCACCAGAAGCTGAAGGGCTGGGGACTCCAGGCAGAGATGGCTATACACAGGCTTGTGGAGTTGACCTTGGAGACTGAATCTTTCGTCTGTATTAATGAGTGATCTCTGTGTCTCTGTGGTATCTGCAGCTTTTGGAAAAGTAGCAGATGTGGGACTCTGCAAGCTTGCAATCTTCCAGTGCATTACCTGGATCTTGCTTTGCTGGTCTGGATAGAACCAACTGTTGCTAACTGCTGCTGACACAGGTCACTGGAGCAGGGACTGCTCTAAAACACTCCTGTTTGGGATTCTCCCAATAAAAGGCACCAGCTACCAAGTAGACTCAGCCCATCCACGATATTCTTAAGTATGTCCTAAGCAATCTGCCTTGAGGGAATGTCTGAGTTTGGTTTCTTTTAATCACAAATTACTTAAAGGTCTGCTTTTGCTGAAAAAACCCGATACTGTTAACCTGCTAATGTAACAAATGTACACACAGGACCTATTCAATGTATATGGTTATATGTAAAATATACAAATATATGCATTGCATTAGCTGATACAACAATTACTTAATGCAGGGCCACTCCTATATGCCATGGGATGACATATATGAATAAGTTTTAAATGTGTTTTTTTCCAGCTGTGCTACGTGGCTGTGAATCTTCTTGTTTCCTGGTGGCTACATACGGTATCTAATGGGGGAGATTGCACAGGCTCTGCTACAAAGGCGACTCTTTGGAGGGGGATTTCACCGCTGAAGACTCCCATATTGTTGCCTTTTTTCCTAATTAAGACTGCTGTTAACACTTCTTCCCTCAGAAGTGAGATTTAAATCTGAAGTGACACTTCCCCACTACCCCTCCAATTTATCTGAGAGCACAAGTTTCCTACAGCAAATGTTGTGGTTTTCTCCTGTAAGCACCTTGAGACCCAGCAAGCTGCTTATGGCCACAGCTGAACTGGGGTCAGCCATCCTGCTGTGACAGCAGCAAATTCCACTAGTCCTCCAGTGCTCTTCTCTCTATGTTGTATAATTATTCGTCTGCCTAAACCTATATGTATTTTTCCCTTTTTATTCCAGCCCCTGGGGAATTAGGGAGTTAAATTTTATTTAATGTCAGTCCAATTGTCTGAAAATTCTTTGAGTATGAACTGGGAAATCCCTGGGAGAGGGCTGGAAGTCTTCCAAACCCGTAAGACCTGGAGATCTTAGGGAGCTCTTGCACAAAGTTTTTCATTGTGGATTTCTCTGCCAGATCAGCTCTAAAACAGACTACAGATCCTTGTGATGAAAGCTGAAGAAGGCTGAATGCTAAAGAAAATAAAACAGCTGCTGGAATGTGCAAATGTGCAGTCAAAGCTGTACCTGACAGTGGAGAGAGACCCAAAATACAGAAGTTTATGGGCTAAAACTCACTGAAATATCTGTTACTGGACTACACAATGTAACTTCTTCAGAAGTGCTTGTATTTTCAACTACCTGAAAGAAAGTTGTGGTGAGGTGGGGGTCAGTCTTTTCTCCCAGGTAGCAAGTGACAGGACAAGAGAAAACAGTCTCAAGTTGTGCCAGGGGAAGCTTAGATTGGATATCAAGAAAAAATTCTTTACTGAAAGAGTTGTCAGGCATTGGAATAGGATGCCCAAGGAAGTGGTGGAGTCATCATCCCTGGAAGTGTTCAAAACAATGTGTAGCTATGGCCCTTGGGGACATGGTTTAGTGGTGGATTTGGCAGTTCTGGGTTAATGGTGGGACTTGATGATAGTAAAGGTCTTTCCCAAACTAACTGGTTTTATGATTCTGGGACAGGACTTCCAAAACAAAATCTCTTTATAACCTCCTCAAATCTGCATTCATTTTTTTGTCTTTCAAAAGTACTGGTTTGTGCCATTGCCTTCTGATCTTAGCTGATTCCACTCCTCCACCCTCTTTGTCTTTCCTTCTGCGTGTGCATGTCTCTGCTCCCATTGATTGGTGTGTTTTATCGGAAGGTCTGGCTGGTGCTTGGATCACTTTCCCTGTTTTCCCCAGAAGATGATTCCAGTTGCTTCATGCAGGCATTGGGCTAACCCGTTCAGTTGCTTTGAGCTAGGACCAGCTCTACTATTTCACCTTCACGTGAGCCTTTCTGATCTTTTTTTATCTTACTCAGAGCATGAGAGCTGCAAATAAACAATTTGCTAGTAGTGAGCACAGAGCCTTGGCTGTACAGACTTGTTGGCTCTGAGAGTAAGCCTGAAAGTTAAGTAAGCCAGGAGAATGGGCAACTAACTGCCTCTACCAGCCCTGGAAAAATGCTTGTCCAAAAAGGAGATCTGGGCATCTCTTCTCAGTCACAGCCTTTTTGTTAAGGTCCTAGAAGTCCATGGAGTTGTTTCTAACTCAGCTGGGTGAGTCTGTCTACTTTCCTCGTTGCTCACTCATTCCTCTTTTGGGGAGTTGCCTATCTTCAGAATGCTGAAGATCTACTTTTCCCCTAGTTATTGCAATACATCCATAAATAATGCATTTCCCTCTCTAAATTACATTTAATTATTCTGTCAAGGTTATTTCAAGAGCATGCAGCCATCACAGGTAAAATACATATCCACCTTTCCCTCTGCCTCCCTCTACCATCTCCTACTCGTTTAATTAGGATAGTTGATCTCTGGTTTGGAGAGGCTGTATCTGCCTCCCAGCAAGAGTCAGACAGCTCTACCTAGGCAGGGATCTGCTTACCTTGAAATGTTACCTCTGCATTTCACTTGCAATTCAGCAGTTCAGAGGTAACTTCTGCCTTATGTTACTGAAGTAGCAGAGCAGAAAGGTTGTTTTGCATGACTCACATGTTCCACATTTTCTGTAAACTTTATTTTCTGTGTGGCATTTGCCTGATGCGATGAAATCACTGCTTACCTGATGCATTTTTTTGTCCCAGTGGTGCAAAGCTGTAAAGACAATCTAACCTTCAACGACTGAGGTTCAGACCGTGCTGCAGCACATGGCATCTATAATCCTACCACTTGATTAGGTGCTGAATGGTGTCTGGAGAGGCATATGTGCTAATTCAGTTAACTTGAATGGCTCTGTTTGAAAAAAGAGAAAAAAAACCTAAAAAAGGAGAAATTACATCATGGACCTGCTCCCTAAAATCCATTTCTGTTCAGGGTCTTCCACTTGTGTTAGACACTTTAAGTAAGCAGCCTTCAAGCTTTTAAACAATGTGTTGAGAATCGGTGCCATAACAGCTTCCAAAGAGTTTTTTAGGAGTCTTGATCTTGCTTTTGACAGGCACTACCGATACTGAAGATGTGAAGAGAGAGACAATTCTTGACGTGCTGTGCAATCATGTGACCTAGTTAATTACACTTCATTTGCCCTCCCCGTGTGAGTTCTGAGGAGGCTCCCGTGTTTCTTGTAGCGATGCCGTGTCTAAATGCCCAGACAAGGGCCATGGCAGGCGCAGGAGGGTCGCAGCTTTGGCTGTGGTGGCAGTGCAGAGGAGGGGCGGAGGAGCCTCCTGGCAGAGAGCAGGAGGCAGCTCCCCGCTGCCAGCCCCCTCCCCGCCGCCCACGCCGGCATGTCTAGACTGCCGCCCTGCACGGGGCAAGGACTCTGAGCTCAGCCCTTTCAAGTCAAGGAAAGCTCCTGTTGGGGGAATTTCGCCTCAGAGACAAATATGGGCTTAAGCATCCAATGGGTTTATAAGCAGTTTATATCCCTAGGCTCTCCATGCCTGCATTTTGCTGGCTCAAGGCCCTGAGCAGGTCAGTGCTTTGGGACATTATTGCTACCGGCTGGCAGCTGGACAGCTGGTGTCTCATGAACAAATTTCTCTGCCGTTTCAGACCTGGTTTTTTTCTGACCTGGGGTGAGACGCACAGCTCTGAAGAGTTTTATGGGACAGGCATGCAATAAAAAGTTGACAGCCAAAAATAACTTTTCCCCCCTCCCTCTTTTCACATCCCACCTTCCAAGCCAATATTCACGAAGGGCAGGGAAAGGAAGGGAGAGGCATGAGAAGACAGAAAGAGCAGTGCCTGTAAAACTTTTGGGGTGAGCTGCAGCATCTGCTTTTCTTGCTGAATCCTGGAGCATTTAGTCAGTAATAAAGTTTCGCCCCAATGTTGTTTTTGACAGAAGTGGAACTCCTTTTCAAAACCGTCCTCGGACATTTTATCAGCTGTAATAAGCACATGGCCAGATTGGAGAAGTAATGGCTACATCCTAAATGCAACCAGCACTCTCCATGGGAACAAAGGTTGAAGAAGTAACCTTTCCCCAGGAGATGGTGATCATGTGTGTTGCAGACATCTTTAAGAACAGAGTCTGATGTGGTCAAAGAGAGGGAAGTAAAAGAGTTGCACAGCAAGCTGCTGGACTTTAATATCTCTAAGGACAGAGATCCCCCAAGTTTCTTTATCCCTTGTAGTTAAAAAAAAATTATTTCCCAGAATGGGAAATCTGATTTAGATTCAGAATGGGAATCTGTGTTGGGACTTGTGAATGCTGCCTCTTGTTCCATCACAGTGCACCTTGGAGAAGAGTCTGGTTCCATCCTCTCTAAAGCTACATATTAGGCAGTTGAAGATGGGGACTCCCTTTAATCACCTCAAGTCTCTCTCCCTATTCTTACTTGTTTCCTAACATTGCTAAATGCTTTATATTTCTTCCAGAGACCAGACCTGGGCTTAGGAAACAGCATTAAATGTAGGTTTGCCCCACAAGCTGTATCCCAGTGAGGAGCCCCAGGGAATGGCAGAAGTGGAAGGAGAGCTTGTGGGAGGAAGGGTGTCATAGGGAACGTGTGGTGACTCCTGTTTTAGACCTTTGGATTGATCAGCATAAACTTTTCCTATGGCTTGGAATTGAATGGCACTTAATCTTGATAGTAAAAGTCTGGAAACTTGTGCTAGTGATCACTGCTGGAAGGAGTCAGATTCTATGCTTTATAGAACATTCTTAATAAATGCAGTACAGTCATGTCTCATAGCCATCCTTTCTGTAGAGAGGTTTTTTTTTCCCCTGGTGTGGATGTTTTTCAGGAAGTGTGCATGATGGAGGGCCAGCTGTATAATAGTGAACCAGCAGAAATGGTTTACTCACTGACTACAATGGCTCAGTGTGGTTTCTGACTCTTTTTTTAACCATTTCTCTGCAGCTGCAGGACGTGGTCCTGTGCAGAGGACATGGGCTTGTGCAGCAGATACTGGGAACTTTGCTCCTCCTCTTTGCTGTCTGGTAATTGTTTGTGAGAGAGGGTGAAGGTAAAGGCATACTTTCCAGAAACAGAAATAATCAGATGCTTGCACCATGGTTCAGAGTTCAGTTCCTCTTCCACTGGCTGAAAGAGACTACTTAAAAACAAAGAAGATGAAAACTTGAGTGGTACTGCTCTTGACATCCAAACCAATTCTCTTTGATTTCATATGAAAATGGAATATAAGTTACAATTGCTTTGAGAATCCATACTTCGGACTTTTTGACTTCTGTGAATCCAATTTCTCAATCTGACTATTCCATTATACTTATAAATGGAAAGAGGCTCTAAACACTTGCAAGCAAATGTTTTAAGTGTTATATCAACAACATAGGCATGTATAGATGGCTTTTTAAATGGCATAAAGGCCTGAATCTGGTAGTGTCTGCCTTTGTGAAAGTCAGATGCACTTGGACAGAGCCTTCCATCAGTCTCGGAGCCTTTGTGGCAGTGATGCTGCTGCCACAGCAAAGTTATACCCTACCCTTCCATCCACAGCATGTGTAGGGTTAAAAAAGAAGAGGTGCAGTGTAGAGCCCTTGTCAGCTACATATAGGTGCAACTGCATTTGTCACCTCTAATAGTCATCCCTAACTCACCCTCTCTAAAACTCTCCCCCCTCTAATTTCCTCTTTACTGCTGTCTTGTTTTTGTGAGGCTTATGTGAGTTAGGAGTTATACGGCAAAAGAGTGTGGGTTTCATCTGTAGGTTAAACTCAAACATGGGAAGCAGGTTTTTCAAAGTCATAAACTAGAGCGTTGGCTCAGCTGAGTTACAGTGTCTGAATCTTGGTGAAGTGCAGCCAAATCGTGCTGTTGATTAGCTACAACAGTCCTTGATCTATTTTGATCCATCCTGATAGGTTTCATAAGTACAGGCTGGGAAAACTGATGAGGGAAAAAAAAAGGTTCAGTTCCTAGTCAGCAGCAAGATGCACTGCACTGAGAGCTGGCTAACCTCTCTGCTTTGTGGACCTTCCAGATTAATTTGTAATAGTGAAGGAGGAATTGTTTTGGAAGTAGGTGTTGCCAGGTGAAACTGAAAACACATTTCTGTAAACACCGCTGGTTGCATTTGATTTTATTTCTCAGAGTTAAAACTGGTGGGTTTTCTTTAACAATCCCTCATGTCTGGTCACCCTTGCTTCATTTTTCCACATTACCTGTTGCCATAGTATTCCAGAAATTGTGCCAATGTGATTTGAGATGAGTGAAATTGCACATTTCTCTGTGTTTACCTTTAAGCTGGACAATGAGAATATAATGGAAAACTTCACCAGATGTCTAAAACTAGTAGGGCTGAGAACTGTATTTGGGTGAATATATTCACATGCACAGCTTTAGATCTATCCTTTAGCTCCCTCATTAATACTTTGGCCCCTTGCATGGTCAGTGGAAAGAGATGCCCCAGTTCAGGGTATGCATGATCTTCTTCATGCATGTTTGTCTTTGCCCTCAACCATATAGGAAACATGAAAATAAGCATTAAATCATTCTGTGCTGCCAAATGACTAAAGCTTCTCTTCAACAAGTGACTATCAGAATAGATATGTGTATGCATGTGTTTTTTATTTATCTTCCAGATATCATGTTGAACTGCAGCCCCAAATGCAAGCAGAATTATCGTTTTCTCTTGCCTGTGTGACCCATATTAATACTGCAAGATGAAGAGTTGTAGTAAAGAAGGCTTACAACTATTTACATGTTGAATAGTTCTGGTGGGAGCCAGTGCATGACTAATAAGGAAAAAACTCCAAAATGGGTACATCCTCTACAGATTCCTTTTAGAAAAATTAATTCCTCTGTCTGTTTCATTGCACTTACTCAGCTCCTGACCTGAAAGAGAGAAAAGCTCTTTCCTGGGTCACTGATCCCTAGGATAGGTTTGCCCCTTTTCAGTTGGTTGTGTAGACAGCATGCTTCCCCAAATCCTTTCATCCTTATTCCTGTAGTTCATATTCTTGTAGCTGGAAGTGGAGGAAACCTCAGTGAGCTGTGCTGAGCTGCAGGGAAATGCTCCAATGTATCCCTCAGAGGCTGCTGGCTGGGAAAAGGCCCCCTCTTTTGCAGAGCAAAAGACTGCTCTGCGTGTCCTGCTCTTTACTTGATGTCAAGGAGCTTGAGCTCAGTGCATGGGTATCAACAAGCCTGGCCACAGGAAAAGGGACTCTACCTTAGACTAAAGGTGTTGAAATTGGCTTCCCCAGGCTGCAGCCAGGACATTTGGTGCAGAGGTGTTCCCTACGGAGTTCAGTGGAAGGCAGCACTCTCTGTTTGGGGCTGGCCACGTTGGTTGGTGACTTCAGCCTCTGCCCAGGAGACATGGGAGGTGCTCAGCATAGGGAGCACCTCCCTGGATGTATTTGGAAGGAGACCTGGGGCTGTCTGAATCTCTGCTTGGTCAGCTGAAAAGGAAAGGGATGGCTGGAGCAGGAAAATGAGAAATGCATCTACCTTTTGTTCCAGCACAGCAGACTCAGTCTGTCAGAAACCCTGGTGGAGACCAGTGCCCTTCATCTCCTTTGGACCCCAAAAAAGACCACCACCAATTCTTTTAATTTTTTTTTTTTTTCTTTTTTTTTTCTGACAGCAGTTGAAGTAGCTACACAAATCCCACAGACCTGGTGGAATGGCTGTGCAGTCTTGTCTAAGCAAAACAAGCAGGAGAAATATTACTTCATCGACAAAGTACTAAGGATATGTTTTGAATCCATACACCATGAGCTAAGTACCAGATGGGCTGGCTGAGTACTGTAAAAGAAGCAGCTCAGATAGATAAACATCTGATAGATAGGATGATTCAAAAAGCCATCTGAAAATGCATTTTGTCTCCTTGCTCACAAATAACCTTCAGTCATTTTGTTTTGCAATGAAGTACTTTCAGCTCTGCTAGATTTCCTTAGTTCTTTTATTGTGTTTTTTATTGGGGTGGGAGAACAATTGTGCCATTTCAAAGGCCAACCTTTGGTGTCTCCCATCCCGGTGCCTTGTGCTAGTGCATAAGTGGGAGCCTGTCTGTGCAAGAGAGAGCTTGAGGCTGGACTTGAGCTGGAACCCTGGAGAGGAGGCAGGGCTGGCTGGCATTGGGATCTCTATGTCAGAGCCCTGGCAGCTGTGAACTTGTTCAGATTTTTAGGGGACAGGGAAAGGGATCTGTGATGTGGCACACGTGAGACCTGATGACAAGGGATGGAGCCCAGCAGAAAAAGCCACGTTGGTCGCAGTAGGCATGAGGAAGAGAGCAAGCAGTGTCCAAACACAAAAATGATTTTTGACCTCTAGGGGCCCCATTGAAACAATCTGAAGTCATTTACTTTGCTTCTGTGTCCATCAGAGCAATTGGTAGATAGAAGCATTTCTTGAGTTTTTTTCTCATCTAACTATTTTTTCCTTTATCTGTTTTCTTTTTTTCCCTTCCCCTTTGAATAACAAGACCACAAGCAGCTGCTTGTGTCTCAAACCATCTGCTGTAAGCACCATGCTTCTGCTCAACTGATGGTGAGCTATGGAATAAGAAAATAGAAAATTGGCATCTTTTGCAGATCCCACTTGCCTTTTTGCAGGCCAGGTAACATGGTGTTGTATTGAGCTTGGAGTATTTGGAGTTCATCCTTATTTTTGACCCTTTGTGAGGAAGAATATTTTGAACCTTTAAAAGATAACTTTAGAAGGCTTTCTGTGAAAGGGAGAAAGGTACAGTTCACTTTTTGTCCAAAAGTTCCATGTGTTTCCTTTTGATATGTGATGAACTTTACAACTCTTTTCTCTTTTCTCTCTGTGATCCACCCCTCCCTCCCTCCTGTCCCCAGCATTGTTTTTTTTTGGGAAAATTTTTTGTAGCTGGATGAATATCTAGTTAATACATTGCCTTGACCTCCAAAGTTTGGGCTCTATAAGGTATTTGGAGATGTCAGCCGAAAGGGTTCATAAATATTTTAACTGCATTACCTCACTCTTGCTGCCATAACATTAAAAATGTGCTTTCCCTGAATGTTTGCTACAGGAGTCTGACGGTCACGTCTGCGTCTTCTGGCAGCTCCCTCTTCTGCCCCAGCACGAGCTGCAGGAGACAACAGCTTGAAATATTAATGAGAGCTAATGCAGCAAAACTGTGCTCTTAAAAAACAGAGAGAGAGGCACACACGTGCACGGATGCACACTGTCCATGCATGTGTGTGTTTGATGTATTTGAACGTGCAAGGCAAGATCCTAAGTTGCAGAGCAGGCATTAGCTGGTGTCCAGCAGTGCAGCACATCCAGCACAGCTGGGCTGCCTCAGGCCCTGTGGAGGTGTCAGATTCCTCACACTAAGACCAGATTCCCTCTGAAAAATGGTGTGACCTCATGAAAGCCTTTGAAGGAGGTTTGGGTTGGAACCACAGCACTGAGAACTTTTTGCTATGAGGAGATCCTCATAGGTTCATTTGTGGCCCCTCACACCAGGGAAATGCTTGTGTGTGATTTTGCTGGTGAGGAGAGGCAGGAAGAGATGGTCACAATACATCTGAGCTCTGTGTGTGATGTGTGTCCCTCTAGATAAGCAATCCTGGTTTGAGCTTATGATTGGTGAGTCCAGAGCCTGGGATGGGACAGGGTTAGTATTTTCATTTTGTGCATTTTGTTAAGCATATCAGTATTTTCTGCACATTGAAGAGGGATAGTTTCCTTCATACATGAATACTCCTCCAGTTACTCTTAAGAAAGTCTGCAGTTTCCGTGGTTATCAGCCAGTGTCCAACTGGCTAGTTTTCTTCATAACAGAAGATGTTTTTCATTAGATTTCTGTTTTAATAATAGTTCTAAATGGCAGTCAGTGGAACTGGCCTTGGGAAATGCCTGTCAGGCCATAAGAGGCAAGAAGAAATGTTTGGTGGTCCCTTCCATGGCTTGCTACTTGTGCAACACATTTCTCAGACAAATCTTGAAGCTAAGGTGTGAATGATTTCTCAGACCATGAACTTTATCAACTTGAAACACAGGATTGAAGGATGAGTCATTCTCACTGAAAGATTCTGAATACTTACTTCTTCTTCAGCTCTTCTTCTGCTGTCTTAAGTGTCCACCTTAACTCTTAATGTAACCTAAAAAACCTGTAGCCCTTTGGTACAGTGGGTACTGCACTTGTAGGTCCTGCTTTCTTGGCTGCTGAACAGAAATTTGCCTTTCTTATTGTGTGCTCACAGGTTGCTTTTCTCTTGTTTTCCCCAGGCTTTTAATACAGCATTGGATTTCCTCTGGTTTCCTTCCTCAAGAAGGAAGCAACAAAACCTGATCTAAAATAGCTCATATGCACTCAGAGTAGAAACCCTGTTTAAATATCACACAGTGCCAGGCAGAGCAGCTGCAGTTTTTATTTATTTATTTATTTATTTATTTATTTGTCTATTTGTATTAACTACCCAGGGATTAACCAGTTTACCAAATCAGGGAAAACTGTGAAAGCTTTAATTACACAAACAGCGCAAGCTGAACATTTTGCCTTGTCACACAGGCAAGTGAGAATTCTGGGATGCCTGGTGGTACAGCTGGGTGTGTTGTCAAAGCACTTGTCCTTGCTCTGACTTACAAGCTCACACCACTGCCTGTGTAAGCACATGCAGGTTTCTAAATAGAGCCAAGGAAAACAAACTGCAGCTGAAATCTGCTTCTCCTCCTGCTTTAAGGACTGGACTATTGATGGGCAGAACAAGAGAGCTAATGCATCCATAGACTGGGAAAGCACACCAGCAGGTTACTTTGCATCTCTAACAGGATCTTAAAATCGTGACATAATTCAGATTGCAAGGGACATCAGGAGGTTTCAGATCAAACCTACAATCCGAAGCACAGCCACTTACAACAGGATGCTCAGGGCTTGACCAGCCAAGATTTGGAAACCCCCAAGGCTGAGGATCTCACAGCTTCTCTGGGCACTTGCTCCAGTGTTTGATTGCCCTCATGGTAAAAATAATTTTCCTTTTATTTAATCATATCTATCAAGCAGTTCTCCAGAGATTGGCTTTTCTGCATCTCACCATCAAGCAGCTGTAGACACCAATAAGCTTTTCCATGGGACTTCTCTGTTTTAAGGCTGAACAAGCCCAGCTCCTGCAGCCTCTCCTCACATGTTGTGCTCTCAGCTGCCTGCTCAGTCCAGTATGTCAATATCTTTCTTGCACTGGAGCCCACAAAGCTCCATGCAGTTCTCCAGATGTGGTCTCGCAAGTGCTGAATAAAGGGGACTAATAAATTTCCTTGACTTTCAGCTGTGATCCTGTAAGTAAAGCCCAGTATGCTGTTGGTTTCCTTTGCCTCAAGGGCACACTGCAATTCCCACCCCTGGTCTCGTCTCTTTTTATTCTAAAGCTGTTCCCAACCCATCTACCTAGTCTGAATTGCTATAAGGGTTAGTCTGCCTCAGAGGCAGGACTTTGCTGCATTTGCTGGAGTTCATGAGGTACCTGGCAGATAATTTCTCCAGCATCCCGAGAGCTGCCTTTCAAGGAAGCCCTGCCCCTGCTGTTGCAGCTGCCCAGCCCACGCCCCAGGAGAGCAGCTGACACACTCGCGTTATCGCAAACCTCCCCAGACCCAGGTGCAGTGAAGTCCACGCACTGCTGAAAGGGCACTCTCTTGTGTCCTCCAGGATGTTAATAAAGGTATTAGATGGTACTGGTCCCAGTACTGACCACCTAGAATGCCCCTGGAAATTGGCTGCCAGTTCAACTTTATCTGGACAGCTGGGCTCAAAGGATGGTAAGGTACACTCCTCACCCATTGCAGGTAGCTACCCAGTCCAGATCAGTGATTTGACTATAGGCTGTTTTAAAAATAAATAAATTAAAAAACCCAACAGAAGAATCCTTTTATTTTCAAAGTTTGATCAATCCATGAAAGAAAGAGCAGCACATTTTTTGCAAAGCCCAAATAACTGTACAGCTCATTCTGAAGACAGATTTTTCCCAACAAAAAGGAAGTGCCTGTTGAAGAGAAGGAACCAGGAAGGGAGCCGGGACCAACTGTGGCCAGCATGGTTCTGCTGGCTGGTACCTTTAGAAACACACTACATCCTTCACACTTCTCCTTCCAGTGTTTGTCTCCTTAAAATCACTGAACACCCAGGTGAGGATCCATCTAACTATAAAAGACATTTTAGCAACCCTGAGTGCTATGTCAGGGCTGCACTGTATGCTTCAATTTTCATTCACAGGACATATGGAAGAAATGGAGCAAAACTTTCCAGGGGGAATGCTGCCTGAGCAGCCACCTTTTCACTTCAGAGGAAATCAGGTTGTCTTCCAGTGAGTTCCAGTCATCAAATTATTTTATTGTTACGATATCATGAAGCAATTTTTATTTTGTGCACATCAAGGTGCTCAAAGTGTTAGTTTTCACAGTATAGAATGGATGTGACAGCATTTGTCATGGAAGCACTCAGCAGAGTATGTTTCAACTTCATTTAGTTGTGCTGTTTTATGAAGTTCTGCAGTAAAATGTGCCAGCAAATTATGTTAGTTTCTTTCTGGTGATTAACTAATCATTCATATAATAAATAGCAGCTAACTACAAGAAAGAGATTTATTTGTCACAGATTAAGAAGAATGTCAAACTTTTCCCATTTCATGTAAAAAGGCAGAGGAAAAAATACTTCTAAAATGACTTTGCAACATGTGCTTTATTTTAAGTCATTACTGAATCAAAACTACAAGTATATCCTTTTAACATACCCTACCCACTCAATTTTTTTTTCTCAGGTTTTTTTTTTTTTCTTTTAACATGGAAAGAAACCTACATTGCAATTGTAAATTTTCATGCTGCAATGTTCTCTAATGAGACATTTGTTTCACTAATAATAGCAATAAAAAAAAGGGCATTTCTCAAGCTCAGATGTATGTCTATATTTGGGAACTTAAAAAAAAAAACCCGTCTCAGATGTAAAAATGTGAATTGGAATATGTAAACATTTTTGTATACCTGAAACACTGGAAGAAGAATATCAGCTAACAGCAAAACAACAGTTGCCTTAAATCATCGAAATGGGAAAAAGCATGTCATGGGGAGCAGAGAGAAGCATACACTACTCAGTCTTTAAAGGGTTATAAGAAATGAAGTTGCTCATTAGGTCATCGATTTCACTTTCTTTTCTCATCCAATGGAAAGCAGTAATGCTGAAGAGAATGGCCCAGCAGAACACCCCATAATTCACCATAATTATTCTAGCCATTCGTTAATCTTGACAAAGTGTCAAGTTTCAGTTGCTTTTTCTTTTTCCTGAGAAAAGTCATTGATGTTTGGTGGAAATGTCTCCTGTGACTGTACAAATAAAATAAGGCATTTCAAGAGATTGTTACTTGTTTTCTTTTTGCTGACAGAGGCTTTTCCACAGTGTCCTTAGTACATCAAAACCTCTGCTTTTCTACAAATGGGTATGGCTAGAATGTCTTCAGTTCCCAGTGTGGCCCTGGGTGCTGGGTGTCCTGAAGGCTCGTCAGTGTCCCATTACTGTAGCTTGAAAGTCAGTGATGTACAACAGCATATTGCACAATCCAAACTGTGTGGCTCCAGAAAGGATTAAGAAGGTACACTGGAGTCATCTGTGGATTCACTCCTTTAGTTTCTCTCTAAGTTGTAATGGCTGTCTGGAAAATTAAATTAGCCAGACAAAGATGCAAACTTTTTGCTGATTAAATTACAAAGCAGTCCCCAGATTGTAGAGGAGTGGCACATTAAAAACAACAAATCATTCAACCTTCTTCACTGTTGATCCTTAATTTGAAAGGCAGCATGGATTCCTAAGGCTGTAGCTTCCAGGATTCCTTCAGTGAAAAATCATTGCTACCCAACTATAAAAGGCTTAGCTCTTAAGAGAATATTGTGCTTTTTTTCTTTTTCCTTTAAAATTCAGATTTAACCAACTTGATTTGCAGTGTGATGCCAAAGAGATCAATTAGTTTTTTCCCTAGTCCACTTGATCATAGTCTCTGGTGAGCGATACAGGAATATTAGCTTGGCGTACAGGTCTTCTTCCAGTTCCAGTTCTCCAGTCTCTCGCACAAGGAAAATGTCAGTACACAGCTTCAGGATTCGGTCTACATTGGGTAGCTCCTCAAACATGATGGAGTGAGAGATCCCACTGAAAAATTCACGGACGAACTTCCCTATCACCAGGACAACTGAGGCATATAGTCCCATAATGCTGAAAAGAAAGAAAGGAAGAGTTCAAATTGTGCCTTGTAAAAGGGCAGCCAAGTGTGAGGAAGCTCATCTACATGGCTAACTGTAGTCTGTCAGTGGACTGAACGTCAGTTTCTAATTAGGGTCATGTTTCTGCTGTGCCACAGGATGAAGGAAAATAAGATCTCTTAGAACACCTCACAAATCTGGAATCATAAACAGCTGAGGCTGCTGACTTAAATCATTTGACCCCAGTTGCTGATGCTCGCATGTCCTGCCTGCTACAGCTTGGAAGTCACAATTGGAAATCTGACAGCAGCTGGCTGCTAAAGGCAAATAATCTGTCAGGGTTCATATCTTATATGTTTTATTAAGGTATATGTAAGTGATGAAAAACTAACATTTACCCTGATAATCCCCCCAATTATCTCTCTATGGGGACTTCTCCAAAATCCTACCAGAAGGGTGTATCTCCTGGGAATGCTTAGTCTCCTGCCTTCCTCTGTCTGTGGAGATGTATTTCATAACCCTTTCACACCTAGGGTCCTGGCTACAAGATTGAGAAGGTCACCGAAACCAGGCAGAGTTCAGGCAGAACTTGACCTGCAGCTAAACTAACATATTTTGAGTTATTTCTCTTCAGTAGGAAATTGGTGTGAAAGGTGTGAAGGGTGCTTCTGTTTTTCTTCCCACTGGAGAGCTGTTGTCAGGGGTAATATTAACCTTGCAAATATTAATCCTTCTATAGATAATATTAATAGACATGGATTTGAAAATCTCACAAAACCCCTTTTCAAAATGTTGTAATGTTCAAACACTACAACAACAACAAAAAATAACACCCCAAATCAGCAAATAAAGTCACCTCTACTTCTATCTTACGTACTTCATTTAATTTGACGTAAAGATTTCCTCTTACCCATAACCAGCCAAGAATCCAAGGCTTGGTGGACTGACTTTATCACTGAATATGAAGAGTTCAAGACTCTCTTGAGGTGTTTTTTGTCTTTTCCCAAGCTGATTCAAAACCCACCATTCTTCAGATGCATTTTTGACAAGGGAAACTGTAATATTTTCCCACTTGCAGTCTATTGAAAAAAAGAAATGTTAATATATATATACAACAAGAATTGCAAAAATCAAACATTTTGAGACAGATACTTCAAACATCTGCATTATAAAATGACTGAACGATGCAAAAGCAAAATTCTTCTAACTCCATTTTACATTATTTCTGTATACAAAAGTATAAAACCCATACTTCTGTATTTTTTCTTCTCCAAATCTTATCTGAATCTGCATTAAATATTTAAAATATTTCATATTATGTGCTCTTCCATACAACTGCCAAATAATTTTGGTATTTTCAGGCCAAAATATCAATAGCACTCATCATGTCTGCATTTCAGACCTATAGAAACACATTGAACCTGGAAGGGTAGCAGTCAGCTTCTCTATCTCAAAGGGAAATGATCACCATAAACTATTTGTGTCTGACATGAAAGATATTATTCTCTTGTATCAAAAAAAGGGTGCTATGCTGTTTATGCATACTGATCACACAGACAGGAGATGAACTCTGGTCCTCCTGGGTGTACATTAGCAGTGTATGCATTAAAGCCCTTCTGAAGAAACTCAGATTAGGGACCTGACCAATGACAGTGAAGCACTCATTGCTACATGCAGAGCTGGGGTCAGTCTCAAGGATTGTTTTTCTTGATGAACCTTGACAAGAGCATACTACATAGCATGACTACTATTACATTCAAGCTCCAAATTCAGCTTCTGTTGAGAAAATTGCTCTTAGATGAAGACTTGTTCCTACTATTCCAACCCAACAGGTTTCTCACACATATGTGTGTGCGTGGGTGCACATATTCTGTATGTCTGTGAGTACCTGTATGGATTCTGAAATTCAGTGAGTTATTTAAAGTGGATTCTTTGTAGCCAATAAGGAAGGAATAGCTTAAAAAACCCATAAAAATAATGCAGTGTCATTATTTAAGCTGAGGAGCTGCATTTGCACACATGCAAAACTACTGACTGTTCACAGTAAGGTAGCAGGGAGGTGTGGAGAAGTGAAACTGTAATCACATAAAACTTGTAATTGCACATAAAACAAAGGAAAAGAGTTCCTAAAGCAGACTTGAAGGAGACAAACTTCATCCTTAGAGTCCTTTCTGTTAAATCCAAAGCTAAAATATGCGGAGATGCATTTTCTGCCTTATACTGTATTACCTTATCTCTCCTCAAGCTTGCAGACACCAAGTAAAAATAATTTTAAGTGCATTTAAGACTGAGGTGCCTCATAACAGCTGTGAATGTACAAGTGTGAGTGCTGCCTTGCACTTCTTTAAACCATACTCTGTTTTCCATGGTCTGAAGACATACCTTTCAATAGCTGCTTTATGGGTTTCGCCAGAGAATCACTAGGAGCCTTGATGTAGTATGGATACACTTCCTCTAATGTTCTGGAAAAAAATGAGAAATCAAATATTTCATATTTTTATACCTCTAAAATAATTTAGAAATACCTAACAATGCTATACACAGTTCCCAGTAATTCTTGGCTTAAGTTATGACTTTATAGTGTTCAGATGTCACATCTGAAAATTAACTGGATCTTTCAGCTATGTTTTTTCAGAACTTCAGCAGAGAGTTCCATCCATAATGTCACCATTCACACACCATGAATTTGACATAGCTGGGGCACATGTCATTGCACAGAATGTAGACTTTATATTTTGTTTCCCCTTTAAAAAAAGCTGCTTTTATAGTCAACAATAAAGTATATAAAAAAGGCAGCACATTGCCTGTAGTAACAAGCTAGAAAAATATGTTGTGTTAGTTCAGAATTGAAAGGTGTTTTGAAAACAACACCTGAAAAGAATGGGAATTTTTGCCAGAATTTTTCATTGGGAAATATTTTCACAGTTTTTAGGAGGATTTCAAACTTCTAAAGAAAGATGTTTGTAAAAGTTCTTCCACTGGACTCAAGATCAAATCATCTTGAGTGGGAATAAATTACCAGTATCTGGAGGGAGACACATTTCATTAAAAGCAGACACACTGTTCTAACATTTTCCTCAAATGACTGAAAAATTCCAGGGAAGAGGAGCTCTCAGAGAAATCCTGTGGCACTTGGCTGCATTGCATACATGAGGCTGAGGAAGAACAAGGGTGGCCAATTGAAAATCTCTTCTGATCACTCCAGCAGGTCCAAGAAAAGGTAAGAGCTCAGTAGCTAAATTGTCCCAGCAGAGGTGGTGGCAGAAAGCTCCCTGCCAAAGTATCTGAATGGCTAATAGCTATCACAACCATTTTTCCTTTATGACCAAGTAAAAAAACCTTAAAAACCTACAAAACTACTGCAAGAGAGGCAAATGCAGCTATATCGTCTGTGTTACTGCTTGCCTTTTGCAAAGAGAGAATTATGAATGAATTACTTCCCACAAATGAGAAAAATCTACCCTCTGTGGCCCTACATCAGCTCAGGAAATATTGCTGTATCTTCACACAGCAGAAAAGAGGCATCAAGTATTTTTTAATTGCAATGATCACATGTGCAATAGCAGTCTGTTTGGATGTAGGAGTGTGTGTGGGTGCAGAAAAACAGCTGTGCACAGAAAAGGCAAATCCAATTTCTACCTACTAACAGATAAGAACCTCTCAGAGTTTTCACAATCCCAGCTGGTCTCAGCTTAAACTTTTCAACTCTTTTGGCCACAAATCAGATCAAGTGGCCTTCAGGGATGATGTATTGGCTTAGCAGTACTTAGAAACTACTGCTGTAAAGTAATCCCCAGTGAGAAGGCAGAAGAGGAAGAGCCAGACTCTTTTCAGATCTAAAAGGAATCACCACTGCAGTTAATGCTATAAGGCTAAATCTGTAGAATAATGTTTGATATTCATATGAAGAGCATGCCTTGTGAATTTCCATCACAAGAAAAGATCTGATGTCAGAAACGACTGCAGATGTTACCCTTTGACCGCAGGGATTTAACACTTCCTTGCCAATCTAGTACTATTCAAGAGTAACAATGAGAGATACAGTCTGGATAGTTATTTAGACCAAAAAATCTTCAATGCAACATCCTCAGATCAAGTTGAACTGATATAACTCAAAGGTGAGTTGAACTGTGAATATACTGAACTTGTGCTTATCCAATAAATCAAAGAAAATCATAGCTAACTAATAGCTTCACCATGCTTGTTGATGATGATCCTGTGTTCAGGGTCCTCTCAGCCTACATTTATAATAGGAAACAAGTTTTCACCTTTAATACTACTATTACTTGGCTTCAGTGCTGTTGGCATCTGTTATTAGAGGGGGATAGATGGGTAGACAAATGAAACATTTGCACAAGCTTGACCACCTTAGGAAATCAGGCTTCAAAGGGGAAAGTTTGCATATAAATAGAAAAAGAAAATAACTTACACCTTTTCCGGTTGATTTTCAGCCATCATTGTAGCAATATCTCTTCTGGTATGGTTTTTTAGTGGGAAGGTAAGTTTATCTGATGCTATTTCAGCTTTGGCACCAAGGGAGAGATTCCTGTTGTAAGTAAAAGGGAAAACACATTGACAACCTACAACGAGAGCATAACCTAAGCTGGGCAAGGCAGCTGCTGGGGGCTGTAGAGAAACACCCGTGGCAGGTGATATGCAAAGGCAGAAAGCCTGTACGCTGCCTCTGTGACACAAGAGGCCCGCCTTACTGCTGCTTGTGACCTCCTGGCCTAGACGAAAGGCAGCAGTCAAGCAGAAGGTCACTGTGGTAAGTCTGTAACATTTTCAGTCATTTGTGTTCACAGCGTATCCCACAAGATACAACTTGAAGGTGAAAAATGTATCTTTGCACTAGTGTGCATGCTTGTAGCTATGAAAGCATGTGGACAAACTGAGTAGCAGTACCAAAGGCTCAGAAATTATGGAGTGATGTAATTCACTAGCCTGTGCTTCCAGGAAAATAAGGGGAGTGGCAGGGGGATGTCAAATAAAATTGAATTAAGTGTGGAGATTCTTTACAAGCCTGTTTCTGACTGTGGAAGAATGGACCCAGCATGTTCAGAGCTCTCACAGCGATTCAGCTGACTTGCTTCTCGTGCACAGTCTTACAACAATCCAGCTTCTACTTTCAAGGAAACATGTAAATGCAGAGGGTGCAAAGCAACTTGGATTCCATGGAGTGATGACTTAACTCCAGTTTAATCCAGTAATCTACAGGAACCCCATCTGGCAAACAGTAGCCAGAAATGACCTTGGTGACTGGGTGTGCTCTACCCTGAGTGCAACAACTTTATACTCTAGGCTGTCTCTTTCAAGAACTTCATTGTAAAGTCAGTTCACTGGGGGCAAAGAAAGCTCACATGAGCAAAGGTCTCAACAAAATGGATCTGTGCCATTGTTATGGTACTTGAACATAAAAATTGTTTGTGTCACTTCCAGACTCCCTTAAAAAGAGGACAAAGAACTTCTGTTTGTATTTCCTCATAGGTTTTCTGCCTTAACTAGGTCTAAGTGAATACACTTTCCATAAATGTTAGCAAGGTTGTTGTTAAGGGCAGTTAATTGGAACATCCCCACCTAAAACTGGCTAAGAAGTTATTACTTTTTCTTTCTTCCTGTCAAGTCCCATTGAAAATTCCACCTGGACTTTTAAAATAATCTATTTGGTAGTGGCTCCATTTTTTTGTTTTTTGAGAACTGCAGGCAACAAATGTTTTCATGGATAACAAAACTGACTTCTCTCTGTCTCTCTCCCTCCTACTCTCAGTTGTTTGCACTGCCATACAATAGAATTTGATAAAAAACTAAACCAAAAATGCAATGTGGAATGGTTCTACTGAGCTAATGCTTGGCAAATGATCCATCCACCTCATAATAACTTTGTTTAATTACCTCTGAATGGTCCATGAAATAACCAAAGTGAAATCAGCCTCAAAGTCTTGAAGTCCCTGTATCATTTTCTTTCTGCTGGGAGGGCTGATGGTCCATAAAGAGTTTGAATTTCCCTCCAGATCTGCTCGAGTTATATCTTCTCTTGCATAGCCCTCTAGAAATTGCAAAGCAGCCTGTAGGTGCAGAAGAGGAAAAGAAAATTTCAGTGCAGTGATATTCACAAGACACAGAACCACATTTCCCAGTCAGACAGATTTGTAAATGTTTGATTAATTGTAAGTGCAATGGTGTGCACTGATTGTTTTCCTCAGGTACCAGCTGGGGCTTGAGATAGGAAGGGGAATCAACAAAATATAGCCAAGCTAAAAAGGCAAAACAAAAATGGCCTCATTGTTTGATGGCCATGTTGGCTAAAGTGAGTCTGAAAGTTCATGAAACAAACTCTGTAGAGGCTATTTAAACGTGAGTTAAAATTTTACTGTCTTTTGTTAAGTATCTTTTGTATAGAAAAGTGTCTGCAAAGGATGAACCAACTAGAACCTTGTAACTTCTAAATGCATCTAGGTTACAATATTAGTGCTATTATACATGGGCCACGTGGTAGGATCTAATATCAAATTCTAATATCAAATTCTTTAATGGGGTAGTAGCAAGCATTTCTTTTAAAGTTATATCTGATCAAATGTTAGCTCCATTAGCAATACAACAGCTCCTACTAATTACTAGTCCTTTTCCTCTAGAAACTTGTGGAAATTGGGCATGTTGCTCCATGAAACACTGAGATTATGCTTAAATGCTTTTTATTGACATTTTATGTCAAAACATTTCTAGGCAATGCACACTTTCTTTTGACAGCACCACAATTCCTCACTGGAAGGTGAAAGATGTGTGCTCTAGAAAGGAGCATGGGGCTTAAAAGTGCATAAGACAGTCTTTTGTCCCCACAGCATGTTTTCTTTGGCAGTACACAAACAGCATCACATCTCCTGAAGGTTTGTGTCCTTTAGAGGGGAGGGTTTCATTCAGACAACAGGACAATTAGGGTTTCTGCCTTCCAGGATTTTGTACAAAGATTTTTGCATTAATGGTAGCTTGTCTCACCATAACCCAGCACTGTCCTGACAAATGACGTGTCTGAACTTTTTTTCACGCAAATCCTCTTTATAGAAATATCTTCCAATTGATGACAGCACTGATGACCAGTTATAACTACACAGAACTATAAACAGAACTCACAAAAGGCCTCCATGGAAACATGCACACATTTTTAAGTAATGAGATATTCTACTTTTCACTTACAGTGTTTCCCCTATAGCTTCTCAGAAATTCATTGAACTCATTCGGATCCAAACTTTTGAGCTGATTCTGCTGAGCACTCATGGTAAAAATAGGCTGGGAAACAAAAGAACACATGCTTATCACATTTACTTCACATTGGCTGCTACATACACAGTCCAGCATCCTGTGCATCACAGTCCAAGATAATTATGGCACTCAATTCAACAAGACAATGTTATAATCTCCTTCCTCTGAGATGCAAGCTGCCTACAAACATCTTATATCTACCATGTGGACCTGTAGGATAATTTATTCAGTTCCCACTGCCAGTAGAGGCTGGTTTGAACTTGAAAATGAAGATAATATTTTAGATCAGTGATAAAAGTAACATATTTTTAAACCCAAAAGGGGTCATTTATGGAAGCTTGCCAGGTACCTTGCATAAAGCAGGAGAGTTCAATTCAATGGAAGGAAGAAGAAATAGCACAAGGAAATATAATGCTAAAAACAGAGTTTGCTTTTAGTGTTTCTTATTTTTTACCTGATAACCTCCTAGAGTTATTGTGATTGATACATCTAGAGGCTTGTTGGTGATGCCTGCAACAGATTTGATTAAAGACATGAAGAGCAGTGGGAACCAGACAATACAAATCAGCAAGACGATAATCATGCCACCCATTCCATACTTCACAACTTTCTTTTTCTTCTGGCCTCTTGGTTGGGGATATCTCTGCAAAAGCAAACAGCAGTATGGTAACGTCTCTTCTATCAAAGGTACACTTCATATGATTTGATGGGTGAATATATAATGATCTTAAGGCTTCCCATGTCTTGTGGTCATTGCTACCCCATGTCAGGACAGCTATTTTGAGATTTTTTTAGCCAAACCTGCACAGACACCCAATTTCTGATGAGAACAGAGAGAAGTGAGTGACAAGTGAACCCAAAATGTGAGTCCAGTGTGAAAAATATTGTAAACCTCTGTGATTTTGATTCTTCACAACCATAAAAAAGAAGAGTTTAGGTAGAATAATTTGATTTTTTTTGTCTAAGTGCTAGCATGAACTCACAAGAACAAAATATAAAATAATAGCAGAAACAGTGATACAACAATTTGTTCCAAAAACTGTTATCATGAGGGACCCACTTTCTTGTATTTGCACTTCTGAAAAGTTTTATCACAAAACTCCTTAAGGCAGACTTCCTCTCATAGGTCTTGAAATGCTGCAAACTGTATATTGTGGGGGATGGGGGGAGCAGGAAAATTGTTTTCCAGCAACTGACATATACAATCAGTAAAATTTCTGATATTGCACTACCTCCACATTCATTTCACACCTCACTTACAGTATTTCTAAGAGTTCACAGGCCTGATCCAATCTGTTTCTAGTGAATTTCACACCGACTCCAATTAACTAATGTTAAAAATGTTGCTGCCATTCCTAAAATCTGGATACTGCTGATGTAACATCCTTCTCTTTCTTAGCTTCTGAGGACAAAAGTGACTGCTTTTCTTCTCCCTTCAAAGCAGATCACATGGCATGTCTGTTCTGCCTTGCCCATAAATTCTGTCCTCTGTTATCTGCCTCATGACTGAATACTCTTAATACTCTCACTATCCTGTAAAATGTCTTACTTTCACTGTAATTTATTTTGGTGTAATTCTCTTACAGGGTTTAACTCCACTGTGTTAAGTAGCCTGTCCTCCATGCATTGCATACCACATGTGCAAAATAAATATGCACTGTACTGCACCGCATCTTAAACACCCCAGGACTATCTGGCTTTCAGGAAATTGTTCTTCTTTGCAACATGAGTCCATAAAGCCCTATGAGAATATTACATTTGTAATACAATGCTATATTTAAAACCAATTATTTACTTTTCAGAAGCAGTGTATCAAGTCATTTGTCTTGCACTACAGAATAGTATTTTCGTTAAAATATCGTATCAATATCAGCAGGGGTATTATTATTATTATTTGTCCGGAGGATATTAGTTCAGGCACTTCTAACGATGTTATAGAACATCTCAGAGAGACTCTAGCAGTCCAAATACTTAGGCATTCCTTTCAGTGAGAGGGAGAGAGCCAAAGTACCTTCAACAATACTCATAAAGTTGCGACACAGTTATTTTTCTGTACGGCATTAGAACACACATGCCAGCTTAGACATGGAAATCTTCCCATGTCAGATCTCTGCTACACATAATGTGAATTGTAGTGTAAAAAAATGCAGTGAGACAGAGAGTCAAAGTAGAGCTGGGTTTTTACTTCCCCGACTCCTGGAGTTCTTCAGAACTCCTTCCATTCATGGCAGACGTGGGAGTCATAGAGAAAAAGCCTACATGCATGATCTGTGTGCACTGTAGCTCTGCGTTAATCTACGTGATATACTTAGAAAGCAATTGCCATTAAGAGACAGGATTATAATAAAAGTAGAAATACGTCAGTAACACTCAAAAGTAAATTCACTTTAATACAGATGTAGAATTTCTGACTGGTTTGGTCACTCTTAAAATAATGTTTAATTTCTTTTTCAAATTGGCAACATGAGCAAGCATATGGTTGCAATCTTTATAGCAGTTACAAAGAATCCAGAATTCGCAAGTTTAATTTGAACTGAAGCTTAAATGACTTAAAGAGACTGAAATTTCAGTGAGACAAATGGCGGGTTGATCTGGCCTGCAGTTCAGTTCTGGATGTGCAGGGACTCTCCTGAGATAAAGGAGCCAGCTGAGTTCCCTCTGCAGTTACATGAACCCGGTGTCCCTGGGACCTACACTGCAGCACATGAGCTCTTCCTTCTACTGACCTTTCTCCTCAGCTGCAGCTTCCCTGCTTACTCCAGGTTACTCAATTAGTTGTGTTTGACTGTGTGAATACCAGGACTTCCAACCCCAGCCTTGAAATCCAGGCATGCAGTTAAGCCAGCAGGCACACCCTTCTGGAGTTCAGGTTAATGGTGGAAAAATCAGCTGGGCACAAAAGAGAAGCCATTTGAAGTTTCATTCGCTGCAGCTGCCAACTAATGTAAAGTACCCAACAGTCTGGATATTTCTAAACACAAGTGCCAGGCATATCTTCCAACAAACTTTTTGTGGTGGATTCCTCAATTATTTAGGGACTCATGATTACTTCTCTTCCCTTCTGCATGGGGGAGAGAAGGTCTGAATCACTCATATGGGGTTTCCTTACTTTTTCTGACTCTCGCCAACACTTCAGGATGAATATATGAGCATAGATATCTTCAACACAGATCCAGCTGGAAAGACTGAGAGTGGTATCAGTCCAAACCCAGTCCATTACTGCTCTCAGCTCGGTCAAAAACGGAACCAGGCGGAACCTGAAGGGAGACACAGCAGATAACTTGTCAGAAAAAGAGGCATCACATCAAAAAAGCACAGCAAGTCTATACATGACAACACGAAAAGAGCTTAATTGGGGATTCTGTAAACACAAATACAATCACATCCTGAAATTGCCATAGCTTGTGTTACTCTAGATCTTCTTGCCAGGCCATAAATATGCTTATGCATCATTATGTCCATAATTGTGATTGAGCCACTGATGGAATAGTACAAGATTTCCTAGATTCCTCTGACCTGGGAGAGGAGCACATGTTTTCTACAGGATGGTGGGATTAATTTTACACCTCCTTACACCAAGTGTTGCATGGCATCTTTGCAGTAGGTGGGCAGCCCTCCGCTGCATATGGAACTGGGCTTTGTGACTCAGGATTAAACAGCAGAAGAAAGTGGGAATCAACAGAAAATCAACATGCAATGAGCAGCTGTTCAAAGGGCATCATGCCCTTTCCTAGTTCCACACTTTAAAGAGTATTTCACGTGAGGAAAGCTTTCTTCTGTAACTTTTCCTTGGAATGCAAGAAGCCCATACTGCAAATACTGTGAAAAGGCTGAAATGATTAATTTTTTTTCTGTGAATTACATGTATGCTTCAAACTGGCTTAATCACAGGGCCACTGTAACAGTGTAAATGGAGGATGTGGTCTGCTTGTGTAAAACCACCTTTCACTCTGAGGTAATGCTGTGCCTGTTCCTTGCCCTAACACTCCGAACTCCTGAGGACTTTCAAATGTGCAACATTTCTCAAAGCAAACATTTTTTTTGGTGCTTATTTTTAAGTTCCTGTTTCTAAGGTGTCAGTTGTCTTTCACTCCATTCCTTTCACCTGCTGAGGTATAGCAGATAGACCTGCTCCAAAGTTCTCTTTGGGATTTGACACCTTACTACTTTTTAGGACTGCAGAACTAATAACATTACCTGTTTTCTAGCACAATGTGTAACCCCTATTTCTGTTCACAAAGGTGATTTCTTAGAAGTGTTAAAAATGTCTATTTCAAAGGGGACTGAATGGCTGACTGGTATATCAGGCTTCTGGTTTCAGACTGAGAGATGGAATTTTATGAAGTTTGCCTTCCAGAAATAGATTTTTCTTTTTCTTGTGGACTACAGGGGACATATGGCATATACAGAGCATGCTGTGCAAAATTTAGTGTCTTTTTTCCAGCTGTCTGTGAAGAAAAGTCATGAATAACCCCAGCATTTCACTATAGAACATCCTTATTACACAAAAGAAAGAAGAAAGGCAGTAAGTCTATGCTTACCCTTGAAATAAGAACAGGTTGACATAGTTATAACTTTTTGTGAGGAAGTTGCCAAGAACACGAGTTGGATATCCGCAGCGTATCTGATAAGCTGATAAGCCAAAATAAACACATTTCACAAAATACCAGAGCTGGGCAACTGTGTTCTGGCTAAATTTCCTGTAAAGGAAAAGATAAAGGAAAATGATGAGCTTTGTATCTGTGTATGACCAAATTAGCTTGAAATGGTTTTTTGCTCCTGGCAGTTTCCCCTTCCTGAGGTCCTGTGAAAAGGTCTTGGTTGCTGACCCCATGGCAGGGGTAAAAGAGTGTTGAAAAGACACTGAATGAAAAAGTCTAAAACCAACATCCATTGCCACCTCAGGGTCACAGGGGAGAGACTGGGAATGGGCTCCCCAAAGAGTGAAGGCCTTGGGCAGTGCCCTCTCTCTCTGCATGCCGAAGGTCCCTTGCTGCCCAACACAGACCAACCAGTCTTCCTCAGCCCCCATGATGGCTCAGCTCTCTGTGAGTCCTGGGTAGGGGCTCAATCAAGGCAGCTTTAGTGGCTACTGGTGTTGATGTCAGTACCTCACACAAGAATTGAAGATGGAGTGACCTCTGAAAATATTTTCCACCCTTCCCGGCTTGACTCAAGTTTATTCCAACAATAATATTCAGACAGCTCTACACTTTCTCTTCTCCGGACTGAACTAACACTCCGCCTCGCCTCACATGTGCCATTCTGGTTGTTATTCAACAGCACAGTGGATCTGCAGCAGATGCCTCATGATGGACAGCATTTGCCAGCCAGCCATAACCCAATATTTTCAATTAAATCCCACGGAAGTATTTTAATTAAAAAATTTGCAGGGGGCTCTAATCTCACTTAGAAGGAATACAGGATGTTTCAGATGCAGATTTGATATTAACAACTTGCTATAGATTTCCCAAAAGCACAAAGTCAAAATTATCTTATTTCCTAACATTTCTCAATGTGCAATAGATAAGAGATCCATTTGAAAAATGATTTTTTTTCCAAATTTGTGCACAATTGCTACTTCACTTTCCTTTTGAGAGGAAGTGGGACTCTTCAGTCTTCTTTTACACTACAAACCTATTTCTTTTTTCCCAGTAAAATAACTTGACTGTTAATGAAGTGTAAGGTGCCCAGGTGATACACTCAATTTCCATGGACAGTCAATGGAGTGAGAGAAATACTTCAAGGCAACTTAAAGTAGGAAGAGGGGAGTTAGCCAAACACTAGCGAGGGAACCTTAACACCTCTGCACTGCAGACTGCAGTGGTCAGTGCCCTGAGCCATGAAATGAAAAATGTTAGATTTGGGAGTGAGCCTGACCAGGTATGTGACACAAAATTTTATGCAGTGGGTGACTGCCTCCACATCACCTCCAGTGCCAAGTGGCAGGAGCACGGGAGGAGAACTTTGCTCTTCAGAACAGACACATATTTTAGACATTCCTCAGTTTAAGGAGATTTAAATCCACAGTTCACACATTTCAGGAAAGTGCTAAGTTATAAGTTACTCTGAGGGAGACATTTTCTACTCGCTCTTCTAAAGCAGCATGCAGCAGTCTTGGGAGTAGGGAATTGGATCAGAGGCCAACATTGTCTCAGCTGAAGGCTCTAATAACTCAATTACAGGCAATTTCTCTTTCACCTGCTTGCATTTTGGCCTAAACTGAGAATATTTTTGTACCTATATAACTAATTCTTCCTCAAACTTATATTGGCCACAGTTACTGCTGTGGAAATGCATTCCAACTTTCTGCTTAGAAATGAGGCACCGAAGAAACTTGATCACGATTCGATTCCAAAGCCTAGCTATAAACATCTCCAATTTAAATACAAAGAACTTGGTAGATCATCAGTATTCCACCCATATTGTTTCTTTATAAGGCTTATACCTTTCTGTCACTCCAGGCAAGATAAAGAACATCCAGAAATGTATTCCGAAAACAAGGATGACCTGGAAGATGACTTTTCCCATGACAGTCTTTTTGAGGTACAGTGCTCGATCTACCACCATGGTACCAAACTGAATGAGTACCATCACCAAAAATGCCTCTGGGACCTGGTCCTCTGATAATGAAGAGGTGATATCTGCTGCAGCAGAATGTTTCTGAAAAGCAAAATAGAAGGGTGGTCAAGGAAAAAGGACACTTGCATGATATTTAGCATCTCCAACACGTAAATCCTGCTGAGGATTTACAGATAGATGCCTCTGTGACGTACCCCAAAAGCCCAAAATCCAAACACAATGATGATGAAGTCCACTGTATCTGCGAGGAACATCAGCACGTACACATCAGTCACTGCACTGTAGTCTGGATGAATAAGATTGTAGAAAAACTGTCTGATGGGCATGTACACCTGGAGAGTCCTAAAACAACATAGACCACAATGTGACTTAATAGCACATAACTTGCACTGAAGAAAGTAAAGGCTGAGTGTGGTATGATTAATATTTTTAAAGATATCTAAGATCTACTCTGACAGCCTTCACAGGACTGCAGAGACACCAGCCCTTTGTTCTGATTGCTTCTAAACCACTGTATTAGGATTTGTTCAGTAGAAATATACATAGCCAACCAAGGTCACATGGGTCACATAGCTTTGAACAACTGCTGATTTGTCTGATGTTCAGCTGATGGGACATCTGCATACATGTTGAATTAACATCAGTAGTAGCCTGCTCCCTTTAAAATGCTGGCTTACTGCTTTACTGTTTGGAACCTCCCCCCAAACCCACACAACTCCTCATGTTGCTCACTTTTTAATTGTAAAAGCCTTGGCTTTGATCATTTGTTCTCGAAACTTTTCCATGAGAAGCTCTTTTCTAGATTTTTGCTTGATGCTTAACACACTGCTTCCCTTCTGACTGCTGTTTCGTGTACTGGTACTTCCTGGGAAAAAGGGGAGGGAAAGAGAAGTCAATTCAAAAGAAAAGTTTAAATACTAAAGTTAGAAAGGAATAAATCTTGAGACTTCCATTTCATATGACTCCCACATTGGAAAGAAGCTTTGAAATGAATTCTTCTTTTTTTTCCCCCAGTATGATAACATCTTGAGAGCACCCAGTAAAGTTTTAACCACTGGCAGATCAAAACTTGATTAATAGCTATAAAAACAGAAAGCAAACTAGTGATAAAAGCAAGTGTTTGATTGATCTGATTCAGTTACCTCAATTGGTATTACATATATTTAGGCTAGAGTATTCCTGCCCTTTTTACAAGATGGGACATGTAATCTCTTTCAATTTAACTAATAAAAACATTTTCTTAATTCATGTGTCTACAAATGTAGATATGAAAAATACACGTGCTTTGCATTCCCTCTAGCTGGAGATTATGCTGGACCAGAATTTCTGGATCTGGGCCACACTGAGCATTCCTTTCCCAGCTTTTGGATAATGTCATTTAAAAAACAATGAATCACAAAGTATGGCTCTCCATTTGAACTTTAGGAAGGCTTGGAGTGTGTTCAAACATGAAGATACATTGGTTCATATCCTATTTCATCACTGAGAAGCAGCAACATTCAGTAGCCCCTGGGAGCTCCTCAGCAACCAGCCCAAGGTTTCAGTAGAATGATCCTATGGGAAATGAACATTTGTCCTTCAAATCCCAGAAATGCCATGACATTTACCTCTCTTAGATCTGTGTGAGGAGAAGCTGGACCTGTGAGAAAGCTGGGATATGCTGCTAGAACTCTTCCTCCTGATTGCAGTCTGCTGCTCAGGGAAGTGGACATGGATGGACTCCACAGATGCGGCAAGATTGACAGATTTCAAAGAGGCAGAAGAGTCTCTCCTGCCTCCTGTCAGAGAGAGCTCATCATCAGTATCCTCTTTATTACTGGAGCTGTCTCCTTTCTCATCTTCATCCCACAATCCATGGCACTAGTAGAAAAACAAGAAGAGAATGTATCAAGCCTACATTTCTGTCACAGTATTTATCACAGGCATTGCTCAGCTCAGTTACATGTTCACAAGGGAGAAGATAAATTCAATGTGTTGGGATTTCATAGAAACATTTAAGTTGCAGAATTTCTTTGAGATCATCAATTCAGCTGTTAACCCAGCACTGCCAAATCCACCACTAAACCATGTCCCTCCGTGCCACATCTAAATGTCTTTTAAACACTTCCAGGGATGATGACTCAACCACTTCCCTGGGCAGCCACTTCAAATGCTCAATAACCCTTTCATGGAAGAAATTTTTCCTGATAACCAAATGAATGACTTCTTTATATCACATGAGCGATTTAAAGAATTAAAATTGAAAATTAAATATAAAATAAGAAACTACCTGAACCCGGATTACCTTTAGAATGGATCTGTGGAAGAATAAAGCAAGAAGCTGAACAAGATCATAATGCACATAACCCTCCTTCTTCTCAATGCCAATAATATTGGGTGGATGGTAAGGTTTATCTTTTGTGTAATCCACGTGTTTATTCCAAGGAAAGAAGCCAAACTGGAAAAAGTATTTGATGACAATGGCCACCTGTTCAGAGACACAACACACTTGGGGTGTTTTATAAGCATGTCAGATATAATAGCCTCATGACAGTAAGAGGGATAAAATATGATTACTTTGTCAGTTTTATGAGAACATAAACAAGCATACTCATTACTACAGAGACATAACACTTTACATTTCTCCAGTAATAAAGTCAATCAAAATTCACCAGCAGATGATACTCAGTGGTACTTGAGATACCACAAGCAGTGAATTCTGCCTCTTGGTTAACCATTACAAGGTAACAGTTTGCAAATGGTCTGTTCTTGTGAGAACTGCTTTACATGCCAGAAAGGATATTGGTCATTGCAATGAAGGAAATAAAAACCAAGATCTTTCCATACCACAAAAATTGCTGAGGACTTCAGCAAATACTTGTATTACTATGATGGGCCAAAGGCCCAGCCCAGATCCCAGAGATCAAAACCAGCAAGGGGGCCATGCAAAGATTACAACTTCAGTTTTCTGTGTTAGACGTGGGCTTGCAAAACCAGCAGCATACCTCAGTGTAGACAATGGCTGTCATCCAGAAGCGTTTGCTTGGCCGAGGAACGGACAGCATGGCCCACAGGAATATAAGGATGGGAAGCACCAGGGTTATCATGGAGGCAGAGATCATGTGGTTAAGGATGATCACAAAATAGCACACCATTTCTGACCGGGCCACCAGCGTATTGTACAGGGCATAAATAAGGAGCAAGACTCGAGGCTGACCAACATAGAACTTCTCTGACTCCTCCAACTCGTCATCATGAAACATCCTGTGAGGAGCAGAGTACCACAAATGAACTGAACACGAACTTCACAAGAGCTGCTTTTCAAATTGCTACTATTTTTCCTTTTGAAAAGTATTAAAATCTGCTGCTCAGTCCAATGGAAGAAAAAAAAAAGGGGGGAATTTGGTATTATGATCCAATAGCCTGATTCTAAGCTCGGAAAACAAGAATTTCAGAAAAAATAACTAGAAGCACTGTTCTGCTGTTTTTTAATTTATTCAGAAAGAGAATCAGCCTGGCCTAATCATGTCTACAACTTGGCTTTCCTACAACTGCCCAACCAACATATCTCATGCAAATCACCCAATACTGGTGTGGATTCACGTCTGATTTATCAACACAGATAGGAATTTAGCAAAAAACCAGAGGTACGTCACCAGACCTATGTTTTGAATTGTCCAGGGGCACAAGATTAGAACATAAAAAATACCCATGAGCATTAGATGTGTCCAATCTTCTATTTATATGACTCAAATAAATACAAATGGCAGCGACTTTCATATACATTCATAATCCTCTCTGCTTTTCATGAAGTTTCTTGGCCTGAGAAGGGATCTTACTGAAAAGCAAAAATTACTACGGAAAACCAGAAGACAAGACACTGCATCTGACAAAGTCAGATCTATACACCCTCTCTCTCTCCAGCCTTCAGGCAGGCTGAAAGGCAGTTCTGTGGTTTAAGATTTTGCCCCTGCTTTTGGGGAAGCCCTCTCCAACTAAGTCAGGCCAGAGAGGAGCTGAAGATGTGCAGTGGCACCATCCCCACCTCAACGCTGGTTGTGCTAGTGAGCACAGTGTCTAAGGGGCAAAGAAGGGAACATCCTGTCCCTTATGAAAGCACCTAGCAAAGTGGGGTCGCTCCATAACCCTCAGCTCTCACTGGCTTAAACAAAAACTGCCAAAGGTCAGAGTTTCCCTTACAGTAATCCAAAATAATTAAAGGAGAAACATTTTCCCAGATAGCCCTGGAGGAAACTCATTTGAAAACACAGCTGCCTGGAGAAGAGAAGCCCTCTCCACAAAGAATATTTAGAAAAGCCCTTGACCCCAAGACAATTTCAGCACAGAAATTCAATGCTAATCAAAACAATTAAATATGGCATCTAGGAAGAAAGCAGAGATTCCTTCCAAGATGAATTTGAGTCACATTAGAAACTCTAATTAGAACAACTGCACAGGAAATTAGCTTCTTCCCTTCAACCAAACTTAGCACAAGGTCTGTATCAGAATTTGTAGGCTAGTTCTGAAACAAAACCCCAAAGTAATAGCAAAATTTTACACACTGTGATCAACAATTTTTCCTGGTCGAGGATTCTTACTTGTTCAGGAGCAGCTCACTAGCCGTTAGCTCGTGCGTCAGTGGGGGCAGAATCCTGTCAAGTTTGTCTGTCCGACTGTCGTCCGGGCTCACCATCATGAGGCTCTTCCCAGCTGAGTCATCTGGGGAGCCAAAGGGAAGGTGTTCAAAGCTGACAGCTTTGCTGTAGGAAGGTGGAGCTTCTGCATTGCTGTCCACTGTGGAGTACAACGGCACATCAGTATCAGGAGTATATGCAGCTCCTTCTGAATCCAGGCTATAATCTTCCACCTCCTCTTCCTCCAACCTTGATGCAGAATGAGCTCCTTCTTCCTCATGCTCCCCTTCTACCTCCTCAATGGTTTCTGTGGTCCCCTGACGGGAATAGACCATGGTGACCTGTGTGGGTTCACTGTTGGAGATGGATGAAGAGAGTCAGCCGAGTTTTACAAGACTCATGATCAAGAAAAGTTTGTTAATTGTACCTTTATGCAGAGAGCTGAGCAACCTCATTGCATTCTCAGGCCTTCAAAGTTCACATGATCTGGTAGAAAAGACATCATCCTGATCTCCTCTTACACAGATGGAACATCTGGGTCCATCTGTTCCCTAAATGACATCCCACTGAACTCACAGTGATTCACCATCTTTTGGCACCAGCAAGAGGCAAATTAATATTATCAACAAGAGAAACTACACTACCTTTCTGAAAGTAGTTCAAACATTTCTGAACAGAGTCAACACTTGCTATTGCATCTATTTAAGACATGCTTCTTGGTGAAGGATAGGCAGCCATGGGATTCCTTCTAAACACAGTGCTTTTAACAACCACTGTATGAGTGTTGTACACAACTGGAACATGAACTGAACACACACACCAACTCTGATTCAAATAAAAGAACATGTAACTTGCTAGCATGAAGAAATGCAAACCAAATTACAAAACTGTTCCAGTAACAGGGCATCTTGCTTACCTTTAGATTGCCCTATGTTCTTCAATACAGTCTTCCCTTTTACTTTACCTGCCTGCTTTACTTTTGTATGTACCAATTTCTGGATTCAGCTCTCTGATGCACTCTGATCAGTTCTTTGCTTGATTCACCTTCCTTACTCTTGGCTTTTCATAGAATGGTTTGGGTATGAAATACCTTAGAGATCATCTAGTTCTAGCTCCCCTGCCATGGGCAGGGACACCTCCCACTAGACCAGGTTGCTCAGAGCCCCATCCAACCTGCCCTTGAACAGGGATGAAACATCCATAATTTCTCTGAGCAACCTGTTCTAGTGTCTCACCACCCTCTGAATAAATAATTTCTTCCTAATATCTAATCTAAACTTGCCTCTTTTAATGTAAAGCCATTTCCCTTCGTCCTATCACTCCATACCCTATAAAAAGTCCCTCTCCCGCTCTCTTGTAGTCATCTTTTAAATACTGGAAGTTCACTCTGTGGTTTGACTGGAACCTCTTCTTCTCCAGCATGAACAGCTCTCTCAGCCTGTCTCCATGGGAGGGGTGCTCCAGCCCTCTGACTACATTTGTGGCCCTCCCTCTCAAGTATTTTGTTACCTCTCCCCTCTCCCCTCTCTCTCTTTTTAGTCTTATTCCACTCCTCCACAGGTCAGGCATCAGGCACCAACTCAACGTCTTTGTTGGCTGCATATTCCTGTATCTCAACAGAGACAAAACAAGATTTCACATAGCTCCTATGAAATTAATGGAGCCATATTTTCACATAAACTATAATCTTTTAGAGAAAACTGGCATTAGCAAAGCCATCTGGCACTACCATCTTCTGCTAAAATTAATCTCCAAGTTACCATTTTTTTTTTCTTTTACACTGCTTCCAAACTTATTGTGGCTATGTTAGGTCACGTTATTTATAGCAGAGTTTTAATTAGACCATGTAACACTTATGTTGTTTGGATGATTCACAGTAGCACTCATACTGGTTAAAATGTACAAATTCATTGAATCCCACAATTTCAAAACTGATTGACTCAAAAAATTTGTCAAACACTTTCAAAACTGAAAAACAATGATGCAAAATTACATAAAATTTCAGATTTATAATATTTATTAAATTATTGAAACACTGCTTCCCAATGTCATGTAAATCCCTGGGTTTTACCTGCTAAAAAGTGAATGAACAGTTCTGAACAGTTTTCTCTTGCACTGGATATTAATATTATTTGCTTTTTTGTCATAGCTATTTTTCTTTTCTTAATTCCAATACCTTACTGTAAATTAATGGTAAAGTAATCAAAACATATTTCAAAATCTTTCCTGTATGGAGAAAAATAAAAATTGAAAAACTGGCACAATGGTGCCTTAGTTTCTAAAATTACACATCTCAGTCCATATTTAGGATAACTGATTAGCTGAGAAACTTAACTTCCAGCTTCCAATTTAAGAACAAGCACTGACTCAGTAACTCTGAAAATAAGACACTTTTTTAGCTGAATAAATACAGACCTTAGCCTGTTTCTATACACTCAGCGTAATGTTGTGGAACAATGTTAAAAAATACATGAATTGAGGATGAAAAAAACCCCAAAAACCAGAACAAGAAGCGAAACAGCGAATGAATCCTAGATTATGACCTTGACTTCGAATCTCAGAACCGTGCCACGACAGAGGAGGGAGTAAAGCTTCCTGTAACCATGCAAACCACTCTGCACACCACGTGTCTGCAAACACAGACCCGTGTACACTGCAGTCAGAATAATGGTATGGGTAAACGAGTGAACAAAGCATGCATGAGTTAAGCACCTTGACACTATACTGCCACTGTCAGCAGATGAGGAGGACATATCCATGCTCTGCATTTTACGAAGCCTAGGTCGAGCGCGCTCACTTGTTTTAGGAACAGAGTCTGGTCCATCTAAATCATCAAGGGTTGACTGCCTTGAGAACAGCATGGTTGCTTCAGTGTAGCAGCTACAGCAGCGCAAACAGTTATAGAGACAGTGTTAAATACAAATGGTATTACGGTACACATGGTTCAGTAAACAAATATGCTCGCCATGCAGCTAAACACTGACACAGAGAAAAAACGTTCAGAGAGAAGATAAGGATTTATTTAGAGTCACCATGGAAACACATTCCTATGCACAGGTTAGTCATGGTCAATTTCATAGGGGGGCTATAGAAGGCCAACTATTCACTATCCAACATAGATATGGAACCAACATAGTGCTCTATGCACTTTCCAGGGGAACAGACTAACATGTATGAGCAGGTTTAATTTTGTTTTTTTACCCCTGAAATTTCCAGATTCCACAAGGATGTTTTGGGAAGGGACCTCCTCTGAACAAATTCTATTTTATTATTGATATCCTCTGCTGAACCTTTTTACACAGGTACAAGCCAATTTCCTAAAAGAGCCCTTAAAACTGAGTAAGCTCATACTCCACAAATAGAAAAATAGCTGTCAGACATTGGCTAATCCTCTTTCCAAACCAAAGAGCCAAATCGGATGTGTTACTTAGCCAGTAAATGCATGTCAAATATAACCTGCTCTGCATGGGATGGCTTTTATTTTGATATTTACTAGGAAGCCCTGATGATTCTTTCCAGAAGGTTTCATTTATTTCAAGCACAGCTTAAAAGTATTTCAAAATTGGTAACATGCGCATCTTGAAATAAAGAACAGATATAATAAACCCTTATCTCCTTTCACTTATCAAATACAACAGGACACCAGAGACATACACAATACATTGAGCATTCATGTATAACTGGAGAAAAGATGAACTGGATGAGTTATGAGAAAGAAAGTATATAATTAAATACAAGCATTTAACAGAGCAACAGGAAAGAAGCAAATATATTAATGACATATGGTAGGTAAAAAGATTATTTCTTCTGTAAAAATCTTTGGTAAACACAGATGTCAATGGAAAGAGTTGAGTGGTCTGGTGTTTTAACACATGCAGTGACCTGCCTGAGTCTCCTAGACAGAATGAAAGAAGAAAAGACCCCAAAATTCAGGATTTACACTCTACTTTTCTTCTTTTGACTCCATTTGTATTACACCTGAGCAGTGGCAGCAGGGGATTTGCTTCCTTGGCAAGCATGATGTTTGTCCAGGGGCACAGAGAATTGGGAAAGAGGTCAGAAAGGAAGGGCAACAGCGTTTTCCAGGTTCCTTTGGTCTTGCTAGCTTGAAGTGAGGAAAAAAATCTGCTGGCATGAAGTTACAGTCTGCAACTAATGACTTTAGAAAAATGGGAAGGAAAAGCAAAAATATGTGGAGAGAAGAAGCAGTTATTCTTAGGCCTACCCTCACTGATGATCTTTTTTGACAGAATGACTTTTTTGACTGAGGCTAAAAGCATACCTTGGCCTGTGAACAGAAGAAAAGAATCACCACGATACCAAAGGTATTGTGAAATATTTTCCTTAAGAACTGTCTCAATGGCAGGGGCACCTCTGTCCCGCCAGTTCACTTGGCCAAAACCCCTTACAAGTCACTTCATTATTTCTGTGTGTGCACAAAGGCACACAAGGCCCTCCAGACAAAACCTGCAGGGCTGTCTGCATGGTGTATGGTTTATGGTAGGGGACCAGGGGGTCTGCCCTGGAAGTGTGATTCAGCACCTTAGGAGTTCAGCTGAAGCTTGGTGTTACTAACCTGAGGAGCTCTTGAGGGAGGAGGTTTCCCTCTGCACATACAAACATGGGATACAGCCAGGCTGTTGTTCCACCTGTGAGGTTTTGGTGCTAAAATATGGGAAGACGGCAGCAAGTAGACAATACAGTTTTGCAGATGACCTTTCTATGTGCTATGATCTTTTATGCATGTGTCATTTTAGATCACAAGGGCTGAGTTTATTCTTTTGAAGGGCAACACCTAATAGTAAGGTGTTGAAGGATTTTAAATGCAGACATAGTTCAAAGGGAACTGTCCAAGAGACTTAAGCAGAGCAGCTGTTTATGTTCACATGCCCACTCATATATTTTCAATGGAAGAAACATATGCCAGCTGCCCTCCCAAACATGTCAGCTCTGACCTTGCTCCCAGAAAAATCAAAGGAAAAGCATCTATTAATCCCAATAGATAAAAACATTTGTCCAGACGAGTGCCTGCAACATTTGGTTTAGAGCTGAATGAATCATCAGAGTAATTACTGACTGAGCAGCTGCACTGTATCCTCAAATATCAGGAGATGTGTGTGAGTTGTCACCTGTAGCACAGTCTGTGTATTCTTTATGTGCTTTAGGAGCATGCTTCCAAGTGTGGAGGAAATGAGAACGCCAACAAAGTGGAGAGATTCACACTGAGCAAAGCTGATGTTGACACAAGTCATTGCCTATCACATAAATTTGATCGAAACATATCTTCCCAAGTGATTTTTCGAAATTGTATTGGAGACCTTGAAAGCATTAGCTTCTTAAAATCATTCAATGACTATGTATTTTAAATTGAATGCTCACTAAAAGTCCCAAGTTCAAACATTTTATATAAAGTTGATCAGATATCCATTTTAAATAGAGATACATATACAGCAGAGAGGTTTTTATCTCAGTGAGTAGGAAATTTTTAAGCTTATGACTTCCTTTTTGCTAAACAAATTTACCCTTCACAAAGAGTTTTTCAGCTTAGTAGGTGAATTACATTTTTTTTCTAATTTTTTTATCAGTCCATGGGCTAATTACTGACTGGCATTATCTGTTATCTGTATTACTACATTCACCATGTCTCCAAGAAAAAATCCCAATCAATCCCTAAAAACCAAGCCTAAATCAATCACTTTGATCTAGCCCAAACAGAGGTTCTCCTTTCATCCTTCCTTCTGCCTCCCTAGGCAAAATTACTTCTCCAGTACCCCCTGCCTCAAGCCCTATTCTCCCTTCTAGTGAGGGAAGCACAGATAAAAAGTGGTGCTCTTAAACACCCTGACAGGGATTCCTTCCTTCAGCTCCTGTAAAAGTCTGCACAAAGATAGAGTGAGGAACTGAAAATGTTATTTGTGATTGGCAAAAATGAAAACAAACTGAACTGGATAAGAAACCTTAGATAACCTGAAATCAGACTCGGGACCGGTGTGTAGCTGCTAGTACATAATTGTAGGCAAAGCCCCAGAAAGGCAGCCAGCTAGTTTTAGTAAGTTCCCTATCATCTTACTGAAATTCAGTTTCTTTAACCTAACAAACAGGTCATCAGTCAAGTGGAAACAAACTGCAGTAAATGCTCTGCCATGCTAGATCCCAATCCCTTCTGGTGGTGTTCCTCAAAGAGCTTGGTAAAGGAACAGCATCAGTCCCTTCTCCTGGCCCATATGAACTTCGCGCTTTTCCTGTAGGATACGTGAGAGTTTCTATACATAAAGAGAAACCAAACAAATACCCTGTGAATACCTCATAGTTTCTACTGCATAGAGAAATGACTGTGAATAAATGACAGCCCTACTAAAAGAAAAAATCACAAAGGACACTCTACATAAGTCCTTTCAGAGCTTTATTCAGGCTAAGAACAACATCCCTCGATTAGACTTGTGAGGGTCAGCCCTGAACTTTACAAGAAATTTACAGTTCCTGCAGCTGATCAGGAGGGTTTTTCTCTTTGGCTATCCAATGTTTACCTACAGTAATTCCTATCCTGAGCACTGAGGATTATGTCTTATTATAATGGAATACCTTCTGTGCTTCAGCATTCCTTTGTGCTTACAGACTTTTTCACCATACTCAGGGACCTAATGTCTGCTGCAGAATTTTTAGTAGTGCAACCAAAGGATAACCAGAACAGAAACCCTCTGCCCCTTCCCAGAAGTTTTCCATTGCAACCTGAGATCCATGATCATAGGGATGCTTTAGATTTAATTAGTTACTTTTACATTTACTGGAAATCATTACTTTAAAATACAAACTGCCACCTGCTCTTGTTTGGGCAATTAAAAAAAAATCAATCAATAAACTCATAAGAAGTTTAAAACATTTCACCTTTCTGAAAAACAACATAGGCACTTCTGTAATTGCTTGAAGAGATATGCAAGAGTGCCTCAACAGACAGATGGCATTATCATTCAATCAACAGACTCATTATTACTTCCTCTATTATTATAGCAGATGTCCACAATTCATAATACTCAGTGCAAGAATATTTGATTGTTCATTACCAGAAAGAGAATTTGAGATTAGAGAAGTCTGTCATAACTCTGCCTTTTGCTATTCCTTTGTTTATAAACCCTGTGACATCTTTGAAAGAAATGGCGATGACAGAAACCCATGTGAAAGATTTAACTTCCTCTGTTGCAAAGCATCACTACAGAATCTTTGAATTCTCTAAGTTTGAAAAGAGATTTTAAATGTGCAAATGTGCTTAAAGCAGGGTGAATAATGGATGCTTATTCTAAAAAAAACCCCAAAAAAACAAAGCACAAGTTGAGCTCAACAGTGGATACCATCTCATTGAAGAGGCAGAATCTATGCATTAAAATTACAAGATTTGTTTTTCTTTTTTATAATTAATTTTGGAATTGGCTTCCTTTTGTTTATGGTTAAAGTTCCTGCTAATGATTGTATAGTAATTATAAATTCTATCTGTAGTAAACAGGGTGACCAAGAACTATTTAATGAAAGCAGGACGATAGTACTATTCATTCTTTAGGTGAGACTGAACTTTGTGGAGTTAAAATCTGCCCTGAAGATATCAAAGTGAGTCCAAGTGAGCTGGCAACACCATTTGACTTCACATTTTTCTCACATCATCTGACTCCTGTAAAACTTTGAGACAAAACACAAAGGTGTTGCTCAGCTGGGCAACAAGCCACTGAGAAAGATTTGCTCAGGTTTAGTGTTTTTACTGGAGTGAACCTCTCAAAGGCCAGTGCTCACTGAAGAGCAATTTGTGGATATTTTGTTGAAGCACAGTACTCACAGGCACTCCCTTACCTTTGCTTTTCAATACTATCAGAAAGGAAGACAACCCCTCATTATTTTCAGTCTGCTGACATCTACCCATATGTCATTAGTAAAAGCTATGCATAATTTACTGTACACAGAAGTTTCTGAGTTTGCTGGGAGTATCAAACACAAAATGATACTGCCACAGTTCACAGAGGAGCAGGACACAGCAGAAGGCCAGGGATCATGAAACAGCTGGATTTCCAAAGCCCTCCCTTCTCCCCCTCACGTTATACAAATTCTGCAGTATCTTAGAAGTCAAGAACTCCAGGGACATGGTGGGAACAGACTGCCTCTGTAAGAGAAGGAAGTGAATGTGTGTGCCTCTGTGCAAGTGAAGCAGCAGGAGCAGGCAGTAATTTTGGCAAAGGACTTGATGGCATCCGTTTTCAGAAAAGAATGAGGAAGGTGGTTTTCCTGAACTAGTTTGGGTATTTGATTAACAAACATGTAGCTCTGCTGGACTGTAATCATGGCAGTTGGGAAACCAGGCTCTTCAGATGGTTTTTGCCCTGTGGGTATGAGAGGGGATTTTGTTCTTTCAAATGCAGAATCTCTTTCAATGCAAAGTCTTTTCTGATTTGTGGATGACAGACAATAATTTATTATACAAAGACAAAATGTTCACCATGAATGATCCCTCCCCACATTATATGCCTGAAATCCTATACCACTATCACAGAAGCATCCTCAGCACCTCTTGCATTCCATTTCTTTTCACAAGGAACAGAATGCCAATGCCAATGACACCTAATTCTAGGGGAAACTAAAAGCAGTGGGGTAGTCATGCAGTGGAAAAGAAGTTAAGCCAACAAGTGAGTCCATCACTATAAAGGAAAAGTAACATATAGTAATTTTCTCTATTAAGATGGCATGGACAAATCAAAAAGAATTCAACATTGATTAGAAAGTTCATCAGTACTTAGACAATATCTAATATTACACCTACTGCATGATCCCTCTGACTTTCACAGAATAAAATTAAATCAATACCTGGAGATGCTGTCATGAGATGCTGCTGAATCTAAACTATCCATTCTTTCAGATGCTTGCAAACCAGAAGCTTGACTGGGATTTTTATCAATTGAGTCCAGTCCTGACTCCTCAGAAAGCTTCATCATATGGTTCTGGTAATACAAATGGATGCTCTCCCGTGTTGGAACATTTCCCTGTGGAAGAGAGTAGAGGTAGACATACATGGCCAGGGGGAGGTGTATTCTTTGAGGAAGCAGTTTCTTCTGCCATTTGGAAAGTAACAGATTAAGGACTGTGCAAACACTTTCTTAGTAAATAGCAAACTACAACCTTTTCCTAGAGCAAGTCATGTTTTGACTTAACCTACCATGGCCCAAAGTGTTTGGTTTTCAAGCAGAACTGGAGCAACCCATGTGGTTTCAGGATATATTTAGCCACCACAACTCTGCTGGATGGACTGCAGATCCTTCAGCATGGGAATGAGGAGTGGACTACATCCATGACTCAAATCTGCACTCCAGCAACTTTTGATGGATCTCTTTTAGATATCTTTTCTGACACTAGGAACAATTATTAGTGGCCAGTAGCAGAATTTTTAAACAGAAAAAAAAGCCCAAGGACCAGTTCATGTGCAAACTGATCTAGATTTTAATTAGTGTCCCAAAGTCAAAATTTATTCATCAATTATGGACTCAGATGGAAATCCATGAAAAAAACACTGAAGATCTTTACTCTTTCTCTGAAGCAAGTTCATGAAAGGATAGTTTTATTAACTGTCAGACCAGATCTGGGCACACAATCAAGTCTTTCTGGCTGTGATATTGTAATTAGAATTCTAAAGGTGTATTATAAGAATAAAACTGAGAATTTTCTGTCACATACAACTCATTCCACTAGTGGTTGCATTGACTTCAGATGATACACTGAGATTGCTATTCTTGAATGGTAATTTTTCTAACTTATAATGAAGCCTTATGCAAGCACTTTTTTCACCTAACATAATAAAAGTAGTCTAAAACATTGCCTGTATTTCCTTCACTAATTTTAATTAGTAGTATTGTAGTAGTTCAACTTGTAGTATTTCTTGTAGTATTGCTTGTAGTATTTCAACTCTAGTCCTCTACAGCATCCCAAAACTACCATACTCAAAACTTCATGTTTTGTGAAAAAAAATTTAAAAATCTTAAGAACAAAATTTGACACTCAGGTTTTTAATTAGGTATGTTTGTGTACAAGCTGTGTTGCTTCTTCAGTGGTAAATGTCGGTGCCATTATGACATCCTGAGTCTGAAATGATGGGACAAGTTACATTCTAGCTCTACTGCAGGCCTGGCATAAAGGATGAGTTGTATCATCTTCTTGCCTTTGGCAGATCTAAAAACATTTCTAGTTACACTAACAACAATAATCTCTGCTAATAATGGGTTTTGCTAATATACAGCTAGCTTGTGCAGGACCACATAGCTCCATTCTCACTGAAGAAATGTATGCCTGTGTGTTGTCAGTCATTTCCAGTGCAAGCTGATCTACAAGAAGAGTGAAATATGCAGACTGAGGTAGTTTTTGAGCTGTTTAAAATGGCTAGCATTTCTGACCTTCTTGAATCTATTCTGTCCCTTCAGAACCAAACTATACTACAGAAGTGTTTCAGCCAAAACCTTACATCAACCTCTCAAAGAATTACTTTTCCCTTAATTTGTTATGTGTCCAGGTAATAAATCAAATAATTTATTCTTTAAGGATTTATAAACCACCAAGCAGTAAAAAAAGTCCAGACTTATTTTTAAAATGCACGTGTATGTGAGATTTTCATAATTTTCCTCCTCACTGCCGTGATCTGAAAAGACAGCCTTTCATTTTTCACCAAGCTGGAAATGGTATTAGCAGACAAAAAAGACTGAAGGCATTACCTTCTTAATCTCCCTCGTCAGCATGCAGCGCTCGATCCTGAGCACGGTGGAGATATCGATGTGCTCTCTGGAGATGGAGTTAAGCCAAGCTGTGAAACTGTCCAGCGTTGCCAGGAAAAGGACCCAAGTAAACTTCAAGATATTAAATATCCTCTTGATGATGTTATCTAAGGGAGAGCAAAAGCAACAGGGAATTAATGAACACAAATACCTTTTGCCTGGAGTTAGATTCATTTTTCTTTTATTGTCTAATAATGGTAATGCAGGCTGTGAAACCCTGTCATACTAAGGAATCTTTGAAGATGGCTGGAGGCCTTTTGGCTGTCAAGACCATTTTCCTGACTGTATGCCTAGGCTTATCATCTGGAATCCCTATTCCACCCTATAAGTCCTTGGTCCTGCAACTGTTAGTCAAATAAATAGTTCCTGATTTTAGAGGGACACTGTATGCACAGGTCTGTGAAATGAAACCCAGGGATTTGGGCATCTCCTGAGAGTATTAAACATCCCCAGGCCCTGTGCTCTCAACAAGTGCTCAATCAGTGTGTTGAGCTGAACCCCTTGAGAGTCTAATTACTTGTGAGTGTTTCTCTCTCCACAAACTTTGCCTTTTGTGCTTGAACCTTGCTGAGCTGAAATTTAAAGTCTAAACTGCCTAAACAGTCTTTGAATCTGACCTCACATCACTCTGAATCACACTTCTCTGTATTTACTGTTTTCAAAGCCTCTGTTTATCTAAGTAGGCTGCACTGTGCCATCAATGATCTCAGATCAACAAGCACAAATAGGACAAATAATAATTTATAAAACTTTATTCTTGCAGCATTTTGGCAAAACAGTACACTTTATCATGAATAAGGCTTATGGGTGCATACCAGCAATAGTAGCCGTATTTTGCTCAACACATGTGTCTCAAGTTAATTTCTCATTTCAGTAGTTCACTTGGCATTAATAATGACATTTCTCAGCCAAAAAGCAGCACTTTCACCTTATTTTTTATCCACTCACAAACATAAACACCATGCTGGAGTTCTCATATAATATTGCAAGTGTTCAAGGCCAGGCTGGATGGGGCTCTGAACAACCTGGTCTAGCAGAAGGTGCCCTTGCCCCTTCTGGCAGGAGGGTTGGAACCAGATGATCTTTAAGATCCCTTCCAACACAAGCCATTCTATTATTCCATGAATCTATGAAATACTAAAAAAATTCTTTTCAATAGCAAGTTCCAGAGCTAGTTGTCCCTGCTAGGTTCCAAAGCCCAGAGCACTGGGTGCAAACGCAAATTTTTGATTAAGCAGGTTAAGAAATAGTAAAAAACTGTCAATAATCTGCCATGCATGATGCTCTCAACAACATCACTTCTTAGCTGTACCACAAGATGGCATGCAAAACTCTGCAGAATGAGTGCACAGCTCCTTACAAAGACTGCAAAAGGAAAGCTATAATAAAGTAAAAGATTTCCCTGGACAGCCAAAGTTGTTGCATGCACATTTATTAGGAGAGAAATTTATGTGGGAAAAATTAATTAGTGGTACTTTCCTGGAAAGTGGGTTCTGAAGTAGCAGTAAGTCCCATTTACCTGAGCAATGCCATGGAACTGGTCTGCTAGCACTGAGCATAAGAGCATTTAGCACCCTTCACTTGGTCATATAATTATTTCAATAATATTATGCCCTTTTTTTTTTTCCAAGCCTTTTCTATGCCATTTAGAATTGGAGATATTTTTTATGAGCTATCCACTGAAATTTTATTCATTCAATGTGCAGGTCTTAAAAGTTGAGGAAATCCTGCCATTAAAAACTAAATGTAAAGCTTCAAGGAGCATCCATTACATCAATTGCATCTAAACATCTTCAAAAAGGGAAACAAATACTTACTTTGTGCAAGTATGCTTCTCTCTGCCTGAGAGTGTGAGATAGGATTCAATCTAAGGTTACTAATGATACTAATGATTTATTACCAATTACTGGCTAATTTTTCTGGGCATCTTCTTTAACAAATTTTACCTAGGAACAGCCAAAGTATTTCAACAAAAATATAAAGCACTTTAAATTTATTATTTCCAACAGAAATTAATTACAAACTTCCATCTTTTTCCCCTAACTCCTGTGTAGCACCAACACTACATCCTTAGAGATGAATTTGTGTGATTCACTTCAGTGTTTTAAGATAGATAACTGCACTGCCATTAAGTAACAAATAAAAAACCCACCAACCTCCCTCTCCCCCCCATTCTCATAGCAATGCAGCCCATTTATTTGAGACCACTGCTCTTGTGAGATAGAAATTATACCTCCCACATCCTTTTACCCTCTTCTACCCTGAAAGTCACTCAGGGACACTCAGTTCCGGATTCTAACCAGAACTGTGGGAAAAAATTTTATATAGAGAAGAAAAGTAGCTCTTGATGATAAAGTCTCACTGAAGGTAAGACATGATGAAGATTTACTTAAGAGGAGAGCCTGTTTTCTTCTTTTACTCCAGTTAGAAACAAGGAGCCAAGGTTGGATTTATGATCTATTAAATTTCTTTGTAGGAAAAATTTTAATATGAGCAAGATCCTGAAAACTGCTGACATTTCTTCTGTTGTACAGAACTGTCCTAAGTCTGATTTTGAATGAGAACGTGTAAGATCAGGAATGTGTAATTTTTTTAGAGGTGATTACTGTGCCTTGCTGAATGGGTAAGTACCAAGAAAAGCATTATACTAACCTTGCTAAAACACACTCAAAATCAATGGAGATTTTTACACAGGTCTGTCTGCAGTCAGGTCTAGAATCTTAGCTTAAGTTGTTCTGTAAGTAAAATACACAGCAGTGATCAAGTCTGAGCTGGCAGGTGTATTTGCTAAAGTATTTAGAGAGTGAGTGCAATAGCTAATAATCCAGAACTAGAAGCTCCTATGCTCAAGGCTTGTAAATCTTGCAATAGAAATCTGATAGTAGTTAGGAAGCTCTTACTGCATCAGTCAGAGTGGATCACTGCAATGCTGTCTCTGTGACAGGCCACTGGTCACAACTGCATTGTAACAGCAGAGAAACCCTCATTTTGCCTTTATACCTGGACCATCAGATTTCTTCTTGACAGGTTCCTCTTCGCTGTCCTCACAGTCTGCATCATTGCCTCCTGCAAACCACGAGCAAACCAGTGAGTGTTACACCTACAGAAGTGCTGGGGTAAATGCCATTCAAGCTAGAAAATGAGACAGTTACTCAGCAGTAGAGACTGATTTCTCACCTACCACCATAACAGAAAGCACATTTTCATTTCCAAAGCACTCAAGTGAAGGGACAACCCTGTCAGTGAAAGTGTTCATGGATGACCATCCCTCTCAAAGGTAATTTGCAGTGGTGTTTTTTCACTAGATAGGCTGCTGAGTGAGATCATCTGGTGGTGTAAACCCAAATACTTTCTCAGTCGCTCCTCTGCTGACTCACACCTGAGCTCATTTCTTCATCTCCTGAAAGGGCAACCTGAGCAGTGCTCTGATTTTTCCTGCCTCTGGCCCACCAAACCTGAAGGAACTGAGTGGGACCTTCAGGCTGACATGAAGCAGCAGAGTTGTTTTGACAACACCACATGCATTTATTGAGGACTGTAGCTGAAGAGTATTGTGAAATCACAGGCAGAAATGAAGGACAAACAAGTGCTCCTCCTTCTATCTAATGTGCAATAATTGCAGCTACAGTTTCAGTGGCAGAAGCCCAATTATAAATTCCTTCTTTTTGACAGGTAAAGATGCCAAACAGAGGAGATGTCCAGATGATTAAGCCTGTATGGGTCCCTCTTTTCCCCATCCATACTGACCAGAAAAGCTTTTGAATTTCTATTTTCTAGCTTAAAAATGGAGAAAAAGATCAAGATATATAAACAACTTATAAACTGATGTTTTCTTCAGAGGCACGAATGATTTTACACTGCCACTAAAACCAAATCAACATTTGTATGTTTTCCATTCGCTATCTACTGAATTTACGGGTTTGTGGACGTTTGGGCTCCTTAGTTACTGCAACATGGAAAGTGAAAAACATTTCTTTATATTCTTCTTCATGTATCAACTCAAGCTTCTTTAGGGAACAATATAGGAAATGTGGCCAAAATAAATAATATGTTGCTATTTAATGGAATTT
>VXBC01001342.1:0-13556 GCA_013399945.1 Ploceus nigricollis | reverse complement strand
ATATATAAATATATAAATATATATAAATATTTTTTTTGGGTAAAAAAACCCAAAAAGTAAAAAAAGTTACTGAAAGGTAACTTTTTTATAGTTTGTATATAGTGCATATAAAACATATACTTTTATATGCTTAAGCTTGAAGGAAGGTTACAGAAAAAAAGGAACAAAACTTGTATCTTTTNAACTGCATTGTAACAGCAGAGAAACCCTCATTTTGCCTTTATACCTGGACCATCAGATTTCTTCTTGACAGGTTCCTCTTCGCTGTCCTCACAGTCTGCATCATTGCCTCCTGCAAACCACGAGCAAACCAGTGAGTGTTACACCTACAGAAGTGCTGGGGTAAATGCCATTCAAGCTAGAAAATGAGACAGTTACTCAGCAGTAGAGACTGATTTCTCACCTACCACCATAACAGAAAGCACATTTTCATTTCCAAAGCACTCAAGTGAAGGGACAACCCTGTCAGTGAAAGTGTTCATGGATGACCATCCCTCTCAAAGGTAATTTGCAGTGGTGTTTTTTCACTAGATAGGCTGCTGAGTGAGATCATCTGGTGGTGTAAACCCAAATACTTTCTCAGTCGCTCCTCTGCTGACTCACACTTGAGCTCATTTCTTCATCTCCTGAAAGGGCAACCTGAGCAGTGCTCTGATTTTTCCTGCCTCTGGCCCACCAAACCTGAAGGAACTGAGTGGGACCTTCAGGCTGACATGAAGCAGCAGAGTTGTTTTGACAACACCACATGCATTTATTGAGGACTGTAGCTGAAGAGTATTGTGAAATCACAGGCAGAAATGAAGGACAAACAAGTGCTCCTCCTTCTATCTAATGTGCAATAATTGCAGCTACAGTTTCAGTGGCAGGAGCCCAATTATAAATTCCTTCTTTTTGACAGGTAAAGATGCCAAACAGAGGAGATGTCCAGATGATTAAGCCTGTATGGGTCCCTCTTTTCCCCGTCCATACTGATCAGAAAAGCTTTTGAATTTCTATTTTCTAGCTTAAAAATGGAGCAAAAGATCAAGATATATAAACCACTTATAAACTGATGTTTTCTTCAGAGGCATGAATGATTTTACACTGCCACTAAAACCAAATCAACATTTGTATGTTTTCCATTCGCTATCTACTGAATTTACGGGTTTGTGGACGTTTGGGCTCCTTAGTTACTGCAACATGGAAAGTGAAAAACATTTCTTTATATTCTTCTTCATGTATCAACTCAAGCTTCTTTAGGGAACAATATAGGAAATGTGGCCAAAATAAATAATATGTTGCTATTTAATGGAATTTTTTTTACAGCTCCATTTGAACTACAGGTGTTTGGGAACTCCCTCATGAAATAGTTCTTCAGCACCTTTCCCTGGGAATGTTGACATGACTTGACCATTGAAAAGAGTGACTTTGGTGAACTCTAGCCTGGACAGAAAGATGAACCTTTTTATGATATGAGGAAGTGAAAGGGTAATGTCCTTGCTCTGCCAAACACCTATAGTAACACTCCTATATTCTGGAGATATGTTGTTAAGTTCCAGGTTATTGGCTTTATAAAGTTATGTCTTTACAATTTACTATTGCAAGTACTACCACAAATGCTTTCACATAGCTGATGTTTTCTGCAATGTGTTGAATCTTCCTACTCAACAAAAGTTCTGGGCATTTCTTGCAACTCCATGGAAAATACATATATCTTATCTCCCCCTGTACCTCCCTCAAAGTGTGCCATGCAGAACAGAAGGACATGGCTATGGCTGACCTTGCCATGGGTTGGTCCAGGAAAATAACACCAGCCAAAGTTAACTCATTTTTTCAGCTCCTAGCCAGCACTGAGAGCACTTCTCCTCCAAACCTTGTCTGCCTTTCACTACCAGGAACAACAGACAACAGTGAATATTCTGTTTTTTAAATGGAAAAGGTTACCTACCATCCCCAGATCCTTTTCGCCTTCTCTTCTCTTTCCCAAAACTTTTCTTCTCTTTGCGCCTCTGTCGTAGAGCTGTTTTAGGGTCAGTTATCCAGGCTTGATAAACAAACTGAAAGGAAAAAACTCATTTATATCAAAGTTCCTCATGTTCTGAGAGTAAGCCATAGAATAAGCCACAAGCAGGACTATATAGTTTGAGTAAATGCAGTCAGACCTGTGGGGGCAAGGAAGTATTTTTAATCCCAAATCAAACACCTTCCCCGCAGATCTGCTGAGTTTTCATATGTTATTTTTGTAAGTGTAAAACCAAAAGTGAAAATACTTGTGGGTGACCCAAGTTGCATTAGAACCCACAAAAATGTATGCTCTGAACTTTGGGAATTAATACCTTTTTGTGTATATGGGCTACCTTTTCTGAATCTCTCAATTCTGTATTTCTACTTTATCACATTACAGGCAAGATGCAGAGCAAAGAAAACTTTTAGAGAAAGTGCTGCAATCCACTAATTAAAACATCAAAAGATGTATACCCTGTACAGGTAACTGTATTTTTAACAGCTTAGGTATTTTTCCCTCTCTGTATGTCCCAGTAGAATGTTCATAGATTTCTTATCTATACATGGTCCCAAAACTGGCGCTCAGGAATTCCTCAGATTGCTTCCTGATTTTAACAATCTTGTTTCAGATAAGTCACTTATGAATCCTTCTGCTACTGTTTTTCCAGTTGTAAAATGAAGGCAGTAATACTTACCTATTTATCCAAGGTATTTTATGGGACAAAATCCTGCTGACAGCACTCACTCAGATCAACAGTCTGTTGACCTGTATGACTGCATGAAGCATCGGAATTGGCCAAAAATATTTATAAATNTTACAGAAAAAAAGGAACAAAACTTGTATCTTTTATCCCTACATGACATAAAATTTATGTCAATATAGAAACTAAAGTAATTTTAACTTCTCCACAGCTCTTTAGGGGAAAAGGTGTTCTTTTGCTCATTTAATGGTTTGCATTGAATAATGGTAATTATCTTCAATTGTCTTCTATTTCTAAGCAACAGAGGCTGCTGGCAGAGTGGGCAGGGAAGCACAAAGATGCAAGCAAGAGGCTGAAAAAGTGCAGTAACAAAACAGCTCTATCTAATTAATTCACAGCACAAACATGCAGGTGATGACAACAACACACGTATATCTCAGTGAAGCTGGAATTGTCCCTCATAGGACAGAATGGTAGAATTTCTATTTGATTTCTTTCTATTTTTAGAATTTTCCTATGCAAATCACTTTGGAACATTTAAAGTATTATTTTAAAACTGTTAAATTGATGTTAAATTAATTTCAAAGGGAAAAATACTTTGTTTTGTTTTGTGAATGTATACAGCCATGGAAAGGAAATTATTTTGATACTGTTGAGAAGAAGATCCTCTTCCAAATTTCTCAAAGTCTGTACATTTCATTTTGTATGTCTGAGTTGTTCCAAACAAGCACTGCATGAGAAAATGTGTGGGATCAGAGGTTTCCCTTTGCTTTGTAACAGGTGTTTTCTAATGAAGGTGGTCTGGGGGAATGGTGATACTTAAATGAGCTAACACCATATTACTTTACTGAAGTCAGAGAGTGCCAACATCTTCTATTGTCATTTAACTGTGCAAGTGTACACTAGCCACAATCATAGTGTGAATAAAGAAATTAGAGCTAAAAGGCAGACTTGGAAGGGGGTAGAAAATTAGAATTAAGAAAGGGAATTTGATTTATAAGTTTAATGTAACTACCTATGCTAAGCAGGGGGTATTTTAAGGCCATACTGGGTGCATATTAGTTTAGATTTCTACCACTGCACAAACTTCCAATTTAGTATCTTTTAGGCTTTGGAGCTGGTACTCTCAATCTGTAACATTCACTCCTTACAAAAGTCAGGTTACATATGGAGTGGAAAATTATACACAGTGCCCAAAGTTAGGAAATAATAAACGTATTCAAGCAGGGCAAGAGAGAAGATGGACAAATCTTTTTTGTGATGATAAAGGCCAGAAGAGTAGAGAGCTAAAAAGGGATTTGGACGAGAATGTGTGTTTAACAAACCTTGCACCAGCTTTCTGAGATGAATTTCCACCGTGTCCATAAGATACATGCAACTTGATGTGACCATCTTGTAAATCAGTATCAAAAGAAAATAAAAATTTGGATCTGCATTTTCTCTCTGGGATTACAGGTAAAAAAAGGATAGACCACCTTGCTTGTGATTTGACCACTCCAAAGTTACGAAATGCATTGCATTTAGTAGGAATGAGACTTTAGCTGTCATCATTTTTTAAATTAATTCATATAAGAGGAAAAATGCAGATGAGGACACAGGTATACACACACTACATCAGCAAGTATGGGGCGGGTCACATACTGAGCATTTGCAAAATGTCAAGTACCTTTGCTGCTTTGATTAAATACTGAAGAATAGTTTTGGGTAGTTTAATGATAGACTTTGGCAAGGCTAAAATGGCTGAAGCAAATTTTCCAATAGCTCTCTATAAAGAAGGACAAAGCAAGAGTAGTTAGTAGAAAAGCAGAAAATATTAATAAAAAGGATCTCTTTAATTACTGTATCAAGAATACTAAGAACAAATTTACATTCATAAACTTCAATGTGAGAAAAAGATCATTTATGCTGTTCATGTTAAAATGTCAATATTATGACTCTTAACTGCATGCATTCTCTAATATTTAAAATCTCCAAGTTAACCCTTGAAGGGGCTACTGCACACATTTACACTGAAAGAAAGATCATACATTCAAATAATTCTTCCACAGAATCTACAACAAAGTTCACTTGGCTAGTATTTTTACTAAGACCTTGTGCATGATGATGGAAGGCGAAGAAAGTATGATGACCATAGGATGAACAAACATTTTGTGAAGAAAACCAATTTTCTCTTTTATACAATTCTCTGCTTATATAAAGCCATCCATCATGTTTATATTGCACATACTGCAGAACAGGCCACCTATCCAGAACATCTGACCAAATTTTGAAATAACGAACAGGTCCTCCATCCTCAAACTAATAGTTTCAGGACTGAGATGAACAAAAAACCCAAATCCCAGCATAAATGAAAAAAATCTTGTTAACTTCTGACCTCAAGTTTAGAACTTTTTGACTCAGTGCTTGGCACCGGCACACCTGCACAAAATGTTGTCACCAATTTTTTTAAAAATCAGCAGAAACAAGAATGCAAACTTTCTTCTATACCTGCATGAAAACCAGGAAGAAAAATGACCTAGAAAGTCAATAGCCATTTCTGTGGCCCAAGGTAAGTTAAATGCAAAATATATTAAAAAAAAGAGTGCGATACTAGAAAACAGAACTTACTTATCACAGTATTTTGATCTAGATTTGTTTTGCCTTTATTAAGGTCAGATTTATTTTTTTTTCATGTCATTGCCATGCAGGCAATTTAACGAATGTAACCAACTGGCAATGTAATGTAGTGTTAGCATATAAACCAAAGGCACATTTTATTAATGAGTTAAATAAAACATTTCTTCCTGCAATTCAGTAATGCTGTCTGGGAAGCTTTGTTTGAAAGATTTGGGCTTGGGGAATAGAAAAGCATGGAGGCAGTTTCTTGCTCTTGCTTGGGTTGAATGTTCCGCAATGCGCCAATTCCGCAGTGATGTGAGGTTGCATCTGGATGGGAATACTCAGCTGGAAAAAGCTGCTTCTTTGATTAAGCTTTTGAAGTTACAGACCTGAAAAATTTCTGCAGCATTTCAAAAAAATTCTTCCAGAAGTGGAACTTGAATCTTATATAAAAGCAAAAGCAATCCTTGATGTAGGAGTATTTCACTAACTTCTTCACCCACATTCTTCATTTTAAGCCACTGCATTCAGTATCTATTATTGTCTAATACCAGCCAGTCCACATAGAGCAAATCAGATAGCAAACCTCACCTCAGATATCTTTTTAACATTACAATATTGTCCTGCATCAGCACAGTCTGGCACTAAAAATGCAAATATATTAATTAACATTACCCTGAAAATGAAAGAAAAGAAATGGATGTAGTTTCCTTTCATAATTTTAAATGTTAAGCTCTTTCTAATCCAAGGATATATTTCTCTGGCCCACTATGTTCAATGATTTTTTTTTTATTAAGTATGTATTCTTTTCCAGGAAAACATGCTTATTTTGGGGATTATTTCTTCACGGAATGATAACATCTCCTCAAAACTAAAAAACCACTGGAGGCATTCCATAGTAGCATCAGAAGCAAGTCAGCTTCCTCAACTGTCTTTATTGCAATGCAGAAAAAAGTAAAGCTTGGGTTCTTAACATTTGTTTATTGCATTTTTGTTACCTTCAGCAGTAAGTGCATGAAGGTATCATTCTAGTATAGTTTCAGTAAGAATGTGGCAATGCTTAAAGCATAAGGCAAACTTACATTTTTAATTAGCAAGAAATTTAATTTCCAACACTTTTCAGGACTACTTTAGAGGAACTGGCAGCTTTAACATATGTGCCTGTGTTACAAGAAATGCACATTTTTTTCCAGATGTCAACGAGATAGCAAATTACCATAAAGTACCTGAAAAGCAGATTTTTTTCGAGGCTCTTCCTCTTCTTTTTTTTCCTCTTCCTCTTCCTCTTCACTATCCGTCTCAAACAAATAATAATTTCCACTTCTGACCACTAAGTGAAACAAAATATTTTTTTACTTTTCTGAAAAGTTCTATTCTCAACTCCCCCAAGACCTATGAACAGGTAGCCAGTCATTTAAAAATTCATGACTAGGAGAGGTGAAAACAGAGAAGAAGCAAGAGATGAAAAGGTCTCAGGCCATTTATTTGATGTTAGTCTGCAATACTTTGGGCATGAATAAGAACTATACAAGAACTAAGGAGAGCATCCCTATAAGAAGAAAATGCAAAGAAAAGGATTGAAGTTTATCAAGTTACAAGGTTACATTTTTAGAGAAAAATGACAATTAAGTCTAAATTTATTGGGGACTTATGATTATTTGAGGGAGTAAAAAAAGCCCAGCAGGTAAGTAAATGAACTTACACGAACAGTACCACTGGACAAAAAATACAGAATTTCGCTTTAAAACACTGAGGGAATCCTTTAAACTAGGCAATGGGATAGTATTAGTTTGATGAGGTAATGAAAAACCTTGGCTTGGTTAAAACAAATCACTTCAATTCTATTACTATGATTGCAAATCAGTTTCAATTTTTTGCCCACGGATTCAGAATGATTCTGAAACCTTGATACAGCATAGGTACACAGTGATTAAGCTAGGCCTTATATCCTTGAACAGAAGCAATGTTTTTATTTCACAGATGGCAACAGGCCTACATGAACAAACAAGGGAAACAAAAGAAATAAAAATAAGGTAATGAGCAAGAGAAAAATAAAAATCACAGCATTACATTCAGCAGTGAAAACTGGTAATTAATTGCCACATTTAAGCTGAAATATTTGAAGGAACAGTTATTTAGATGAAAATTTACAAAATCTGGATATATGGAGCAATACATATTTATATAAAATTATATCTATCCATCATTACAGGTCTCTGGAAAAGTAACAGTTGTTGTAATTCAATCATACCTTGAATTCTACACAGATCCTGTGTGCACAGATGATCATATATAACTACTTACAAACCTCAGGGTAAGGCTGTGAAATTTGCCAGAACTGATCTTTGGATCATAACTTTGCCATCTAAAACTCCCTCACAGAGGGAATTTTGTGCCTCATGTGCCCGCTTATGATTTTTAGTATCAATGAATGCCCTGCAGAGGGACAGAAAGTCCATTTCAGCCATTCCAATTGTTGCACTGAGGTGAAAAGAAAGTCTGGAAATTTCCTTTATGAAACAAATGGATTTTTTGGTGCTGAGCCTTCCAAGAAGGCCCATTTAAAATGCGTTGAAGAGATGAAAGTATTTTAAGAGCCAGCAGTTCTCTTTCATAAAATGGTATCTTGTAGTCAGCAACAGAAATTGTCAGTGCAGAAGATCAGCTGGGTAAGGTTTGACATTAGGGGAAAACCTCTACAGCCATGCAGCTTTGTAAAGGCTCAGAGTAGCCCTCAGTCAGGCTTGGAATGCCTGATCTGGAAGCAAATAAAACTACATTGATCTCCCTACAAAATTTTTAGGTTAAAATGTATCTGAGGGGACACTCCAGTGTAGCTGTTACATCCCTTTCACAGCTCAAGAGAGAGGTATGATTGAATAGCAATAATGCATTCTTGCACACATCAAAATGGAGTGAGTGGCGTGTCAGTCACCTACAAGGCTTCCTGAAGAGACCGAGTTTTACTAGTAACACAATTCATGGCCAGACTGGACTTGGGAGACCCCTCTAGTACTGCAAAATGTGGCTTCCTCCTACTGAGAAAAGGGATGAACAGGCTTTTTAGTGGGATGAGATGGAGGAGGCAGAAGAGGAGCTATGCAGGAGAAAGCATGATCTCATCATCTGCTTGTGCCCAAAGGGAAAGAGCTCCCCAGGACAGCTGCAGTCACCATCTTTTGCACTACATCAGACACAACTGTGTGATCCAGGAGAATCTAAGCATGTGGTCCTAACTCCTGCTGATCTTTGTGGGACTTCAAAAATAATCCACAAGCACAGGAGGAACCACACCACCCTACAAGGGAGATTGTGAGTGACTGTCAATGACAAAATCCTCATGGATATTTTTATCTGTTCTACTCAGACCCAAATTCATCACTGTTTTAATTGCTACGATATACAAAATGAGGTCTCTTTCTGCACAATAAAATTATAGCAAGTGATATAAAAATAACAATTAAAATCTAAATTAAAAACTTCAAGCTTGGGTGACTTCAATGTATGCATATATACACCCACAAACCCATTTACTGAGATGAAGAATGGTGCAGAATGCTGCAGTTACAGTGTTGTTCCAAAAAGAACGAGTGGGGGATATCAGTCTGTTCCCAGTCTGTATGCCTGTAAACACCTACTGTCAGTGCCATGCTTCACTGAGCGTGGATGCAAGCCACGTGGCAGGAAACTGCTGGTTGTAGGGTCAGGGTCTGTGATGTTTCCCACAAGGTTTTGCATTATTGCAATAAATAATTTCAAGAATGCTCAATATTTAAACACCAAAATGCAACTTGCCACCTAAGAACATTAAATAATGAGGATGAAATAAGTAAAAGCCAAAGTCAATATCTCTCTGTGCAATTCTTCTTACTACAAATCATGGTGAATAAACAAGAGACCATATCCCATTCCTTCAAAGTCATGATAGCTTGAAATTCTATAGAAAAAACTCACAAATTATAGTTTTTATCTGTTTTTTCATTGTTGTTCTAATGAAATTATGGGACAAGAATTTTATTTTCATAAGGCTTTTGAAAAGGATAGGTCTCTCTAAAGTGGCAGTGTGCCCTTTAGAAAAACAAAAATAGAGGCACAGTTTACTTGTGACTTGATAGAAATACAGATCCCATGTTCTGGTAAACACTGCTGGCAAATATATGTCTGCTGAATTTATAAATAAATACAGATAGGTAAATGAAGCAGTACATAAATGTGTAAAATTGTGACTTGGAGTAGCTCTTAAACTAAATGACCAAACACAATATAGACATTCATATTTTTAATGGCATGAAGCTGAATTGGGTGGGTTTTAGGTTGGACATCAGGAAGAAGTTTTTCACTCAGAGAGTGGTTGGGCACTGGAACAGGCTCCCCAGGGAAGTGGCCCCAGCACCAGCCTGTCAGAGTTCAAGAAGCATTTGGACAATGCTCTCAGCACATGGTGTGACTCTTCGGGATGGTCCTGTGTAGGGTCAGGAGCTGGACTGGATGATCGTGATGGGTCCCTTCCAACTCAGCACATTCTGTGATCCTGTGTTTCTATGATTTAACTCTGATCAGTGCCCGACATTTAAGTATTTTTTTTTCACATCTTCAGAGGTTACTAAACAGTTCATGTCTGATTTCATTCAAGAAACATCCAATTGAAGGACATCTGATTTGAGATTGCAGCCTACTCAGCTTTCCTGTTCTACCAAATCCATAACGTAGCAAAGAACTCTATCATATGACTGGGCTGGGCTACAAACAAATGAAAATATCATAATGCACCAATGATATGAGTGACACATGCTAATAATTTCTTGTGCACAAAGCTAGACACATTTTTGCTCTCAGGTAAACACAAAAAAAAATGGAAATACCAAAACAACAAGCATCAATAACACATTAAAGTGTCATCAGAGAGATGGAGCTGAGCTCTACCCAGCCTATTCTATGTCTTCCTGCCTTACTGTGGTGTTCAGATTTCTACAGTTGTTACTAGAATGATGAACCATAAAAAAAGATGTATGATATGTGTTCATGAAAAAGAAATTATGACTTATCTTAGAATGCGTTGGCAAACTTTCACATTCACATTGTTAAATATATTGAGCTCTGCAGTATCAGGGAGTTGCAACCTTTGAGGTCAAGACAGATTCTTTTCAGCACGTTTATCTGATGTGATATTTTTCTAAGAATGCTTAAAGTATCATGAGCTAGCTATGCTTCCAACACACCGAAGTTCAAAATATAGCTAAATTCTTTGAAAATTGGAAAGTAGAAATCACTTTTTGAAAAAAAACCCCAAGCCTTCTATCAAGTCACAATCACAAAATCAGGCACAAAACAAACAGGCTATGGGAATGCCTTCATTCTGGTCAAGGATATAAGGGTTAAATCCACATATTTGTAAGAGGATTGAGAAAACCTACTGGAAGCATGATCAACCCAAGGCCGCCACCACAGCTTTTTTTTGCCCTTGGCTTTCTCTTTGTCTGCATCTCCTAAAATAAAATATGTTCAAATATTAATTTTACAAAATGAGAAACATCTTTCTTACACTGATTAATAATTTTAAATTTCTCTCGAAAGAGCTAAAATTTCCTGAGCACATAAGATGTCAGATCTACTGAGTACATTTAATATTAAAATAATCCAAACCCACGACAACTAAGCAGAAGTACTCTGATTTATGCAGTAGTCAAAACAGCATTCCATTCTAAAATGGCTAAAAAGTTGGGTTTTGTGTTTTAAAACATTCCGTCACAGTTGACTGTAATTTAAAGAGGAAAAAAATTTCTCTCCTCTCAAATCCCCTTACATTTCAGGCTCCAAAATTTTTTAAATCCAGCAAGTGCTGATCCCAGGTCAATGCTGGAAACGTGGCACTAGACAAGTATGATTTTATCTGTGTCCATGATTTTAAATTACATTTAAAAGCACACAAACATTTTGATGACTGAAAAAAATCCAGAACAGCATCCAGCAAACATTTCTGGAAAATGTTGGTACTACCTATTTGTAAAACTGTGGTTTATAGATAATGACTTCTACCAAAATAAACCTCTGACTCTTTTCAGCTGTTTGCTAACAACCTGAAGTTAACCAAAAGTATCCTCAAAGCAAACCATTTTCTCTAAACCTTGTTACAGTACATAACACAGATTTTTTTTTTTTTTTGCTGAATCGAGCCTGAAACTGACACTCAGCTAACAATGTTGTTACATGCTGGTAGTTTTCAAGAAAAATTTATCACTTGTCCAACTAGCAGGTCTACCAGATCCTTATGCATATATGGTACGGGAGTAGCTAATGGTACCTTCATCATCTTCTTCAGAAACCTTCCGAATCTCCGGCCCCTCTGAGGACTCCTGGTTCATGCTTAGCATCCTCTCTTTACCCTTCTTGTATTTTTGCTGTCTGGCTTTGATGCGATCCATTCTAGCAAAAGGAAGAATCTTATCAGATTTACACCTTCACCCACCCTGGAAAACAAGCATTAAACACATGCATACACACACACACACACACACACACACACTCTGCAACACTTCTAAGGGAAATATTCCACACTGCCATTAGCCCTGCCCTTAAACAGGAGTTACATCACTCTGAAGGGGCTGTCTGGGAGGACCAAGCACAGATGTTCACTCTGTGGTCAGTGTGAGCTGGGTTTCCTGCTATCATGTCTGATTTACTTTCTCCCACTCAATCATCTCATTATGAAGCACTGAGGAAAAAAGGACTTCCACCTAATGCAGTGCTTTTCCTGAAACTTGCCACTTGGAGCCAGGGATTTGGTTGTTCACCCTTTAAGATCATTTGTCTCAATGGACATCAGTGACAAATGGTGTCCCCTGGGAGTCCAGTGCTATTTTTACTGCCTGGGGATGAAGTGGGATCAAGTGTACCTTTAGCAAGTTTGCAGATGACACCCAGCTGTGTGGTGCTGTTGGCACAGCTGAAGGATGGGATGTGTTTTGGAGGGATCTGGACAAGCTCAAGAAGCTGGTGTACAGGAACCTCATGAAGTTAAGACCAAATTCAAGGTGCTGCACCTGGGTCAGCGCAACTCCTGATATCAACGCAGGCTGGGGCATGAACTGATTGAGAGCAGCCCTGCTGAGGATGACTTGGGGGTGCTGATGGATGGACATGAGCCTCAATGGGCACTCCCAGCCCAGGAACCCAGCTGTGTCCCAGGCTGCATCCAAACCAGAGCAGGCAGGAGGGTGAGGGAGGGGATTCTGCCCCTCTGCTCTCATGAGACTCTACCCACAGAGCTGCATCCAGCTCCGGGGTGCCCAGCACAGGAAGGACATGGACCTGTTGGAGAGAGTTCAGAGGAGGGCCAGAAAGGTGATTAGAGGATGAAACCTCTCCTATAAGGAAAGGTTGTGACAATTAGGGTTGTTCAGCCTGAAGAAAAGGCTCTGGAGAGATCTTATTGCAGCCATTCAGTACTTGGACAGAGCTTATAGGAAAGATGGGGCCAAACTTTTTTGCAGAGTCTGTTGTGAGGACAAGGGGCAATGGTTTTAAACTGAAGGAGGATTGCTTTAGATTGGCTACAAGGAAAATGCTTTTACAATGAGGGTGGTAAAACCTGGAACAGGTTTCCCAGAAAGGTGGTGGATGCTCCATCCCCAAACACATTCAAGGTCAGGCTGGATGGGGCTCTGAGCAAATCGATCTCTTTGAAGATGTCCCTGCTCATTACGGGGGGGGTGAACTAGGTGACCTTTAAATTTTCCTTTCCAACTCAAACAATTCTATGATTATGTGATTCTATATAGGTGGAAAATATGGTCCCTGCAATCTTCCAGTGATTCTTCTGTTACGCAGGGTGGGGCTTTGACACTTGGTTAGGAAGCAGTCAGGGCTTTCCATGCATCAGGGTGGAGGAGCTTTGAAACTTTTTTTTTTTTTGGAACTTTCTGCAGTCACCTAAGAAGCATGTTGGCTGCATGCAAGAGAAACCAAAGTGACTTATGGGCTGTATAAAGAGAAAGGATCTCCAGGCCACTTGAACTGAATGCAAATATTTTCAGTGAAGGTAAACATATATTTTGCACTTAAACACTACAGGAGGAACCACAAATAAAACAGAAGGAGCAGTCATGCAACAAATTTTTCCAGGAAGACAGTTAACAGATAAGGAACAAAATTCTAATAATGGTAAAGCATTTCTATAAAAGAAAGTGCTGGATAAATACTGGAATCCAGTATTTCTATCAAAGAAAGTGCTAGATAAATACCAGCAATCAGTTAAATATGTACATACATATGCAT
>VXBC01001341.1:516075-555606 GCA_013399945.1 Ploceus nigricollis | reverse complement strand
GGACCCCACAGTGCAGCAGGGAAGGACTCCCTGATCAGCAGGAGAAGCCTCGGGTCATGAACTGACCATAAACCCCATCCCCTGTCTCTCTGCCACTGGGGAAGGAAGTAGAGCTAGGAAGAAGAANGACTCACATTGCAGCAGTTTGCAGAGAGCTGTTGCTCATGGGAGGACCCCACAGTGCAGCAGGGAAGGACTCCCTGATCAGCAGGAGAAGCCTCGGGTCATGAACTGACCATAAACCCCATCCCCTGTCTCTCTGCCACTGGGGAAGGAAGTAGAGCTAGGAAGAAGAAAGGGGGAAGGTGTTTTTAAGGTTTATTTTATTTCTCATTATCATGCTCTGATTTTGTTAGTAATAAATTTATTTAATATTTCTAAGTTTAGCCCAGTTTGCCCATGATGGTATTTGGTAAGTGACCTCTCTCTTGTCCTTATCTCAGCTGATGAACCCTTCATTATATTTTATCTCCCCTGTCCCGCTGCTTAGGGGAGTGACAGAGTGGCCTTGGTGGGTGCCTGGCCGCCAGCCAGGGTCAACAGACTAAAAAGTCGTCATGGGAACAGAAACAAAACCCCAGCTTTTCCATCTCCCCAGGAACAGTTATATTATCCAGCAGAACTACCAGGACTTCTGTTCCTTGATTTCAGTTTTGCCCCTTGCACCTCACATTGCTGGCTGTGCAGTGGCACAGCTTTAACAGAAGGACATTGTGCCTGTGTTCTCTGTGCTTGAGAACTCTCAGACTCTCATGAGGACACAAGTTTAAAGTCCCTGGGGACAGGAACAAAAAGCTCCAGATACTCCAGTCCTGAAGCTCTACTTCACCACACAGATAACAACTTTTTGTTGAGAAAATTTTGGCATGTCAGCATACGCTATAGTGTCTCCTAAAATGCAAATTATGTCATAAAAAGTGAGATGCTGATCAAACTCCCTGAGTGGAGATAGGAACAAGCTGATCTAGGTGACCCTATCAATGTATCTTAAAAGCTGATGTGCCATTTCTTTTCACATTTTGCCACAGACCAGATGTGCTTTGATATGCAACATGTTTGAACAGCTAATTAATATTTAAAAGTGTCATTCTGGCATAATCTGTATAAACATACATTTGGAATTCACAACACCCTGTCAAATACAATTTTCAAAAACTTGTATTCAGTGAAATAGTTATGAATGCCTATATGGGTTGCATATGACGCAAATATTTCTGACTTTATTGAAGAAAACACAGGGGTTTTTCTGTCATTTTTGCTATTTCTTCCTTCAGAAAATGAGATTCACCTTCAGGTGTATAAATGCAGGGAAAACATATTTCCTATTAACAGCCTTTTGTAAAATATCCATTACATATATTCTCTTAAAAGTAGTAGGTTTCTTCTTCAAAGTCAGAAGTTATTAACAAAAACTTCCATATAATAGTTTCAATGTTTTAATTTAAATACAAATTTTAAGATTAAACCATCTCACATTGAAGAAAAGGAATGCAGTAATTATATAGTTTTGTAGAAAAGAGAAACAAAATTATATCTTCACTTCCAAAAGTATACCTAATTTGAATATATATTTAATACTAATATAATCATATTTAGAGTAAACTATAGCTAAATAAAGAATTTACACATTTAAAATCCCAGTGGGTACTATTTCCTTAAGAAGTGTTTCTCAGACGTGTTCTATTTACTGCAGTGCTCAGTGGTTGGTTGCCTTTCTAGCTTTACCCATTCTTTAAATGTTTTCTTTGAGTTTTAACAGTTCTCTGAGTGGAAGAATGTGGATGTTCAAAAACTCCTTAAATTTTATAGCAAACATCTTCAGGAGCTTTTCTGCAATATTGGGTGGGGTACAGCTACAATCAAAGATGACCAACCAAAACATTTCCTTTTTAACCAAATAGTTAACACTAAATATAAGCCACTTTTGGCTTTGTAACTTTTCTCAGACAGCTATATTCAACATTTCAGAAAACATAATAAATGTATCTGTAAGTATAAGTGTAATCACAAATAGCTTTCCTAGCAGTAACTAAGTTGAGAAAATATTTTTTAATCCAAATGTACCAATAAGTAATAACAGTAAGTTAAAAAATCAGTAAGACAAGCCATCTGCTAACTTTCCATTAAATCAGGACAGTTTGTGGAACTTAATAACTTATCTTAAAAACAAAATCATACTTTGCTAGAGCATTTAATGAAACAGTGATAATACATAGCACATTTTACAAAAATACTACACAGCAAGCAGTTGTGCTTTGTATGATAACAATTAAGGGTACAAGTAATCTGCCCCACATCATACATGTAGAAAGAAATTTTACATCTTTGCTCCCAAGAACTGGTTTAAAACTTTGTCGTTCTCATAAGATTTTAAGTATGTCAGATGAATAATTCTCTAAAATACTCATTTATGCCTACAGGTTACAAAATAATATAGTATATTTAAAATATAGATGCTTTATATTGCAGACAATAGGGTAGATAAAAAAATTATATTAAATTTTCTCAGGTAGTGAGTCTTACATAGTCAAAGTTTTCCATTTTTTTTTGTTGGAGTTAGCTTTGCAGTGAGATACTGCCTAAGATCTTGAAATCAAACATGCCCCCTCCTCAGCATGACTTCATACTTTCCAAGGCTCTTCTTTAAGTAGGTCAACTGGTTTATAGTTGTGTGAAGCCACTGAAAGCTATGCTGTTGTGTACCCTTTTCCAAGTGTATTTTAAAATCAATTTTTCCTACACAAAATGTAATGCATCTAATCAAATTTGGGTGACTTCTATATTTAATAAAGAAGTAGTTATGTATGGCACACAATGGTTAACAGCAACATGTTGATTCATTAGGAATCAAGTTATATTATCTATATTATAAAATATCAACCACAGATATTTAATTATTAATATAGCCACAATTCAAAAGAATTTTTTAAGATGCAGTAATTATGACATACCAGTTTGATTTTTTTAAATTATTTTTTGTCCTTTAATACTAACATATTACTTTTGTAAAAAGCTCCATATCCCAGATCACAAAGAGCTTGTTCCTATGAGCTTCATGGTCTGTCATTTGTACATTTCATATATTTTTTAGTGAAAAGGAAAGGAAGGGACGAAACAGCTGACATACCTGAGTCTATGGGGCTTTTTCATACAATACATCAGTTGGAAAACTTCCAACAAAAAAAATTAGGACATTTTCTCCATGTAGAGAGAAAAAAATAGCTATATTTTTGATATATACATGTGTGGACACATCCAGCCTGAATTATAAATATATAATTTTATAGATATATGAATGAAGTAAACAGCACAAGTTAAAAAATTCTTTTAAGTGGCACAATTCTATTTTCTTACTGGCTCTAGGAGCTCCAGGTATGATTAGACTCTAAACTATAAATAAATAAATAAATAACGTGGAATCACATCTTTTGAAGAAAAAAAACATTATAAAGGAAGAGATGCTGACATTCAGGAAACTCTTTTCTCTCTGAATCTGCTGTTACAGCATTGTAAATTATAGCATTAGCTATAATATAATGTTTCAAGAGCAGACTTTCAAAGGTGATCACTTGAGTTTATTAAGGACATTTCCATTGTTCTCAAAATGTGTCATTGAAACAACTTTGTCTTTTCTTTAGTAAACAGTTATGCATTGATGGATTGCTGTGTTGAAAAGTTTAAACCTTTCATCTTTGATGCATTTGCATTTCAGAGAAACATGAACTCTATTTATCGTATAAAATTTCTAAAGACCTTCCCTGTGGAAGACAGACTGTACATAAACACAAGATGCTGCATCACAAAACTGGAGAAACCTTCCTTTATTCATATTCTGTTCCTATTTCTGTTCACACTGCCTCCTAATGAAGTAAATGGGAATGTTGCCACTGACTTTGTTAGATCTGGAATTTGACTCCTCAAATTTGTTTCCTCTTACCTTCAAGAATCCAAAGCATTCTTATCCCTTTTTCTCAGATTCCTTCTTTGCTTATAGATCCTTCCCTCACAAATTGCCCCTCGGGTAGAAAGAAGACAGTGTATCTGCAAACTCATTTTTTGTTTCCATTAAGGTCTAGACCACAAGGTACTTGGTAATGTCACTGCTTGTCTGTATCACATATAACTCTCAGGTTCCTTCCCTAAGTTACTTACAGCTCTCAGTTAGCATTGGAGTTAAAACCCTTTTCCTTGATTTTATGTCTAAATTGCTCCTTTTCCTCTCTCAATTATGATTAAAAGCTTCCCTAAGTGGAAGAGCATTCTAATTTTTTTAATGTCATCACTTTGAAAATGCTTAATCTGAGCAACTGTGGCCATATTACATTATCTCTGTGATATATTACATATCTCTGTGATAGTTTTCTGTACAGTCCATGGACAGAAACAGAGACTGCTGGAGTCCAGTTCATTCTTTAATAGATATCTGAACTGGGTTACATGAGTTAAGGAATCTGTACCAGGCTAGGTAAAGTAAAGGTGAGGAATTGCAGTATACACCAAAGAGTAGAGCGGGGATGTGGTTTTTTTCAGGGTAAGCTACAGACCTGCAAGTACCTGCTACAGGAGCTCTAAAGTAATAGGACTGAGCAAAGTCCTCTTACACTGTGGATGTGCAAGTATTGAGAGGATTCCAAAAATACCTGGAGTGTGTCACAGACATTAACATGACAGCATTATTTACCACTTTTACCAAGAGATGTGCAATAGGTAGGCACAGGGCAAAGCCCAGATCTCTTTTGCATCCTCACTTGTCCAATATCACTGTAGCTACATGTATTATGAAGTCATGATTCATATTAAATTTCAGTTAAGTTGTTGGCCTATAAGTTCATGTTATAAAAGAAAGATAAGATCCAGGAGATGTTAGAACTGACAGTTTAGTGCATGTATCTGGTAACTTGGAAAAGCCTGTGAGTGATACAGGCTACACTGAAAAGGAAACCATTTCTGTTCTTCTGCCACTGGACTCCTGCTGAATGCCTGGCTTTGGTAGTTGGATACTGTGAAGCTGAATTGACAATTAATTCAATGAACTTTCAATTCCAAAGAATATGAACCACTTCAGCTTCTTCCAGTATAAAAGAGATTATTTCTGTTGTAAAGCAAAGAACAAATATATTTTTAATTTCTTGCAGTCAATGAATTCTAACTGCATTATAATCTTTGCCTTTTGGTTTTGGCGCAAGTACTCTCTAATAAACTCCCATACAAGTTGCTGTAATAAAATCCCTGTTAAAAGAAGTAATAGACAAACTGACTTGGATAAAATGCATTTTTAAAGAAGATCCTGGATGAAATGTATGCTTGATATGCTTCCTTCCATTATGCCCTTAACTACATTTTGAAATATCAATAACCTAATAATATAGGAGTAAATCCCTCTCTTCAGTTTACTATTCAACTATAAAAATCAGAAAATTTGAATTTTTTTCAAAATATTATAAACCAGACCTGTGACTGTTATAAAGAAATTAATTAGAATAATCCTTATAATAGATGTGTTTTTGAAACAAAGCCAATTTTTGGAGGATAAATTGTTTTTAAATTCTACCCTTTACCCATTTATTTTCACCCCTTTCTTCGCTGCCACTTTTCCCTTCTAATAATTCTGTAATTTTCCATATTTTTATGTTAAATATATAAACATTTAAATACAGATTGCAATCCTGAAATTAAACTAGCATACCTTATTCATCTGGCCTGCTCCTATGGGCCTAAACATCCACTGGCATGTGGTAACAAGGCAGCCTGAAATCGTAGTAGTGAAGATATCATTTAATGGTGGCCATATGTACAATCCACTATGCAAGTTTGCTTGTTCTTTAAAAAACATAATCACTACGTCACAGGTGGATGGAAATATGCACCAAGATTTTTGAAGCATTTAGTCTCAGCAGCCTCTTCTTTTCCGGCTTTTGCTTATTTAGGTTCTATTTTCCAGTGTTCAAGTCCTAATACCTCTCACTAATTTAACTGTTATGTGCAAAAAGATTTTGTGCCATGGAAAATAAATTCTCTTATTTAAACTTGCATATCATATCTGTTTTATTAATAGGTGAGTGGTTATTAGAAGATACATACTGATCATTTATTCAGGAACATATAAATGTATATGAATCATGAAGAGAGGAAGGGAAATTGTTCCCATTTCCACATTTTCAATATAGATAATATTTTATCAGATTTTATAAATCAAAGCTGCTCCATGTTTTATTTCTTCTCAACTGTTCATATTTTTCCTTGAATTAAGTTTTTATTTATATATGAATCTCATAGCAAGTTTTGTTACTTACAAAAATAAGGGTTGCCATATGCTTTCATAAACAGAACTTTTATTTGCATTTATGAGCTTGCTGCATCAACACAGAGCAGATTCTTTTTGAAAGATGCAGTTTCATACTGCCAAAGAAGATCCAGAAAGAATACATCATTCTAAAACTAAAGTCCATTTCATAAGGAGTTATTCTTTGAATGAAGCTGGATTATATAGGGCCAACTGCAATGTCAAGATTACAATCTAGAAAATGCTGGGGCTCCATCTTACCTTTTTTAATACTTTTCTTCAAACAGCAGTATAACTGGAAAAACATGAAATCTTTATCGTAATAAGCATATTGGAAATTATAGTAACAAACATACTGAACTACCTTCTCTATACCTGTTTTTATTTGCAATGTTTTAAATACTGATTTCAAGTTCTTCATATGCTGGAAGTTACAGAAAGTTGCTCAATACAGTATCGAAATAGATACAAGGATATGCATTTGAAATTAATATTTCTACCAACTAGATTAAATTTTCAATGATCTAGCTGACATTTATCTGTTCAGAATGCAACAATTCATAAAAAAACCCACAGCTTCAATTCTATCTGGATTCATAAATATTCTAATCTCATTCTCACAGGTAAATAGTGGTAAACTGTTAATGTCATTTAGCATTCTGAACTAATGATTTCAATTTATTTTCCATTATGCAGGGCAATATTTTCTTCATTATTTTTGTTTCTTTGTACAGTGTCATTTTGGTTAATAACAGCAAGGTAATTCAAACTTGAATGAGGAAGGTAAGATATATCTTATTATCATTCCTTATAATACCGTATTGTTGACATACATTTCTATGTTGCTTAAAAAATCATTGAAATGCCATTCTTTTTTTTTTTTTTAAGTAATCATAAAATTAGAGCACAGGAATTAGAATGCTGAAACCTCAGGGGTAATTATATTTGTTCTGCTGGCTGCATTGGTACAGAAGTTCCATGAAAAATCACAAGCAATAAGTTTTAAAGATTCTCAATGCACGTGAATTAAATGGAAGCAAGACAACAGACTATTCAGTAAAACATTCTTACAGTAAAGGAATCTTCACATCATACCATTATCATGGTGAATAAACTCTACACCAGACACTGAAAATTTTAGTGCTGCCATTTAATGAAAAGATAAGAATTAGTGTACCAAATCTTCTTTAATTAAGATGAATTAATTTAGAAATCAATAATGAAAAATAATGTAATAAACTTGAAATGCAGTGGAAAATAGATTCTTCTAACCAGAGATTTTATAAATTAGCATTTTCTGAACATATAACAGAAGAGGGTTTGGGGAATTTAAAAATGTATATGTAACACTAAACAAAATGCTGATCTTAGTTTAAGAAGATAAAACACTATTTTTTAACTACTGAAATTAAGCATTAGGCATTGGACCATATTAAGTGTTAATGAACAATTCAAAATTTCTGTGTGGAAAAATATCTATTTTTACTGAGCCTCTAGAAGTAATATCAAGATCATTTAGTTATATAATAAATTAATGCTAATAACAAACACTTAGCATATTATTGGCACATTTTGACTTTACAAAGCTAGGAAATCAGAATTCTTTAGCTATACACCAGGTGCCCCAAAAACATAGGTTTATATTCAGTGGTAATTTGAATAGCTGCTCCTTACTCTTGTCTGCTGAGCTGGGTGAAGTACCCTGTGTTCACCTGGAAAAGCTGTGTGATTGCATAGGAGAAACAATTATTTGAATGGTTTATTTGAATGGTTGTAACAAGTCAGTTTCCCAGTCTTGATTTCTGCACAGCCGCACAAGTGCCCATGCCAGAACAGAACTGATGCAGGGGCAGGAAGAGGTAGCTGGGGTGGAACAGAGAGTTATAGGATGAAACAGACACCAAAAAAAGTTACTGATAAGTTATGGCTGAAACCACATGAAAGCCTCATTAACATTGCGATAAATTAGGTTTGTTAATTTAAATATCTGAGTGAAATACATACAGACATGTAGAGACAGCATTCCTGCCCTTTCTTTCCCAAAGCATATATTTAATGTTGGTAAATAAGGTGAAAGCAAAAAACAATCTAAAATTCTCACCGTTTGTACAAACTAAGAATTCTATTTTTAAGAAGTACTCCAGAGAAATTAAAGGAATGTTGTCAGGTATATCTACCAGCAGGACTTAAAACAAAAAATGTTTCTTTTCTTTTTTATTACTATTTTTAGAAGTGATGGCATTTTTCCTCTCCTTTTGAGCCTAATGATGAAGCTTTTTTCCCCATTCCTTTCTAGAAAGTAGCAAATAAGAATGCAGTAACATTTTTCTCAGTTTACTGCAATGTTTCTTGGGACACTAACCACGAACTTTGTACTTAGACTCTCACCTCATAGTTCTAGAATGAAAGTCTTTTTGCATGGAGATTCTCTATTACAGAGATGCCATTTTCTCCATGATATTTTGAGCTTCTTCTAAGATGCAAACAGTTAAATTGCCATGTTTTTCCCTAGTCCCTGCACTAATAGAAAGAGGTATCTGTATGCCAAGCACTGCCAAAGACATCATTTAGGGATTCAATTTGTATTTCCAATAAAACAGTAGTAACTATGCCTATTAAACTAGAAACTCAAAGGGAGAGTAGCAAGGCATAAAAGGAACAATGTGCTCTTTCCAAATACCATACATCACAGTTAGTTTGTATCCAGATTTGGGTAGGCAGAGATCATTTAAATCTCAGGTCAGAAAAAAAGAAACTTAGGACAAACTGAAACTTTTTTCTGACCATCTTTCTTTGGTTTCTTGGATAGTCCTTTGGTTCAGATTCTTAGATGTAATATTGCTGTTATATATGTGAAAGCAGTGTGGTCTGTAGGGCAAGAAGACTTAAATTACACATAGGAAATGTTTACTATTTTCCTAAAGGAGTAAGTGTTAAGAAATTGTCCTGAAATTCGACATTATAAAAGCTTGTGGTACAGGGTAATAACTTCCTACCTTATGAGCATTTCCACAGGATCCTAGTAAATTCAAGCTCATTCAAGCACATAGGACAAAAATTAAGGTCCACCTCTATTATTCCCTAACTTCCACGTGCTTGACTTTGAAAATCTCAATTAAATTATTTTAATTTGTTTCTGAATACAATACAGTGTAAAGGAAGTAACTGGATCAGGAAGGAGCTAATAACTACATTGAAACATGTTTGCTTCTGGGCACTATCTGCATGTAAAAATGGAAATAGTTTAATTTAATTTTCTTTTCATTACGGAAGAGGGACAGCTCACCCTATTACTGAATGAATCCCACTATTAATGAACAATTTAATTGATTAAGTAACCATGCAAGCATTATTTTTTTTACATATCTTCTATTTCTAATATACAAATAATTATTATTTATTTATCTTATTTAGCTCCTCCCAATAACACTAAGAAGCTTTACTCATCTCCCCTTTACTTCAAACAAAACATGATTTTCTTATGTATCCTCAGCAGGCGGGACAGAAATAGAATAAACAGCAGTGACTGGCCTGTCACTGCTGTTTATTCTACTTATTTTTTCTATTCCTCTGACAGGAATTGTAATATTCACATGACTTTTGATAGATGCTGATCCAGCATTAAGCAAAATAAATTTTTCATTAGACTCACATGTTCAGCACGTTGACCTCAGTTTGTTCCTTCAAGTGTGAGTCCAAGACTGGCACTCACACTCCAGACAAAACTCCCCAGCTAGTATTAAGATGGACCCCATTTTACCATGGATATTTGAAGAAGGAAGCTTTCTGTCCTCATCAAGCAAGACAGTAACAATGTCTGGCTACGTATCAGCTTCTACAAATCTGAAACTGCTACGCTGGAAACACGGTAGGTCAGAAGTCAGCAGGTTTTATACCAGCCACACATAAAATAATTCAAACTTTACAAAATAGATGTTATTAATTTATATCTACCTACAAATCTGTCTTTCTTATACCCTTAGATCATTCATTATCGTTTGTAACAAAACTACACTCCTAACTGCACTAAGTTTTGATTTAACTAAGTCTGGATGACAGCAGTCAAGCAGGTTATTTTCTGGGCCCAAGATAAGTAATCCAGAAACACTTTTTTTCCTTTTTATTTAATCCAATTTGATCGACAAACAAGGGGGTTAATTTTATGTCTCCCTGTGTTTGGGGGTAGGCTGCAGGATCCACCTGAATTCTGGATTTCCTGGGAGAGAAAGATATGCAATAATCAATCTATGGCCAATGCCAGTTACTCCTTTAAAATATGGGCTAAAAGTAATTTATATTTTAAAACCATGTATAATTAAATAAATTTCCTCAAAAGAACACACATTATTTAATTTAAATTGATTTGATTTAATTTAGTGAAAAGCTATTTTGAAGGCCCTATGGCTGAAAAATGATGAAATGGAAAAATAGAGTTCATAGAAAGGAAAAAGACAAGTAAAGCCAGCATTTCTGTGCTTTAGCACTCTTTCAAAATAAAAGCACAGGACCACTTTTAAATTACTTTTTTCCAGTTCGGCAGCTAAAAATTCTTGCCAAGTTTTCTTAATTTTGTGGAATGAGAAGGCCAGATTATAAGCTCCATTCTAGTAATTTGTCACAGGTAGCTGTGGCTATTTTTAACCTTCTAACTTGCTGTCCTTCCAATCTTTCTTTTCATTCTGCTGCTTTGTCTTCCACTGATGACTTCAGTTGTTAATTGTGTGAGGAAATAATGTAGTATTTGATTCATGGCTATTAAGGTTTTTACAAGAAAGCCTCTGAAATGAGAGATTATGTTTTGATGGACTAGATACTCAAGTAAAATTAAAATGAAATAGCTATTGAAAATGCAAATACCTATTGTTTCCAAGCAAGTTTTCTATTTTAGAAAACTCAAAATCTCTGCTCCATGTTTAAGATGGACAGAGATATTAAGTTCTACAGGGGCATCTGGGAAAATATCTTATATATTGGAGTAGTGCAGAACAGGAAAGCATATATAGGTAAAGTGTAATTCTGCCCACAGAATTCCCCTACAGGGGAATACCTCATATTTATCCATCCCTACAGGGACAGATAAATATGAGGCATCATCCACCAGGTGTTCTTGAAGGAAATCACTGTAGCAATATAAAAGTAATTACACACTATATTCAGGAAAACTACGAGCAAGGACTCAAGCCTGAAAGAAGAAAGTAGATTGTCTGGGTTTTGGATCCAAAATGTCAGCAGAATTAAATGAGCATTTAACACATTTGTTTCCTCCAGAAAGCCCCCTGGTGAAATAGGGTCATGACTTGAGGATATCTTCTTCTTGGTATGTTATAAGTAAATATACTGATGTTCCAAAGCTAGAAATTCTAGAAAGCTAGATTCTGCTAGAAAGCAGAATTTTATCCATGAGGTTTATTTGGCTTTGAAAAGGAAAAAAATCAACAGATCCTCTAAAGTATTCTGAATGAGTACCTACATTTCAGAAGTAGTGTGGGTAAAAAATGAGAAATACCTGTGCAACATTTATAAAATAGGAGGCTGTATCTTGCCTACCTTGTCAAATGAAATAAGACCAGCATTTAATGAGTAGTAAAAGTGAGAAATACAAGTATAATTATCTTATCTTGTCTCTTGTTCTGGTCTCCTGCTTCAAATCCAACAAGTATTCCCCTAGAAAAGAAATTGTAAGTATTTCTACTCAAGTTGCACCATGCTCTGTGTGGAGAGCATTGCACTTGCACACATACTAACAGTACACCAGGAAAATTGTGCTAATGTGTTGAAATTTACTGCTTAGGGACTCAATAGACTTTAAGGGTTTAGTATTGCAAATAGGTCTGATCTTCATGGGTTGACATTCACAGAATTTGCTGATAATCAACACACAAACTGCTTCAAATTGTGGAAATTCTTCACAGACATTTTTTATGGAACAATAAGTGGGAAAATTATTCCCTTATTTTTTCTCAGTTTTGGAAATGACTGAGATAATTTTTTTTCCTTCAGATCTCCACACACAGAAAAAGAAACCTTAATCAGAGAAGTATAATGTTTGGCCAATCAATAAGCAGGGAAGAGCAGTGATTTATAAGAGAAATTACTACATCACCTTGATTACCTATGATTTGCAAAAGTGAAAACTATGGAGATTTGTAAATAATCAAAGTTAATAAGGTGTCTTCCTCCTCTTCCCACAACACATTTTGAATTAAGAGTACATATTAGAAGTAAAATTATTTTAGAAAGTTAAAAATAGCATTCATAACTTGTTCGTATAGGACATATCTTTCATTTTGACTAGCACCTTCCTTTACAAATCCCTAAAATTATTTCCATGGGATTATGGTGGATTAAATGACTGTTCAGGGTAAAACTGGCAGAATTAGGTCCTAGGAGATTTCCTGTCCTATGCTATGATCCCAGAAGAGAAGGAGTAGGAATTACATTACTAAAATTATTAAAGCCAAATGGGATTTATCATTTAATATACCCTTTAAGAAACATTTCTACATTAACATGAGGACAGACAGGATGACATGGAACTACATATTTTACTTGCTTCTCATTTGTCAATATCAACTTGGTCTTTGACAAAGATATTGCTGTTTAATTTTATTTTTAAATCTGAGAAAGAATAATTATTTATATTCCTTGAATATATTAAAATTATAAGCTCATAAACCCATTTACAGAAGGGTTGGGGTTTTTCATTGTGTGTTTTTATTTGGAGTTTTTGGTTCTTTTTGTTTTTGGGATGGAGAGACACACAGGAGAATACAAAACTGTGGCCTATGGGATGGGAAAAAGTAGGAACTGAGAAATTATATTGTGATTTATGTCATGAAAAGAAAAGATAACTTCTCATTGTACACTGAAAATGAGACATTTGAGACACTGCAAAAAGTGAATTTGCTTAATAGCAAATGCAATACTTGATAGCCCATCCACTGTAAATATCATCCTTTTATCTTATCTGCTTCTGCTGTACATTTTCTTACCAAAATGTTGCAGTATTCAAAAACTGCAAAATGTTCAAAATGTTTTCTGTGAGATTTTTTTTAGGAGAACAAATGAAGCATAATAAGTGTGCATCAAAAGGACTCGGGAGACCTACAAAACTGTCTGTCATTCTGAGTTCATTAATAAAACTAAAAGACATAGAAAGACACACCTTGCAACCAGAGATATCTGCCAATTGCAAGAATCTAAGGGACCTAAAGTTCTCTTATTCTTGTCTTCTCTTACATTTCTTTTATGTTACTGCTTTTGTTTTGGCTTGGGGTTTTTGACGTTGCTGTTTAAATTAGCCTATTAATGTTTGAAATTCTTACAGGTCTCCACTGTAACATGTAAAACATAATCCATAAGAACATACTTGTCCACTTTTAAATATGAGATGGTGTTGAATGGCAGCATTTCTGGAACCACTATATCACTTGGTCCTGTGATGTGACTGGAGAAGTGGAATCTGTACCTGTGAGGAGCAAGGAGACTGTCATGCTTAAGGGCAGGTGTTTCTTCAATAAATGCAATGACATTGAAGAAGCAGGAACTTACCTAAGTAGGAAAAGTTAACATCAAATCACTTTTGGTTTTACTTCAATTTCCTTAATTCACCTTGGACCAGCGTGGGTTTTTTTTAAAAAAAAACAAAATCAAAATATTTACATCTAACTGAAGGAGATTTGTATAACAGAAATATAGAACATAATGAATCAAGTCATTTCTGTTTGCACAAGAAGAAAGGGTTCAGAAATACCCAAGAATTAGTGCATCATCCATTTGTAATATAGGTAAAATATAGCTTATAACCACAAGTGTATGCCACCTGCTATGTGTTGAGAATCTGCACTGTTCCTGCATACAAATCAGTCATTATTGTAAAAACGCAATCTTGAGCTCACAATTTCCTCATCAGCAGGTAGGAACTCGGGTTTCAAACAGAAAAACATTCTTTTTTTTCAAAACGCATGACGAATTTTCACACCTGCTTGGATCTCTGACCTTCCTTAGAGACTTGTTCCTTTATTTTGATAGCCTTTGCATTTATTAGTTTTATTCTCAGTGCTCATCATTTATGTTCTTTCTCTAGGCCTCTGTCGCTGGTGTTCATTTTTCTCTGGTTGTTTCTCTTGCTCGTTTATTTTTGCATCTCCTTTCTAAGAGCTCTGCCATCCCATGTAGGTTCTACTGATTATGCTTCCTATTTTAGGTTAAGCCTTGCTCAAGGCAAGTGAGATGTCATGTGGCTAGGAGAGGTTTCAGAGGTATTAGCCAGGCACCAGGCTGTGGGATTTCTTTCCCCAGGCAGCCCTATTCCCAGAAGTCATTTCACCTCCTCCTGCATCTCCAAGACACGCAATTCTTTCATCCTCTCCTGAGGAACCATTTCATCACAAAAGTCTACTCTTCTTCTCCCAAGCCTGCTCAATAGGTGATACTGACATTTTTCAGTTCAGTTTCCCAGTACTGAGGTGCTCAAATGGGGCAGGCACAGAACAAGGTCTTGGTTCAAGCTGTTCTACTCAAGCAAATGAGATGGAAAAATTGGCTGTATCAAAAATCTGGTGAAAGGATTTATGACAGTCATACAAGGCTGAGAATCTGTGATCACAGTAGAATCAACCATTCACCAAACCTCCCACGTGTTTAGCTGTTTATGCAGAAAGTGTATGACTTTTTGGACCAGAAACACTTTGTTCTCCTTCCTTTGGAGAAATCCCTCAAAATAGGCACGGGATAATTGTTACCTTAATCGAGATCCATCTTGCCCCTACAAAATTATTCACATTATGCCTATACATATGATGGCCCTGATTGCATCAGTAAAAGTTTGCTACATCAGTTAAACAGGTGAGTGTTTTTAAGGTAAATTAATCTACTTATGAAGTAGAAATACAGAGAAGAAGAGCTGATAGTTATGCCACTGACATGCATGTATTTACTCAGAATAAAAACTGTCAGTCTTTCTGAAATCTTTTACTATGCTTTTTCTTTTGCAATTAAGCAAACTATACCTAAAATAGTTTTGTATAGATTAATGAACTACAAAGAAGAACAAATCTGCCTAAATTGTATGTTAACATACTAATATGTCAGTAATAAAATTAAAATCCTGGCAAGGGGAAGGATGAGTAAAGGCAAAAGATATATTTGGAGAAATTTTATAGATTTGTCAATTTATATANTATATTAATAATTTAATTAATAATTATATAATGTATTGATATTTATATAAACTAATCAATTTTAAAACTTGTGAGAAGAGTGACTAAGCAGATTTGATTATATCATATGTGTATATTTTTCTAAATACCTATGTCTCTGTGTCACTTTGATAATCATTGTCCCTGGGACTGTAAACTGAAATACATAGAGAGAAACAGTAAGGAAACATTTCTTTATGTATCAGTCCTGTGATTGATCATATGTGTCAAAACAAGCTCAAATCATCTGCCAGCAAGGATGTTTCCCAGGCTCAATGATTTCAGGAATAAATATATGGAAAAACATAAAGGACATTAGTTCTGATTTTACTTTCAAGACTGATTAACAGAGTATCCAAAATCTCCCACCCATCATGGTTCATTTCTCTTCATTTTCCTTTCCTTCCCCAACTCAAACACCTTACTGACCACACAGCTCCCTCCAGAACTGTTCTGACACTGTTCTCATTTTTCTTTCCTCTCTAATTTTAGTTTAATTTGCCTTTAGAATAACTATTTTGGGTCAGGACAAATTGATTAAGATAATAATGTACCTTAAGTTATTCAAGTTACCATCTCTAAGTTTTTTTCTCATGTCCCATAAAGGCAAGAACCACAGACATACATGTTGCGGTATTCTTACCAAGCAAGCAGATGTAAAGAATTCAGAGAATTCTCACTATATAGAATAAATACTTACTTATGGTCAAAGCATACAAGAAGGTTAACAATTAGGAGAAATAATTATCAGGAAAAAATAGAAGGAAGGTCGTAGTTTAAACAAAGGTATTGCTGCAGTTTACGAGACCATTAAGTTCTTAATCTTGGCCCACAGTCCTCTGTCTGCCACCTTTACAAATGTCTTAGGAAGTCCTTTAAAGTATTTTCATTGTGAATAAAATAACTATTAACTTGTTCATGCTGCTGTAGTTATCATTGCATCAGCAGTTTTACTGTAGCCCTTGGTTTCACAGGTTCATAACTCTACAGTAAACATGTTCTTGAGTCTGAAGCTCAGCATAGAAAAGAGAAATCATAGAAAAAGCAATTCAACTATCAAGAAAAATATGTTCATTCAGTGTTGAATTTTGAAAGAAAAGGAGTTTAGATAAGTATGGTAGTCTAAAAATTATTTTACACTTTGGAAACTAATAAATAATTAACGTAAAGATTCAGCATGCCTTTTTATAGTTGTCCTCGTTTTGAATGAAAATAGATTCATCATGGCAGACTGATGTTATTTCAAAATTGTCAGAAGTATTTTAAGTTATCCATAGTCTTCTAAACATGTCCACAACTTTGTGTCAGCAAATCTGCAGTGACTTTTAGTCTTTAAAAACATGTCCATGTGTACAAAGGGTATATTTTCAAGGTTAACCATTAGAGCTTTAAGTCCTATCATATCAACCATTAAAAAAAAGGGAATTATTTATTATTATTATTATTATTATTATATAATAAAAGGTAGAGATAAAGATGTAATGCTTTACAGAAGGAATAATGGTTTTTCAGAATTAATACTATTGTTTTGCCTTTTTGATCCTCACAGAGCTGCTAAAGCTTCATCCTGTATGGCAGAATAACTGTACTGCATACCATAATACAGATGAGAACTCAACATAAATAAAGTGAATAATTACCTTAAAAGGAGTTAAATATGGCCTGAAACACTCAGTGAGTCCAAGGAGTGGATGTGGAATGAGTTCACCTTCACTAGAAGGCTTACATTGGACAGAAGGGAAGATAAAGGATCTGATCCTCTTTTGTACTCTCCTAAAGTCTCTGTTAAGAGACCTCTTCTGTTGAAAAGAGCACAATTTGCCAAAGCAAAATGCTCAGTAACTCTCTCTTGTGAACACTTGCCCCAGGGATTTTCTTTCAAAGTGAAGCACCTCTGTCCTCCTGTTAATATGAAAGTTCAGTGAGTCTGTGGCTTTTATTTAAACATATGCTACCACAGACCTGTGCCTGCTGCAGCATTTCCTATCAATTCCAAGGTGTTTTTCCCACAGCTGTAAGTGCCATATTCTCTAAGGAGGACACTGATTTCTATTGGGATGTCATATCACAACAGTCATTGCATTCTCAATGAGATTTACATTACACTGTCCCCAAAGAAATATGGGGCTACACAATTATAAACTGGCTCCTTTCAGTTTATTTCTTCATTGTATAAGAGCAAAGAATATTGCAAGCACCTCACAAATATTGACGAGGGGGCATTGCTTAGAGCAATTCTTATTTTCAGGCTATTTTATAGGTTTGCATTTGAATTACTGCATTAAACTCACTGTAAAAAAATCACCCAAAAGAAAGGTCACAAGACTCACTTTCTGCTATGAATAAAGCAAAAAAAAAAAAAAAGTTGCACAATACAAAGTTAAAAGGACATTAGCAGGATAAAAGTCATATTTTTTTAGTGGATGTCATTTCCTTAGATGCTAATAACGTTAGATTTATAAGACTGAGAGAGGGAAATGTAATTTAATTTTCACCATTTGTGTTGTATATTGCCAAAGGTCAGTCTCTTCACAGCACAGTATCTACCTGCATCTGATAGTATGTAAATCAATTCACAAACAATTCCAGAAAAAGAAAAATAGCATTAAAAAAGAATCTAATTACACAATTTATAAGGGATAGGAGAGATGCAGCTTCGTAAAGCATTGAGCCTTGAAGCAATACAAAGCAACCATACCGAGTACAGGGCACATCTCCACAAGGAACCAGCAGGGCTGTATGTTTAGCATTAACCAAATACGGGAAATTGCCAAATTTTTCATCTCAGCAAAGTTTCTGCAGCAAAAGAACTACTCCAGCAAAAGAACTCTTCCATTTTCTCACAGCAGCTGGAGGTCTTCAGACAGTTTAGAAATCCTAGATTAATGATCACTACTTCACCCTAAATTATCTTCTCTGATTACAACAAATGCATTTGGGGCTGAAAGAAATCTTATTGCTGTCTGACTACTTATCATTATTAGTGTTACAGTATGTAGATGATAGTAACTAAATGCAAAGAAAATAGTTCACTTGTTGTTCAATGTTTAAATAGTAACCCTGAAAAGAGCCAATAAAATCTATTATAGCAATCATCTGATCTGTACTGTGTCTCAGATCATTGTTCAGAAATGTCAGAGTACTCTCACCTTAAATATTCACTTCCCTACTGAAGAGGTACAGCAGTCAATATAAGTAGTAGGAAAGATGACAGCACAACAAGACAGTAATGAGAGCTCTTGGCAGCAGGTGGACTTGGTTACAAAATGGAAAGAGTGAACATAGAGAGACCAATGTGGAGCACAGCAAGAGTACGTAAGCACATTAAAGTGGTTCACAATATCACTGCAAAGCATAGCTGGATCAAGACAGAATGAGAGGCACCAGAACAGGAATACAGAAGATAATGCACTGCAACTAAAGTGTGCTGAACACTTTTTAGTAACAAGCTGAAAGTCTGGCACTCCATATTGTTTCTTCACGTTTCTACAGAGCACTAGTGCTTCTAGGAGTAACGGTATCAACTATAGGCCGCTACTGGAAAGAATGGGCATTTCAATCCACACGAACATACACTTTTGTTAGAATCATAAAATATCCTGAGTTGGAAGGGACTCAAAAGGGTCACTGAAGCCCAGCTCCTGGCCCAGAACAGAACATCCCCAAGAATCACACCATGTGCCTGAGAGCATTGTCCAAAATCTTCTTGAGCTCTGTCAGGCTGGTGCTGTGACCATTTCTCTGGGGAGCCTATTCCAGTGCCCAACCACCCTCCGGGTGAAGAACCTTTTTCTAATATCCAACCTAAATATCCCTGACACAACTTCAGGCCATTGCCTCAGTCCTGTCACTGATCACCAGAGAAAAGACACCATTGCCTACGTCATCACCTCACTTTAAAACAGAATACTTGAGCAAAGTGCCAAGACTTAGGCTTAGAAATATACTTGGTTTATGAAAGAGTGAGTAGCACCCATTCAGAAAGAGAAAATGCAGCAAACCTTTGCAAATGCAATAAAAATAAAGCTTCCGTCCAGAAGACCCATTCTGACTCTAAACAAAGAGTCCAATTGCTGGTTACAGAGCAAAGGCTGAAGAAATCTGACTAAAATTTAATTGAAACCTAGGAATGTTCTTAGTCTCCTAATCTCATAGCATTGTCTGATATTTTGCTCTTGAATAGATATTTTAATAGGAAAGCAATTTTAAAAATGAAAAATTACATATTGCTGTTTTGCAAAACTTAATGCAAACATTTTTGAGACACTGTAAATTCATCATGTCTATGTAAGTAGAGAAAAGATTTCACCAGAGGCTAAGGTTAGTATTCAACACAAACTTAAAACATACATGACAGTAAATTAAATACTGTGGAAAAATAAAAACATTTTAAGAGTTTGTTTCTTTCATAGTTAATTAATTCATGTTATTCATAGAAGGCATGTTTCTTTCCACAGCCTCTATTGGGCATCCTGACTCTTAAGATGAGACAGCTGTTTTCTTCGAGGAACTGTTTTAGACAGTTAAAAGTCTGCAGATAATTGACTGGTCAAATCTGTAAGAGTCCCTTAGAGGTTGTAAAACATTCTTCTACATTTGTAATATTAATACGTAGTTTATCCTTGCAGAGCAGCAAAGACTCTTTCCTGCTTAAGTTAGAAATGTCTTTTGTAATCAATTACTTGAGTACTTTGAGCTCTGAGCAAGAAATGGCATTGTCCAAGATAAAAAATGGAACAGAGTGGATTAGATTTATTAGGTTCCTGTAATAATTGTTCTTACTGCAACAGACAGAAAACATGCATATTTAGACTGTGAGACTAGAAATTAAAAACTACACCAAAAGTATGAAGAAAATTACATGGAGCCATTATTATACTACATTAAACAGTCTTGAGATATTAATAATTTTCCATCTGTTTACTTACGTTCTTAGAATTTTCCTCATGAATGTACTGGAGATTTAGCTCTCCAGTGTTGCTAAGAAAATTTACATAAACACTGAGTTCTTGAAGGATTTCTAAGATTTTAGTAATGAAAACTTTGCCAGCATCCCCACTATTAGAGTTTGATAAAGTAAATACAAACATAGTGGTTTTTTAAAAAAGGACGACTGAAATCTTATATGCATAATTATGTAACGCACTGCATGCAAATTATTACAGTAATTATTTTTTAAATATGAGAATTTCCTTTGGTGGAAAAGCATAGGTTTTTATTAGCTGTCATTACTGAACCAGTAGGCAGTGCTTTACAAGAAGGTAGTTTCCACCAGCATCAACTTTGACAAAAACAGTGCCAAACCAACCAAAAATGATAAGCAAAAAGTAGTCATATGTATTGTTATGTATTGCTAGCCTCATCACATATTTGGAATGTTGAATCTCCCAATTCTTTTCTAAAAATGCATTTCTATGTTACATATCTATAATCTGTTTTTCAGTTGAAATCAGCCCTTTTGCAGGTTAAGGTTTTCTTAATGCCCTTGGTTCATCAGAAATTAAAATATATTATTTCCTGTGTTTTCTATTATTTTACTATACAATACTTAATAACTCACATAAAAGTTTTCAGAAAGAAATTTGATTCCTTTTTGAAAAGTAAATCATATGGAGATGCATAATTATCTCTGAGGATGTAGTCTATAAGAATTCTAGCTTCTATGAAAAAAAACCAAAAACTTGGGCATTTAGAAATCAAGATGAGTTTATCTAAAATGCCTAAGATATTTTTTGAAAACCAGGTTTATGCATGAAGCTGTATTTTAATGGAAATATATTTAGATATCCTTCCATTTTCTAAGTGAAATATATTTAGATATCTTCCATTTTCTAAAGTCTCTCTCTTGTCATCATAGAAAAATAGTTACATATGGGGAAAAATAATCCAGGTTTTATTAATTCCATAGTTTTTGATCAAGAAAACTTTATTTGGAATTATCCATTTTTCTTGATAGAATATAAAGTGAATCTAGAGTACTCTAGATTTAGGAACTAACCTTTAAATTGAGACAAATCCCACTTTACATCACTTATATTCATTGTTTTAACATGAAAGGATTTTAAAAAATCTGTATTTCTCTCATATTTTGTTTTATACTTGAACTGAAAGTTAATTATATATAAGCTGGCTAATAATAAAATTTGGACTCTGCATTTCACTTATATATTTGAGAAAAGGATTAATAAAAATGCTGATGAGTGGAAAAGAATCAATTTTCTCTAAGCATAAAAACTTAGGACCCTTTATAGTACGATGCATTGCAACTTTGGACATTATTTTTACAACACAGGGAAAGGATCTTTATATTTTAGACATTCGTGGGGGCATAATAACTTATAGTGGCTACACAGAGTTAAATTCTAGAGTGATGTAATGCATGGATTATTTATTTAGTAAGCCAAATAAGAGCTGCAATAAAATTATCTTTTCCCTATAGCCAAAGACATAGGGCATTTCTGAATTTATTTAATTCAGAAATATTTCTTTTACATGAAAAGTAGACTTTCAAATATATTTACATTATTATGGCACTTAAAGACCTGTGTAAATATAATAAAAAATGTAACCAGTTTGTTGAAAGACAAGGATTTAGAAAAGAATCCTGACGAAGATTAAGCAGCAAATAGAAAATTCTCTGTAATAGAATCTGAGACAATTATAGTAGCTGTGATTGAATAACCCATTCATTTCCCCTTTTAAGGGATTGAAAGAAAGAAAGAAAAGAATTTTACAAGCTGAAAATTTTTAGATATTAAATGTAGCACATTAAATTAAGATCTTCCCTTTCAGCCTGCAAAATGCTTTATAGCAAATGCTCCATCTGATTAATATTTAAATTATATGAGTTCATAGCAACCTTAGAAAACATCAGAATTAATTTAGCCTTTTTAATGTTCACAAAATGCAGGTTACATCAAGGTCCTCAAGTCTACTAAAGCTACAGATCAGCATGGATCCAAGTGACAAGAAATCTATCTATAGCAAACTGCAAGTGAAAATACAAAATTCTTTCACTGACTTCAATTTGACATATACTTCTGAGTCTGCTATTACACAGTCTTTCCTTTTGGATTAGCACCTGTAGCTAATAGACATTATGCTAAACTCATGGCAGAATAGAAACAAATACAAAAAAAAATTACTTAAGTAAACTTACCAAATTTTTATCTTAATCTGTGTCATTAGATTTAAAAATAAATCATTGAGTTATAAACTCTTGAACAAAAAGAAGAGTATTGTCACACTGAATTTCTATAATGTAATCAATGTAATCCCCTAAAACAGAAGAAAAAACTTGCAAATTAAAAGATAAAACTTTCCCCATTTATGGGTTTTTGTTTCTGATAGACAAATACAAAATATACTTAAATTTATAGTTATTTGTAGATTTTAATGCACTTGTTTATATCTTTTATAACAAGATAATTTAATTGTTATTTGATTTTTAGTTTTATTCTGATGCAGTTCTTATATTCAATTAAAAATTGAAAGAAAAATAATTAAAGATTGAATATATAATGCTCTTCAAGTTATAATGTATAATAGGACTATAAAGTTTGGTTACAGTTTTGAAAATTAAGGATATTTCTTTTCAAATAATATATTTCATATCAATATAAAAATGAATACATCCTTTCAGATTATCCATGTGCATGTAATTGTTTAATTCTAAAAATAAGTTTTTTAAACTTGTTGATACAGTTAACATATGTGTTCTTTCTCTCTCTAATTTGATACTTTAGAAAAAAGCATGTTAGTGGCACTGTTACACTGAGATTTAATTCAGGACTTCAATAACTTCATTTGCTTGAAGATCTTTCTCTGGGATATGGATAGGTTTAAAAAGTAAGGACAGGGCCATGTTGGAATACACAAAAATAAGATAAACTCAGTTACTTACATTTTGGAGATTTCTGTTGCCCTCAAACTGATCTGTCTAATACTCTTCAGGTTTGGTGATGGACAAGATGATTTTACCATCATAAATATATGTATTCAATCAGACAATTTTAAAATATTTTGAAAATATTAAATATTTTAAATATTCAAGGTATTAATCCTAAATTCTGGTATAGGGAAAAAGGCTTATTTACACTCACTTTATTACCAAATACATTTTGTGGAGGGTCTTCCTATATTTTAATGATGCAGCATATAGGCAGATACAACAATGTTCTATATTAACTTTTCAGAAATTACAGAAGTAAAATACTGTTACTGAAGTTCACCATATGTGCCTTTAAGAATTACAAAAACATGTAACATTTAATTTACCTAATCACATAAATTTTAAGACAAGGTATTTTTTAGCAGCGATTCTATTCCTTTAGATGTTAGTTCTGATTAATTACTAAAGGCTTACTTCCTTCCTATGATTCTCCAAATTGACATGCTTTAGCAAAATAAAAATGTCAGAATGCCAAAAGTGCAACAGTCACCATGAACCCAAGATAAATCAAATGGGGACAGATTCAGAAGAAGTCTTTTAATTGGGTTTAAGAATAAGGGCTATTTTTTTAAGAGTAATCTGGAATATAGAAAAGGATGCTACAGAAAAGGAAGATATAGGAGTAAAAATCTGGAAAACAGCTATTTATTAGTCATATATATAAGGCAGAGTAAGATAAGTGATGCAAGACTTTGAAGCATTTGGTGATTTATAGAAGTTTAAAGTAGGAAATGTGATTTAATACCGTGGGAGTACAGGGTTGTCACTGTTTTACTGTACTTGAAATAAAACAAAGGGGTAACAGATAAGGAAGTACATTATTTAATTTCTAGTTTGGATGTATTCATGTGTGCATGCAAATTAGTCTCTGAAGAACTAATATCGATACTGGAATTACAGGTGAGATGGTGAGATCCATAAAGTGATTTACTAGTAGAAAAAGCCTGTATTCTGACTAGAATGTTTTTCACAACATTGAAGCACTTGTACAAGTGAGTTGTTGCACATTCTGTGTTACATAAATGGACAGAAAAAGCCCAAACAAATAAAACAACAAATAAAACAGGAAAGGCTTAGAGACCAGATAATGAAAAGTTATTGTTTTCTCTAGCAAAAGCAAGGATTCCTCCTAAAAGGTCAGAATTTCTCTTCTTTGGAACCATTCCTTATTGGTAGCAGATCCACCTGGAAGATTTCTTCTTAACTTATAAAAGATGATGTGCCAGAGTAGGGATGTTTCTGAAATTAGTCTAAGTTCAAAACAATTTACACTGTCTTGTATCTGGGAAGGGCTTACAGCCTACTCTAAAAAATACCTGCTAAGACTCAGATGTGAAGTGATAATATGTCAAGCTCCAAACTCAATTATGGCTTATAACTGTCACTAAAAGAAAGATGTATGCTGATTTGGTTAAAAAAAATCCACTGATTAGTAATTTAACATCTTCTGTTTCTGCATTTTCCTTTGTAAACATTTTATTTCAATTATTCACCAAGGAAAGATCAGCTTTTAATTTTGTAGGGAATGAATGTTGACACTTTGGAAGGGAAGATCTGAAAATCTCTACAGATCTTATCAGAAAACATAAAAATAAATCTAAAATATATTATTCAAGACTGTATTTCTTTAATGATGTATGTTAGACAATGTCATACCACACTGCATTTGAGGGATTTGGTTGGGTTTGGTTTTGGATAGGAAACTCACCAGCAGGAACAGTCATGTCTCTGAAATAACTCAATGCGGCCATAGTACTTCCTCATATCCATTTTTCCTATCCTCATTTCTAATGATCTCATCTGAATGCAGTTTTTTCTCTAATCCCTTCTCTGCTATGCAGGAGTTTAAAAGTATATCGGTATCTTCTCTTTTGATGTTAAACTTCTAAACTGAACTTTACAGAGTAATGTGAAGAGGTGATGGATAGCAGGTTTAGTATTCCTCAAACTTTTTTATTTTAAGCCCTGCATACATACATTGTGGATAAGTATAATTTTATTTTCAACAGAGAAAACTGCACTAAGCACAATACCATTGAAAAGTTCTCTTTAATGATAACACAGAACAAAGTTACAAACCCTGCTTTCATTCCTATCACTCTTCAAGCTTTCAAATTAAAAAAAAAAATATATATAGTAAAGAGCTGTGGAAAATAAGCTAAGATCAATATATTCACTTAGGGAGTAAATAGACAAATTTTTTTGCAGGTGTGTGGTCTAACCCTGGCCAGCAGACACAGCCCCACACAGATCCTAGTTCACCCCTCCCCAGTGGGAGAATGGAGTGAAATAGAAGGGTAAAAGTGAGAAAACTCGTGGATTGAGATAAAGACAATTTAATAGAAAGAGTGAAAGCCATGCACACATGCAAAGCAAAACAAGGAGCTCATTCATCACTTCCCATGGGCAGGCAGGTGTTCAGCCGTCTCCAGGAAAGCAGGATTCCATGCAACAGTGTAAAGACAAACACCATCACTCTGAAAGTCTCCCCCCACTTCCTGCTTCTTTCCCACTCCACAGCTTTCATTGCTCAGCATGGCACCATAAGTGTATGGGATATTTGGTCACTTGGTCACAGTTGTTCCAGCTGTGGCTCCTCAGCCTCCGGGGTGATGGGATGCTGTGAAAAGCAGGAACGGCCTTCACACTTGATAGCTAATACATTGCTGTGTTATTAATGTAGGTTTGGTGACAAATCCAAAACACAGCACCTTATAAAGTACTATGAAGAAAATTGATTCTATCCCAGCCCAAAGTGGCACAACAGATAACTTGCTTAATTCTGTGCAGGGGAGAGCTGTTAGAAGAAAATATGCAGTTCTAGTCTGGCCCCTCAGTAACATCAGTCTTACTGACATCCTTAGCCAAGCTGGATAAAGGGCATCAGAGGCACAGCTTCTCACACTTCAGATGTGAGACACAATTCTTCGACCTTGGTTTGCAGAGAATTAAAAATTCTGGTGTACACACGTCCATGAGGAGAGAAGGGAAAAGAAAACATGATGTGACAGACTATGTTACTTAAAATTATTAAAATTATTGGCCCTGTGATGATAACCATGATGCAGGAACCTTAGTAGAAGCTAAAAGCATAATAAGCTTTCCTTTCAATCAGCTAGTAAAAAAGAATAATCTATTATCTACTTTTTTTCATCATTTTTCTCTTATATAGTTTCATCAGACAGCATATGGCCTTAGATGATTCACATAATTTTAAAGTACAGAGAAGGCCACTCTTGTTTTCAGTCTCTGAATGCCTTCTCTTAAAAAATACATTCCTGTTCAGTGTGGATCTAGTTCATGTAAAAAAGGCATTGTCTTACTTTTATTATACGGCATCATGCTGTGTGTTTAACTAAGCTGTACAAAGCAAAAAGGATGTATGTTAGCCAATGTATGCTATTGCATATATGCTGCAAAACCCCTACTATAAATATGACATTAATTTCCATGTAAAGAATAAAATAATTTCAATACAGTTGATTCAATTAAATCTTTAGTAGTTATTGATTTTTTTTTTTTTTTTTTAAGGTCAGTTTAGAAAAGAGCNTTTTTTTTTTTTTTACTGAGCCTCATAATTAAAGAATAAGAGCCTGGTAGCTCAAATTCATTTAGTGGAGGAATCAATATTTGATATTAAACGTGCTAAAAAAATAATTTGATTGCTTTTTGCAAAGGAAAGGGTATTCAGACCAAACAAGCAAACAATTTTCATTCTACATACCGTATGGCTCAGCTAAATAACTCTATGCATAAAATAAAAATACAAGATCTGATCATTTTTACAAACCAGTCTCCAGCCTCTGAGTACTTTTTCATTCTTCATTGTCTCAGAAAAGTATGAAAAAAGGAGCAGAAATCCACTAGCTGTTTCTTCAGTTCTTAAGCTACTTGGCAAAAAACTGGTTTTTTGTTTATACAGGTTAAGAGAAGGAAGAGAGCAGATATCTGTGTTCTATACTCACTGTATTCAACAATATGATCAATATAAAAACTATTCAGACCAATATTTATTGAAGCTGGAGATGGTGTCTTTAGCTTAGGAATGGGGGTTCTTGTCCACGTATGAATGCATGGTTATACCACAGTATGTAATATCTCCTTCCTCCTTTCCTGTCCTTACTCTCGCCAATTGCAAAGGTAAACATGAGAATAGGAATAGATAAAGCAAGGGTTATGACCAGGGCTGTATTTCTCTTTGCTCTCAAAGTCTGTTGAAAGGATTAAGGCAGCTGAAGTTGTGTCAGCTGTCTCAAATGATCAGTTTCTGGATATCTGCTGCCCTTGTAGAAGGCAGAGCTTCATGAGTCATGGGGTTACGAGAAGATGGCCTTTAAGATATTTTTAGCATTGCTTATTGTTGTGGAAGAAATTTGAAAATTTTAAATTATTATAGCAATAAAAGTGGAATAAAAGGAAGCAAAATGCATTAAAATACTCAGGAGGAAATTCAAACCTATTCAAAATCCAATTTTCAGATGTTAATTTTTAAATGTATATTCAGTGAAACCTTGTTAAAGCAAAATGAGGGATTCCTTGTGCATAACATGACAGCACTGAGATTATGCCCAGACCGAAGCAGAGCTAGTAGTTGGTTTCAGATAGATGGGTGAAACTGAAATTTTCTGTGCCAGGAACAGCCAGAGAAGATAGTGGGAAAGCAAAGGGATATGGTGAGGAAAACACTGTTAATATACTTCAGAAAAAAGAACTAAGGGACAGAGCACCTTCAAGACAGATGTTCTGAATTACGGACAAAACAAACAAATCTGCTATTTGCTTCTTATTGTATTCAGGAAAATATTGAGATGTACTTCCATAAATTAAAAACAAAAGAGGTTATTTCAGTGTCAGTTTCTATTCCTTATGAAAGTGTACACAAACCTAAAGAAAGACTCACTAAATACTTAGATCACAGTAGAAATGAATTGCAGATAATATAAAGAAAATTAACATGTTAATGACTGAAAGCTTTCTGTGATTAAACATTCATATTTCATGCAAGAAGAGATAATTAGAGAAAATATTTTTCTTTTCTCTTTTAATATGAGAACGGCCATTCTCAAGATTGAAGATTACAAAACCTACTAATTGGTAGTATGCTAAATATAATATTCATTCAAATAATTGATATTTACAGTTTTAAATATTGACTTAATTACTGTATTAAAAAAACTGTATACAATCTAAGAATGCATTTACAGGATATCTTTCAATGCAAAGAAAAAATCTAAGGAAAAAGGCATTCTTGGTAAATATTGCACTTTTTAAAACAAACAGCCAAAAAAGAAGAGAAAGATCACAGTCTGAAAAAGCAGCATCCTTCCACATATGATGCCATGAGATATTGCCTCACACAACCTTAATAAAATATGCTATATGACCATACTTCAGTCCTGTATGTAAACTACACGTTTACCTTATTATCAAAATCAGCTCCCAAACACACTACAAAATTTAACTAAAAGTACATTTATGTTCTCTTACTTTCTGCTTTGTATTTTTTCTATATTTTAATAAAATATTAGTATATGTTGAATTTTCATCACCAGGGTTTGGTAGTAGGGGGCCTACAGGGGTGGTTACTGTAAGAAGCTTCCAGAAGCTTCCCCCACTGTCTGACAGAGACAATGTGAGCTGATTCCAAGGCAGCCAAGGCAGAGCCCATCAGTGACTGGGCTAGCACTTCTGGGATAATGTTATTTAAAAAGGGTGAAAAAACCCACTGCAAAATCAGCCAGAGAGAGAAGAGGGAGAACATCTGAGAGAAACAGCCCGCAGACACCAAGGTCAGGGCAGGAGGATGGGCAGGAGGTGCTCTGTGTGCTGGAGCCCACCCCACGATGCAGACCCTGTGAGCCAGGCTGTGCCCCTGTGGCCTGTGGGAGTCCATGGAACAGCAGATACCCTCGGGCAGCACGTAGAAGACCCCATGGAACAGCTGGATACCTAAAGGAGGTGATGGTCCTGGCAGGACCTGTGGCCCCATGGAGAAAGGAGCCCCTGTTGGAGAAGGTTTACTGGCAGGACTTGTGAACCCATGGGGGATCCATGCTGGAGAAGTCTGTTCCTGAAGGCATATGCCCCATGGAAGTGACCCACGCATGGAAAGGAGCAGGGGAAGTCTGTGAAGAGTCCTTCCGCTGGGGAGGAAGGAGTGGCACATGATTAATTGATCACAACCCCCATTCCTGGTCCCTCTGCATTGCTGGGGAAAGGAGAGGTAGAGAAAATAAGGAATTAAGTTGAGCCCAGGCAGAAGAGGGGAGAGGGGGATGGTGTTTTAAAGGTTGGGTTCATTTCTTATTACCCTATTCTGATTTCATTGGTATTAAATTTTAATAGTATCTCCAAGTCAAGTCCATGATGTTAATCAGGGAGTGACCTATCCCTGTCCTTATCTCAACCTATAAGACTTTCCTTTTATTTTCTCTCTCCTATCCTGATGAGGAGAGGAATAATAGAGTGACTTTGGTGGGCACATGGCATCCAAGCACAGTCAACTCACTACCTAGTGAAATTTAGATTACTTCATAATAAGGAATATTCAGAAATGGTTCATCAAAATCTTTAATTTTAATTACTTTCAGCATTTTATCATAATATTTACCAGTGATGTTTTCCAAAAAGAGATGCAGGCACAGCTGTGACTAAATGCTTCATCACAAATGATTTTGGATCCATCATACTTTTTTTATAGATAAAGATGAACTCAATGCATCAAAACAGGAATAAGCAGTTTGCTGCTGCAACACTGATATGCACAGTGACATAATATTCACTGGCTATATCACTGGCCCTACCTATGAGTCATCAAAAAATTCTCTATTGCATACTAAACACCTCAGCCAGACTATGCTTTGTCCCTCACTTAATATTTGGTGCCTCTGAATAATGTATGTGAACATCAGTAAACACAAAACCCAGGGACTGTGGTATAAATGGAACTACTTTTTGCTAAAATCAAAATTAGGTTTTGTGTGGGTCATATTTAATTCCAAATATACCTTTATTCACAGTTATTTTTAGCTGTATTTAGGGTAGAATAAATCCTATTTTCCAGATAAAATTGTTGTAATTACTGGTGAAAAGATTGCACATTTGTAACAGATGGGATACACATTTTATATACTTTACCTTCTTTGCCAAAAATGCACTCTGCTGATGCATTTAACATGCACTTTCACCTTTTAATTATACAACTATAAGTTAAAAACATAAGTACTCAACTTTAGGGTGTATTTTAGTATTCACAAAACAAAAAGATGTAAAGATAAGTTGCTATGGAGAAGTAATGAAGTTTTACAGTGATACTAAGCAAAACAAAATGTCTCAAAGTGTAATTACTATATAACATTTTATTGGTGGGTCCATTAAGAACACTTACGTTCAGTCCATAGGACTGACCATTTACTATTATTAGACCAATTTCATAGGTTGTATTCAAGTCATTTGATTGTTTCAGCAAAAACATTCGATAGATGTTTAATCAAAAATAACAATAGGCAGGTATGTGAGTTGTTGTTTTTCCTCATAGTAATCAACTCTTCAATAATCTGTCACTTGACTAAATATCCTTTCTCATTCTTCCCTATATACTTCTTGAGAAATTTGAAAGAAAGGACAGAATGATCAGCTAGTGTTTCATGAAGATAGGTAAGAAGGCAAAAATTTCAGTGTAAAAGACATCCCCAATTCCCCCACCACCTGGTGGGGGAAGGCACAGCTTTCAAAGGCACAGCACAGAGACCAGGCTTTTAGTCCGTATGGCAACTTATGAATTCTGATAACAAATTCTGTTGTTTCACTAAAGAGATCATTACTAACAGAGGAGCTACTGAGTACACTGAACAGGCTGAATAGATGTGCTGGACGTGGAAACAAACCACTTTTGACCAGTAGACAAAGGGAAGGCAGTAAACATGGGTGTTTGGGATTTTAGAAAAGCTTTTGATACTATCTCTCACAGCATTTTTATGAATAAAATGTCCAGCATATGCACACAACATGATGGGTGAGCAACTTGCTGAAGGGTCAGGTTCAAAGACTTATAGTAAATGAGGTAACACCTCTCTGGTGGCCAGTCAATAGAACTAAAAAATTCTAAATTCTAGCTGATAAACCTGCTTGATCTCAACACATGAGGTCTTTAAATATCAACTGAAAAAAGAGAATATTGATAATACATGGCATAAAATTTGCATTGTGCAGTGCTAGTGAGTAATTTTTCCACCTTTTGTGGTAGAAGAACCTGCATAACTTAAATGCCACAACAGCATTCTGATTGTACATTTGATGACACTCACATTTGACAGTGGATTGCAGTGTCCCATTGGAAAACTTAAGTGCAAACACACTTTGCTTGCTTTCTTATGTAGGCACCCTGAGGACAAACAATTAATTGAGAAGTTGTTCAAAGGAATTGCTTCTAAAGTGCTTCTTCCTATTGTAATTCTTTATAGATTATCAATTTGAACCTTTTTTGACCATCATAGAGTTGCACAGTAACCTTTCTTCCTCTTCTCCCCTATCACCAGCAAGTAGCACAGCTTTCAAGAGGTAAAATGTTTAAATTGTTCCTAAAAGATAAATAAATCAAAATAAAATAAAGCATCCTTTTAGGTAGACCTTTTGGGGAAATATTTTCTGGCTGCCCTGTTTCTTTATCACCTAGGGGAAAACCTTGTTTCTAAAGCTAGTGATGGACTGCTCACTATGAGAATTTTTAAAGTAGAAAAAAAAAAGAAAAAAAAAAAGAGAACCATGACACCGAAGCAGATAGATGATCTCAAACCTCCCTGCGATTAACTGGATACAGAAGAAAATGAAATAGCAACCTAAGAACACTATTTTTTCAAGTGATTTATATGCTATATTAAACAGCAGGAAAATCCTTTCTAGAAAAATCCTTTGGAGAAAGAACATACACTCCTATTAGTGTTTGGTACACTGCTGCAGCACGTAAATATCCAAGGTAGCAAATACAGGACTAGGATTGCAGTTTATGAAATTATGCCATAAAATAACTATTTCCTTTAATTCCCAATATGTAGTTGTTTTTATTTATTTTATTTAAATATAAATAAATATTGCAGAATCTCATTCTCTCACCAGATAAAGACCCTGTACTTTTAGGATACTCACAGTAATACCTTCTCAGGTGCAATCAATCAGATGCTGGAGCTGATAATATTCATGTCCTTCTCCCCTGTCATCAGTCTTTACTGTTTGTAAGCGAGTGCTACAGTGGCATCTTCTGGCATACAGAAGAATTAATTGCCTTCTTGCTGTGAAAGAACACTGCTATTTAAAAAGGTAAGTTAAGAAACAAGACTAAAGAACTGAAATAAAAAGCACCTGCTGTTCTTCAATTATTCTGTTTAGAGCAATTGAAATAGTAATGAATGGTGAGAAATTAAAATCCACTTCCTTGCTAAGTGGCCTTTTGGACACAAGAGTTTATGTGTGAGTCAACTGCTTCTAAGGCTATTAGCATCCTACATAATGACTAATAATTATTTCAGTTGACATAAAATGACAAATGGTAGTTAATTAGAAAAAGGAAGGAGCAATAGAAAAGGAAGAAAAAAGGCAATAGATAGCTCTAACTAGAAGAGAAATAAAATCTGATTGTTCTCCTTTTGAATCCATATCTAAACACTTTCTTTTACATTTTATTACTTACATTACTTAGAAATTGCTACACAGTAAAATAAATTAATGTTTATGGATTTGGGGAAGATGAGAGTTGTTAATGAACTGAATATTACATTTGAAATTTTACTAGAAAACGACTTTATAACTTCATAAAAATGTTACTGAGCTCACAGCTTTTAATCACAATACCTTTAATTATATATTATATTTTCCTTTTCTATGATATAGTCTATGTCATTATGCATCACATGTCTTGCTAAGTGCATTCATATAAGTGAATCTTGAGAAGCAGAAGCAGCAACTTCCTCAGTCTGCTTGCAAGAGTCTGAAAGGTCACACAGGTTCTGAACACAGGTCATGAGAAGTTACATTTTTTCTACTATCTATTGAATTTTTCCCTTTTTTGTAGAAGTTGTTAACATCAGTATCAGGTTATCAATCACAGGGCCATTTTTCACAACGGAAAGCTACTGGGATTTTGGTAGTTAGTGATTGTCTCAAAGGACCTAATCTTGAATCTATCAAAATACTTGGTACAGGAGCACGAGCAACTGAAGTCCTGAGTGTGCATAAGCAGATCTACAAGCAAACAGTTGGTAACTTAGTGCAGAGAGAGCTGTAGAAAAAGTAACAGTTTTTGCCCTTGACAGGCCAAACCACTGCGTGTGTGCAGCAGTGAGCTCTCAGCTGAGTCCACAGGATTGGCCAGAGAGCTCATGGCTCATGACCACAGCGAGTGATTAACCTCAGCCTGTCCCCTTGGCCCTACTTCCAAAAGTGATTCCCTCTTGATAAAGACAGGACTCCCCTGTGTTATCTGACACATCAGTGCCCAGTGTGCAGTTGCACTGGGTTTGTGTGCCCCAGTGCTGGCAGTGGGGGCTGTAGGGGTGGCATCTGTGAGGAGAGACTGGGATGCCTCATGCGTGACACAGGCATTTTCAGTGGGATTCAGCAGATCCATCCAGGGCACGGCTTAGCCCCACTAGTCAGGATTGTGGTGCCCCAGGGAAAATGTATTTTAAAAAGGGCAAAATTCTGCTTATCACTGAGAAGGAGGAGGTGAGTGTGGTGGAAGTGAGAGAAACTGAGAGAAACAACCTTCTGAACACCAAGGTGAGAGAAGAAGGAAAGAGGTGCTCCAGGCATCATAACAGAGACTCCCCTGCAGCACCTAGAGAGGAGCTGATTACCACACTTCAGCCTGAGGAGGACTTTGTGTTGGAGCAGGTGGATGTTCCCTGAAGGAAGCTGCAGCTTTTGGAGAGGACCCATGCTGGCACAGGGAAGAAAATATGTGGAGAAAAGGCAGCAGAAAGGAACTGTGATGAACTGGCTGCAATCAATCCTTTTTCCTTGTCACCCCTGCAACACTCAGTGTCAGAGGGAGGCAAAGGAGCTGGGAATTAAGCAGTAACAGGGACTGAAATAAAGTGGGTGATGGGGTGAAGCTGTTTGGTTTTGCCATCTGACTCTATTTTAATTGGCAAGAAATTAACTTTCTTCAAGTTGAGTCTTTTCATTTTTGGGATGTTAATTGGTAAGTGATCTTTCTGATTTTATCTTGACACAAGAAAGCTTTTGTCTTATCACACTATTTTTTTATTATTTGTTGAGGACAGGGAGTTAGAGAACAGCTGACTGGCTATCTGGCAATCAACCAAATCAACCCTGCACATCTATATTAAAATATAGCAGAAGCACATTCAGTTTGCCTCAAGGTTTTGGTCTGTATTAAACAGCATCATTTGTGGTTCAACTATAGTGGCTAGAAGAGATACAGCTCCAGAGGATGGGCCAGGTGGGCAGCAGAAACCACTTTCTCAGCTAAATTAATTTGCAAATGATAGTCCGTTCTCTTAGTTTGCCCGTATTTGAGGTGTGTCTGAGTGTCTTATGTGTCTAAGTCTTGGAAATATCAGAGATAAGCAAATTGTAACCTGGAAACAAACCTATTCAAGTACCTTATTATCATTCAGTTCATTTAAATATATGAGTAAGCATTTTCAGTTATTGAAAACAAAATCCCTGATGTGCACTTTTAATTAGCAAACCCTTAGCAAACAAACATTTTAATAAATCTCAAGATCTTCTGCAAGTCATAATATATGATCAATATTTTTGTCTATAACTAGTTTTTGCTGAACAATTTTATTAGTAAATAACAAATAGTTCCTTCGGTTTTGGTGGTTTTTTTTTGCTAATGACTGTGTTTATATATGTAAGTCAACAACACAACATGTAGTAAATTATTATTTTGCAGCTATTTAGCTCATATGTAGCTGCTTCCTTTTAGAACAACTCCCACATTCTGGTTCTGCTCCCTGACATTTCAGAAATAGTTTTTTTTAACAGCTAGTTGTCTCCACTCTAGCAACTGACATATTTTCCAAATGTCACTGTTACAATCCATAAGATTCTCTTGAGAATATTATACTTTCTAAATCACTATCAGCTGTGCAAGTGCCATAAACTGTGTTTCTCACATCCCAAAGCTGGTCACAGGATCCACTCTTTGGCCTCAGAGGTGCAGCCTTACATTTATGAGCATTTCTATTTTAGACTGTGAACATTGGGAAAAAAATGAAAAACGGTGGAAGAGACATGGTAAAGGTAGTGTACAAGCAGATTTCTGCATTTCTCTCTTACATCCTTCTCTAATCAGACTTGTTCTCATTCAGACATCTCAATTGAACATTTTCCTCAAAAAAATCCTCTCTTTGGTAGTTTCTTATTTTTAGACATTTTACTTCATCCCATCCTTGTTCTCAAGGCTACATTTTTGCTTCTCCAGGCTAGGTCTCAGAGACATTTTGGCCCTGAATTAAAATGACATTGATTGACCTGTGTCCATAATCCTTAGGGCATTAGTGATAATAAAATAAAAACAATGGTTTCATGTCCTTTCTAGGAATCTGACCTATCTTTCCATATGGTCTCTCCATGCTTATAACAAGCCAAATCATATGTCTGTATGAGAAACATAGCAGCTACTCAGGAGGCCCTAAATTCAGTTTGTCCTGTAAAAGCATTTACCTGGGGATGACTGCAGGCAGCATGAACTTGAGAAAGGAATGCAAATGGGAGAAAAGATCCAGAGATGTAATGGGCTTGACATAAAAAATGCTAGTGACTACATGGTTCCACAAAGGATGCCTTAATGAAGTTGTATCTATTGAGCTGTGGTGTAACCCTCTCTTTCTGCAACGGGGTATATCACAATGAAGCAGGAGATCTTCCCTTCCTTAAGCACATCTACTGGCCTTGAGAAGTGTCTGCTTAATGGGACTCTAAATAAGGAAAATAACTAAAGGTAAGCATGTCTAACCTCACTGCTACTGGCCAATATCTGGGAAAGTTGTTCTCGTTAGCCAACCTTTGAAAACCTAACTGGAAATTATGTCCAGTTTAATTTATCTAAATGTAGGTATAAGAGTATAAGGTTTAATCAATCTGAGCTAGCTTCTGCTATAGACACTGGAAACAGAGTTCATACAATCAAAATAAACCAGTGATGACATACAGAAACAGACTCCTGAAATGATCTGCTAAAATGACAGCATGTCTAAGCAAGAGTCACACCCTTCCAATTAGGTATCTGCTATAGCTTTTTGCCTTGCAAAATCTTTTCCACACAGCCTTGCAAAAACCTTTTCCATACATTCAATTCTTGAAACTTAAAATCAGTACTAATGCCTATTATCAGACTACTTGTAGAAATGAGACATCACAATCCTAAACCAGATTGGAATTATACCTCACCACTTCCTTCAAAATAACAAAAGAAAAAGAAAAGTCCACTTGCTGCCTTCCAGATACATTATTTTACAGAAGACAGGTCATAACTGAGTATTTTGAATAGTTTCACTCTTTTTTAGGGAACTTCTGATGATTTATGTAAGTGTATATATATATGTGTGTGTGTGTGTATATATATATTCACACAAGTTTTGCAGATTTTAGGATCTAGATCTTTCTTAGGCTTGTGTCTCCCTTACATATTGTTTCTTGGGAAAAAAAAGATAGTGCTAAGTTTCTGTAACAAACAGAAATTAATTGATTCTCTTATATTTAAAAGTTAGCAAATGGTTTGAGCATGAATTACTGAGAAGCAGATTAGTCAAGGCATTGGAGTTATAATCATTAATAGTGGAAGACACAAATATGAAACTAATCTAATTTAAGTCTCTGCACAGGTTGCAAAGGGAGCTCTCAGGAGATCACACACACTTTGATTTTCTAAAAGAATATAATAAAGACTGGAGATGCATGACAGGCCAAAGAGCTACCTTTGACTATAAATCACCTTTGAGTAAATCAAAGTGTGACATTTATCATGGTTACAGTCTGTTTAAGAAATAGAAAGATAATAGTCTGATATGATTCACAACTTTGAAAAAGGACAGATTCTTTCATAAGTAGATTTTAAAATTGTTTTACAATTCCTCTTTGATTCAGTGAAATAATTCCTTATTCATGTAATGGCTATGAAAGGTTTTGATTGGTGTAGTTTTACATTTATTTTTGTGTTCAAAATCTAAAAGGAGAAACAGGTCAAAAAGATACCAAGACAGTTTAATAACAAAACACACCAAGGGATTTACAGACATTCCCAATTCTTTTTTCACCAGTAGCCATTTTCTCCATCACAGATGATGGAGAATAGGAATGATTTCTTCTCCCAGCAAACTAGGGCTTTGAGACAACATGAATTCTGTTTTACAGGTCTTATTAGCTGTATTTGCAAGTATCCCTTCTATTTTTTATTGCAAGAAGTCATTAGTGATACTGACAATAAGACTGTGGAGCACATTGAAAGATATTTAACCCTTATCTAAAAATAAAAATCAATATTGAATCAGAACCAGAGTGAATGCAAAAGAACCTAACTTCAGGAAGGCATTTTCTAACTAACTTTAGATATCTGTACTTAAGCTACTGGAGCTTGTCCTTTTACAGTCAGTTGAGAGAAATAAGGATTGTAGGGCACAATTCTCATCTTAACAGACATGCTTAATGTGGCCTAATGAACTGTGTCCTCATGTGCTTACTCTTTTCAGTGATGTGTGTTTATTTCTTTACAGTGACTATAAAAGAAGTCTAAATTTTTTAGCTCATGAAGAAAAATCCTGTCTCTGTGTCTATCATTACTAAAGTAGGATTGCATCTAAGGAAAAAAAATAAATGCACAGTAGGCTATAGCTGTCCTCCAATATTCATGTTTAGATTTTGGATGGTAACAGGTAGCATTTTTACTGTAAACTTGAAGTAGGTAATCTGACAATTTAAAGGAATTGTTACTAGAATATGATAATAGTTTCAACCTACATCGAAGTTAGATTTATATTTTCTCTCACTCAAAGAAATAAAACCAGTTAATTTCTACAAAAAGAAAAAAAAAAGGGCAACTCATTTTGAGGCTTTTGGTCAGTAGAGTAGAAGTAAACTGGAAGAGTAAAAAGAAACATACAAATTGGACAATAAAAGCTATCACAGGCAGTATGGGAAATGGAACATCAAGAGTGAGGTGCTGCTCTTCACCTCCTCCTGCCAAAAAAAATTAAAACATGGACAGATTTAAAAAGAACACTTCAAAATTATGAATTGCTTATAGAAAGGCACAATAAAATCAGTCATAAGGGTAACTGGAGATGAAAGTGACTATTCAGAAGTTCTGTTCCTTAAAAATGCATTGAAGTAAATGCTTATTTGAAGTAAAAACTCTCACGTCTTTTGAGGGTTAGATATCACTACATAGAGAAAGTGATTGATTTAAAATACAATTAATTAAAAGGAATGTATTTTTGCAGCAAAACACCTGCTCAGTTTTGTTTTCTAGAAAGGAAAACAATATAAATTTTCATCCACTGAATTAATAGAAGTATTTGGTAAAACAGTAAAGGTGTTTCGAATACAGGGATCAAGAGCTATAAAAAAATTTTCTCTTCAGATCCTTAATACATTATTATGAAACACATTTCAAAGAACACGTTAACAAATAATGAATATTTATTTAGTTATTGAATTATAATCAATGTCTAATCAGAAATTATTAAAATGTAATAGTGACATTGGTTCAATTAAATATTACATGCATTAAAAGGCTCCAAATTTCTGGTAACTTCAGAAGTAGTGGTATTATAAGGTAATGCCTCTAAAAATACAATTAGAACTTTTTAACTCCAAATAAACTTATTATGTGGTCTCTCTGGAAAATACAAACTCATATGAAGTCAGTGAAATGGTGCCTACTCAGAATAATGTCAATCAGAACTAATTTCAAACGTAACAAATTAGCCTTATTATTTTCCAATTAACCATACTTTGCATAAACTAGCAGTGTATTTTGACTTGATTTTGCATATATCAGATGCACATGCAAAAATAAATAGTCCATAACCTAATATAGAATAGATTAGGAATTTTAATGTCTAATACAA
>VXBC01001341.1:496188-515975 GCA_013399945.1 Ploceus nigricollis | reverse complement strand
AAAAAAAAAAAAAAAAAGATGGTACAGTTATTTTTTAAGAGTTGTTCCCTTGATGAAATTTTCAAAGTTCTTCTCTGTTAACGGGATGAATCATAAAACTTTAAAAGTTTTTTTAGGAAAAATAAAGACCTAAGCTCAGAGCAGACATTAGTGAAGTGGTTATTCTGGTTTTAGTCTATATGCCAGCTGAATGGCTTTAACCATAGCTGTAGAGACTTAGCTTGATTATTGTATCCTACTCCATCCAAATGATTGAACAGTCTTTGCACCATAGAGAGACACTTAGAGCAGGTAAAGGTAGGAAACAATGTACTTGGGATAGCATGCTGCTTTTGAAGGATTAGCATTAGCCGGTTTGCCACTGGCTCATTTGAGGGCATTGGATTAGTAAATAACACTAATTCTATGGTATCACATAAAGAATTTGTATTTATATTCACATTTTATTCTGTGTTTGTGGAATGGAGATAGTTAACCATTTCTTGCTTAGCCAGAAGGATCAGCATTTAGTGATTGTTCTTGACACATTTTAAAGAATTGAATGTCGGCTTTTTTTAACCTTACGAACCTATCAAGAAAAAGCCTGTCTGTATTCCCCATCTCAAAATTTTGTTTATAGCTGGTGGTTTGTCTTTGAGATATGTCTGAAAGATCCTTGTAGAGGAGGAGTGGGAAATCAGGGAACTCACAAAACAATAAGGCAACATAAGGCAAGGCTGTATTCTCTCTTTTGAAACTTATGTAGTACAAAAACTTTTACACAGAAGGTGTTTTTACTCTCCACCTTTCTTAAGAGTACCGAGTACCATTCAGAATTAAATCTTGTAGTCCACAGTAGGAAACTTGACATTCACTGTCAGGTCAATTTGAGCAAGGACTGTATCTGTGCTTGGCTTTCTGTACCTCTGTAATTGCTTCTGTGCTTTTTGGCATAAAATTTAGGTGAAATAGGGAAATGGTGTATTAATTATTCAATCATTATGTAACTTGTTGATTGAAAGCTTTGAAGTGTTTACATATCTGGAAGACCAATCACAAGAATTTGGGGTTTTTTCCCCCTCTCTCTATCCAAGGAAATAGCCTGAAGGATGTCCATGCTGGTGAAAAGTTAAAAGAAAATGCATAAATCCATGGAGAGAAGTTAATTGGAGCCTTAGTGTTCTCTAGGCTGATAAATTACTCTTTTATTAATCCATTACCACATAAAGTGTCTATCTCCACAAAGATACCAACTTTATTCTGATGTATAGCATACCAGTTCAGATGATACACAACCTGCATGATACCCTGACCACACAGTACCATATTCTGTATTTCTCTGATATTTCCAAAAAGGAGCTCTTGAAGAGATACAGNGAGAAGGACACGCTGGAGTATATCCTCTGTCCTCACATTTGGGAGGCATAAAGCGGTAGGCAGGAAGGGGGTTTTTGGAAGTTTTTAAAAACTAGTAATAAGTAATAAACCAGAATTTGTTCAACAGGCAGGTGCTGTACAATAGCACTTTTATAAGAGTGGCACTGGCTACTTAGCTTCTACTGCTGTGGAAATAAAAAAGCATTTAGGACATTCTTTATCCTCATAAGTAGCTATGACACCTATTATCCTATTAATTTTCATCAGGAAATATTATAGAATGGATGAGAAAGCAATAAACATTACCACTTTGCCAGAAGTTTGTTTCTTTACTGGTAAACGTGAGTGCAAATATTTATAAATTTGTTCAATGAAATAATACATGTAGTAAAAGGCTCAAGATTTCTAGTAACTTCAGAATTAATGGTATTATTATAAGGCAATTCCCAGCAAAATACAACCCCATGTTATCAATGCAGGTTGTTTGTAATAATTGCACTGCTCTGATGTGCTGTTTTGGACCAGTGAGTGTGCTCATTAAACACTATATGATAACTTAAAACCTTTAAAGAGCAATTGTGCTTCTTTGTTTGTGTGTGATAGGTGCTGTCATAAAAATCTTCATGTCAATGTAACATATTAATACAAGGCAAAAAAAATACACTGCTGCAAAATATGAAATTTTATATTATCTGACTTTATTTCTGTCTCTGTGTAAATTCCCTCAGCAAATTTTACATTACCCTTCCCCTTATTTGTTTTTGAATTAACAATCCAACCTGACAGTACAGTTTCAATTCATTACTCAGGTTAAATTCATCACTCAAAAAGTACAAATGTTGACTCATGAGAAAACATGTTAAGAAAGAGAGAGATTATACTCTTTAAATAGAAAACAATCAAAAATTGAAATATCATCTTTTATTTTTTTCAAATGCATAATATCATTATGCAGGTCACACCTTTTTGCAAAATACGACATAAGAAAGTTGTATTGTAACTTTTCTCAGTTTTTACAAGGCATTTTAAGTGGAATCCTTTTGGTTTATCTCTCACTGCTGGTACTGGTTCTGTCTGAGCTGGAGTTCAATTTCCCATAGCAGCCCTCAGAGTGCTGTGCAGTTTGATGGCACCTGGCAACCCTGTCAACCCACCACAGTGCTTCATGTTGTTATACATCTGGCAACTTTACCTGTTCAAACTTCACTGGCTGGTGAAGGGCTATGCTTAAGAATCCAAAAGTGGGTTTAGGATTTTTTTTTTTTGGTGGAAATCTTTGGAACTTGTTCATCCTTTGGCTTTGTTTATGTTTCAATAATTTATATCATCACGTATTTTTGTGCCAACACTCGATCGTGCACACAGAAAAATCTTTGAACTTCATATGTGTTGACAATATGTATCTTCTTGCTTAGTATTTACTAATTCTGGAAATGCAAATTTTTCATGGGAACGTACTAATGGCAAAAAATATTTCTCTTCAGAAGATTTTCAGCTGCACAAAAGACAAGGCTATGAGGGAAAAGAGCTCAGATTATGATAGTCTTTATGTGAAAAGGAAGGGTGAGATTGCCCAGCCTCTCAATTAACAATAGCCTATGAGAATGTTATTGTTAAAAAATATTATTGCAATATTTAGACCAAACATGGCATTCACAGCAAGAACTTTTATTTTTCTTATTCATTTTAATAGAATTGAGATGTTCTGAACTGAGTGAACTATGAACAGTGAAGTCATGTAGCCCTTCCAAAGACACCTGAATAACACCTCACATTAACATTTAGGAATTAGGAAGAATACTCTTGTGTGTAAATAAAACCTGAAATCCTACTCAGACATAAGGGATGTCTTACTTTACTGAGGTAACAGAATGTAGATGAGAGTTAAAAAGAATTTAACAGATGGCAAACATCATAATGGATATTTTATTGCCAGCTTTAAGTAGTTTTGGTCCCAGACTATACCACAAGAATCAGATTTAACAATGAGAAAAGCAACTATACCGAAGTGGGGGAAGGAGCAGAAAGAGGAGAAAGGACATTTGAGACTTGAGAATGCATTATAATGTCAGACAAGAGACGTAGACTGGTTTATTTATATTGAGATCACAACATAAAGCTTCTTCCAAGGTATTTTACCTCTCCAGCATGATTTGAACAAGAAAATAATAATCCACAGATAAGAAGCCTGAGAAATAAAACATTTAGGAGACTTCTTTCTTCAAAGAGGATGACAGATTCAGGTGAGATTAAAAAAAAAAAAAGTGGGAGACAAGGTTTGCCCATATGTATCTTAAGCACAAAGATATCCTCGATATTTCTGCATATTTGAGCCCTGAGATCAGGGAGATCACTAGGAGAGCTCTGGCTGCAGTATAGAAACATGTGTGTTGCATGTTAAAATGAGCAAAGAAAGACAAACAACTGGTAGAGCACTTTTCAGTGAATCGGTGGCCTTGCTAGAAGTATTATGAGAATTTTGATAGATGGTATTGAGTACCTCAATAGAGTGATATTGGGATTAGCTCTTCCTCACAGAGCTATTTGAAAACAGATTCAAATCAATATGTAGGTGATAAGTATTTGTTGTTATTACTGCTGCATTCTGCAGGGGGTTTCGAAGAGGTAATTCATTGTGACGCATGAAATAGTCCTGTGGGAGCTCCCAGGTTAGAGGAGAATAAAACTAGCAAATGAAGTGTCAAGACTTTATACTACTGTTTATTTTATACATTTAAAGTACACTATCCTTTCTAGTACCATTTCTTCAAATAACTGCATCGATTTACCGTATTTTAAAAGTACTTTTGAAAGAGCAAACCTGTCAGGACAATTGTACCACTTTGAAGCATTGAATATAATGTAATGACTGGACTGTTTGATAGGAAAACTAGATTTTTTTCTAAATATAACACATTCTAAACATTTTTGTAATGCAAGGTTATCGCTTCTGTATTACAAATACCAGATTTCTTCACTGGCCTTCTAAAGCCCAAAGGCTGTCACTACACATTTGTCAGTCTTCAGCACCAAATGAAATAAATTCTTACATCTCTTAGCACTGAATGTGGAAACAAGTAATCTTTCACTTCACAAGCTACGTGTACACATAAAATTGGTACAAGTTTGTTTTGGCAAAACTATATCCCCCTCCCTTCCTCTCTGTTCCTTCTGGGTCTGAGTATCAGACACATGTCCAAAAGGTAATGACATGGCATCAAAAAAAAAGGTGGATGTGTCTTTATTTTTATACACAGCAATGTAATAAAAGGGGCTGGTTTTGTATCTTACTTCAATAGCTTATTAAGATCATTAATTTGTTGCACACAGGATTCTGTCCTTGGTGAAAATGTCTACAGAAGCTACCAAAAAGAGAGCCTGGGCTATGGCTAGGAGATCTAGACTCAACTATGGAAAAAAATATGGAGCAATCCCTGTTTATTTCCTGGCTGGTTATGAGAGAAAGCAAAGTTGTCCAGAAGTAAAAGAATGCAAAAAGTTTTCTTGATAAGGAAAAATAATACTATCTTTATGACTCCATAGAGAAGCTAATGCTGAGGATCAAACATACTGTGGTCAACTTGTAGGCTTGCCTGAAATTCAGACATATTTTTCAAGTAGCTGTAAGCAATATCATCATAGTGAATCAAACTCTTCAGTTTAAAAGCAAGGAGTTTAAAATCTTACTTAGCTTTTAACTGATACCAGTCACTCAAAGCTAAGAAGATTACACAAAATTATGTATGTTGCATAAATATATGTAAAATATAAATATTAAAAATATAAGCCTAAATTCCTATTATGTTTATATTTTTTTTTCAACTCTAGTTCCTCACATAAAATCTTAAATCTCGAGACGATAATTTTGTTTTCTTACTAAAATATATTGGTTTCCACTTTAAATCTACCTTTAAATTCCCAAAGTCCTACTCATGTATCACAGTGATGCAATAGAAAAATTTTTCAAACACCTGTTTCATTTATCTTAAACATACACTTTACCATATAGTTAAAGATACAAGTGATTTCTGAAAAAAAAAAGAAATCTTGATCTATATTGTAATAAAATTCTACAAAATGGAATGTTTTAGCTGTTCTGTTGGACAGCCCATAGCTGATGCCCCAGAACAAAGTAGGACTCTTTGGTACACAATTTTTAGTTGTGTAGTTTAAAGACAACTTTTAAGTTGAATTCCAAAAATGAAATGCATGCCAGCATAAATCCATGAAATCACAACAGCTCATGGAAGGTACTAGTAGCTCAAGATTTATGCACAAGTCAAAATATCGAACAGTATGGATTCATATTTTTGTTCTATAATACCTTAGGAAAAGTTCAAATGAAACAGAATTACATGCAAATTTCACTATGCCTAACACATAGCTTATAATTCTAGCAATTTAGAAGATGTAGTATAAAGAAGATATGAAGGCTAATTATAATTCTGACATTTTGAAAAGATTGCACTAAATATATCAATATTAAGAAAATTCTAATGCAGTAGAAGAGAGTGAAATGAAATATATTGTTCTTGAAATTCTTTTGTCATTTAATACTATCTTAATAGCTCTAGTCACATTCTAAGACTATTTTACAGTACTTCAATACCACAGTGTGTCATTATCAAATAGATATAAGATATATACAGTATTACAAAGAACATCTGGTTTTAAATATTTGAACTCCTAACTTCTTTCTCCAAAGTTAAACCTCCAAGGGCATGCTAAGGAAGTAAGTGTCCAAACTTTTTTGGATATTGCTCAAAATCCCATCTAGACTTCTAGTAGGACTTGAAAATGTATAGATTAAGTGTCAGTGCAAGAGGATCTTTGGCTGATTCCAAACTGAATTGTTAAGGCATGCCCCAGAATGTTCTGTCACATTTTTTCAGCAGTTCAAAAAGGAATGGGAAACTACGTGTTCTCTACAGCCACATTTTTTACTTGCTTCTTTACTGTCAAGTCAAAAAGGACCTGGGGTTCACATCTCAACCTGAAAACATGCAACACCCTCAAATTCAGTGAATATAGATAATGCAAAATGCAGAAAAAAAAATCAAAATGGAGAAATGGAATTTAGATGAAAAAATTCATCTATTGCCACCATCTCTGCCTATATTTCTAAACTGGGAAGAGAAATAAGACATGCTGAAAAATGTCCTGATTCAGAGAAGTAGTAACTTACTTTGCTTATAGTTGGAGTTCTATGCCTATCAAGTGCATAGCCACAGGATTTTAAATGAAAGTTATTACAAATATGTTTCAGAGAATAAACAAAACAAAAATAAAATGCAACCAAATAAAACCCCAAACTACATAAAAACAAGACTGTGAGAAAAGTGGAAAGATGCATAAGAAACAGCAGTGGCATTATTGTTGAGTGCTTTAATACATTGGTTTCAATAGTTTTCCATGAAATGCAACTACTGGCACTAAACCTCATGGTTTGCCATAGTTCCATCAAAAATTAGTACAGTTTCTCTTTTTAACTGCTAAATCTCTTATGTTAATGTAATAACTCAGGAATATGCCACTTTACACCTATTATTTGACTAAAATCCTGTGTTAAGTCTATATTATGCCAAGTGTATTTTAACATGTGTTATGATAAAACTGATACTCATTGATACCATGCTCACAGAAATCCTGTAATTGCAGGCCTATTCCTCTAAATCTTGGAGCACTACACAGGCAATTTTTCACATCTTTTCTGAGATAATTCAGTGGCATGTATTAGTGGAAAACATACCAATTTACTCTTTAAATGCATGAAGGAAACAGAATCATGGACTTACGGTCTGTAATTTTCAGGACTCTTTTGAATTCTCCACTTCCAGATCCTCCACAACCATCTTCATCATCACAGTCACCACTGATTTGTTCATCTACACCTCCACCACTGCCTGTTTGTTGGAGATCCCATTTGTCATATTTTGGAAATGATTTGGCCTGCAACAGCTGAAGAGAAGATATAGTATGCAAGTTAGCAGTACATATGGAGAGCTTCAGTGAGTATCCAAAATTTTGTATGTGTCCCTTGTAATTATCTGATTTGAAAAGGAAATTTCAGGATCGACAGAATGAGAATTCTGATTTTTTAAAAAAATTTTTTAACCCTGACTTACAGATAGATTTAAAAGAGTGGTGTTTGAAGATGTAGAGTTTAGTTTAATTAAAAATCCACAAAATGTCCTTATCACTATATAAGAAAATTTCTTGCCCAGAGGTCAAGTGGAATGGATAGATACATAGAATCATAGAAAAGTTTGGGTTGGAAGAGAACTTTAAAGGCCATCTAGTCCAAATTACCCTGCAATAAGCAGGGACATCTTCAACTAGACTAGGTTGCTCAGAGCCCCACCCAATCTGATTTTGAATATTTCCAGGGCTGGGTCATCTACCACTTTCCTGGGAAACCTGTTCCAGCATCTTACCACCCTCATTACAAAACACTTCTTCCTTATATGCTGTCAAAATCAAACCTCCGTCAGTTTAAAACCATTGCCCTTATTTCTACCACAACAGACCCCACCAAAATGTTTGTTGTCCCTTTCTTACAGGCCCACTTAGAGCAGACAGCATCTGTGCTACTTAACAGCTGGATCTGGATCTTTTAAAGACCCCTGTGGTGTCCAAAGAGACTTAAGATACATGTATTGTTTTATGTGAATTTTTCACATTTGAAATATCTGAAGTAGTGTGAGAGCTGTTTTGCAGCTCTACATTGATGAATCCAAAACATAGTTGCCTGCTCTGGGTGTGTCATATGGAAATGTGGTAGAAGCTGAAGAAAAAAAAATGTGTTGGGATGATATCAAATGCTTGACCAAGGAACAGCAGACCAAATCAATACATTCAGAGGCAGGGCTAGCATGGAGAGAACTATTTCCAAAGGACATCCAGGCATTACTTGGGTAGAACTAACAAAAGTGAGGTAAAATAAAACAAAGAGATAGCTGATATTGGCCTAAGCAGTGTAGATGATTTGGTTCCAGTAAATACGATTGTTCTCTAGCTTCTTTTTATTTCTCACTATAGAAATGGCCAATGATATCTGCATGGTTTATAAGAAAACCATGTAACCAGTAAGATATCTGTTTAACACATTTCTCCACTCTGTTGAGCGGTGCTGAGCAATCATCAGAATAATGTTAATCTCTCTCATTTATCAAATGTACAAGTGCTGTCATACAGTTTTTAAATACTAGGTGGTACAACTGTCATATACCCACAATGGACCCTCTTCCTCATTCAGATTCAGTTCAGTTTATCTGTCAGATAAATATAAACATCATAACCTATAAAAACCCAGGTTCTTACAAATGTTATTAATTTTTATAACCTCATCTCATCGAAAATACCAGTTTGTACAGGTTTGTGCATTACTCATGCTTCAATCTAGGAAGAGTTCTTTACACTGGCCAAAACCTCACAGTCTCAGATCCTTTAATTTAACAGTCAGATAGTGCTTTCTCCTTAAAGAAAATACCAATAAGTTAGAAAAAGACTCAGTTGTTTTGTACCTTTAAAAATGTGTTTGCTTTGTTGTTTAACAAGATACTGGGTTCGTATTTTCAACCTATACACTAAATTTATTTTCAGATTATGGAGTCACTTCCCAGACGAGGATCTCTTAAGTGCTGTACAGTGCCCAACAAAAAAATATTTTAATCACTACTGCAATGAGATCATTCAGATAAATCTCAATCCTTCCATAAAGTCACTTGCTCCTCTGTGTAAGGACAGGAGAATGCCACTCATCAGTGAATTAGCAGAGCCAATTTCTGCAGCACTCTTAATTCAAAAGTTTTATTAGACATTTATATGCTACCTGAAAGACAAACTACCTAGCTAAAAGGAAAAAAAGCTCCTTGGTACTGCTGCTCCGCTCCCTGCTCATTGTGTAATCCATGCCATACTGCTACAAAATAGTTTTAATGAAACAAAACACAGACTGTTTAATGAACTACACTCAGTTAAAGAGCACACTTATTTTTCTCCCTGGTTCATATTGTGACACATTCCCAGGGCAAGTTGTATGATAAGGTACTCTTTATCCCTGAGATCTGTGGTAAAAATGTGGGCAGGAACTTCCAGCAAGACAGGTTTTCAAACAAAATGTGTTGCCAAATTTTCTACAGTATCCCATATACATATATACAATATATACCATATATACAATACATATCTGGCGTGTGTATATATATACATATATATACACACATTTTTTTCAGCCAGAGAACATGCATCCTCCTCTATATCTGTCTCAGTCTTAGAAATATATTGACTTAATAAGGTTTTATATTTTGTTGCTTCTTTAAATTTCAGCACAACTTAGTTATTTCTCTTTCCTGACTTTCTCTTCCTTTTTTCTATTTTTATGCATTATTGACTTATGACTAGAAATCTAAAAATACAGAAGGTCCCACTAAATTGCTTTAAAGGTAGGCTCAGTATTGAAAAAGCACTCTAACTTTTTTCAAACTTTTCACTGTGCTTGAAAAAGTAGAGATTAAATGAGTAAGCTCATTTGTTATTTGGACTTTGTTATTCTCAATTCAGTCTCCTTAACCGTACAAGAAGAAATATTGTCTCCATATAAGTTCACAAGTCTCAGTGCTGGTTCTCTACTAAGACTTGGATCTAGTCTAAATTCTTTATTAAACAGAAATCCATGTAGTGCTTCAAAGCTAAATTGATTCACATTATAAATAAAGATAAAAGTTGTTTAAAAGAATTGTTCTCTTCTACTCCACTTTTTATAGAGCTATTATTTAAGAGGAAAATAAGTACATGTTAGAACTGGAAAATTTTTTTCTATATACTTACTAGGTCTTTCAGCTGAATGAGGAGGGTTACTAGGTGTATACTATCTGCCCCTCAAAAAAGGACATTGACTGTTTTCCTGCTGTGTCATAGTGTAAAATAGTCTCTTTTCTTTTAATTTTGTCTAAAAGTTATTCCATTCTATCAAAATTTTGTCTCAAAAACCCTGAAAATCCAAACCCCATGAGTTTAATCACACATTATTGTCTTTCAATTTCAATGAAAGAGGCAGCAAATATTCTTGGCAATCATGTTAATTTGAATGAGTTATGGCAAGGGTTAGTTCACCACTGCTCTGAGACTGCAGTAGATACACCAATATTCCAGATTCTCTGGTTGTTAATGTTGATGGAAGTTTATTGAACTAACACTTTGGTATCAAAAGCATGTCCTCTGCTAGTGGCATTTTATTTTCCCAGGAAATTTGTGCACCACTACTATGGTATATGTGCATGGGGGAATGGTTTGGGTGTACATCAGCTGAAAGGTCCTTGGGAGTCTTCAGCTTCACAGCTTCCCTACATAGCTTTGGGAAGTTTGGCCTCCCCCTTAGATCTTTTAGTGCTCAGTTGCTAAAATACCTCTCAGGACTTTCACTGATGGCTTAGTGGAATGCTTTCTTTGACCCAAAAGCAATTTTGAACAAGGTTATAATACCAAAAAGTACAATTAATAAATTTTGTGACATTTCATATTTTAGAATGAAAATATCTGCATTACAAAAGTTACATTGTTGTATTAAAGTACTTCCAGGGTTCTGTAAATATATGACTCACTGCTCTGTAATATGTGGGTAAGAAAATGAACTGCTTGCAGCAGCTACAGAGGCACCCTATGAGGATTCTTGAAGCTTCGCAACAAATCTCAGAGTCTTAAGCCTAATTGGGAGAATTATCACTAAGGATGTATGATTATTGTACAATCCTATAGGGCCTTGTAATCTTTCAAGATTATTTGAGACTTGTACTGATGATCTGGAAAGCAAAATGAAAAACAGAGTGGTAATGATAAATCTTTTATTGCCACAAGAACTGGAGAACTACTAAATAACAAAAAGTGACAAACTAAGAAAATCTCATCTGGCAAGTGAGGCAATTGAGTGAATTTTAAAAGCATACAATAATAAAATACAGACAAAAGTAAATTTGCAAATCTAAATATTGTATTACATACTTATTAAAAGACAAAATATTCTATTTCGTAAATTAATTGTGGATGTCCTGTGTAGCCAGCAGAATATGAATTACCTAGAGCAGTGTTCTAGCCAAAGATTTTAATGGGATATCTTTGGAGACAGAAATAGGAATACTAAGTCAGATTAGGGGTGTTATATTACTCCTAAATCCCATTCTCATTGTCTTTGTTCAGAAAGGATGGCCCAGAAGTGAATTCCATTACAGTGATTAAAATGGAACCAAAAATCCTTTTGTTTTAACCACGGAGCTCATCCTTTAGCACACTCAAAAACCCCTTAATTTCAAGATTTAACCAGCCTTAAAGCCTTGGTAACTGCCTATATGGTACAGATTTAAAAGATTCAGCAGGACAAAGCATATGAAAATAGCAAATAAATAATTTTTTTGTTTAATATTCAAAGTGAATTAAAAAAAAATCTATGCTACCAGAATCATACATTTAAAAATATTCAGGTTGGTCTATACAAAAATGATTTTTCAACAATAAACAATAATTATTAACAGTTCTGGTAAGGGGTTTTTTTAGTTTGGTTTGGTTTGGTTTGTTTGGGGGTTTTTTTGTTTGGTTTGTTTTGTTTTGTTTTGTTTTCTGGTTCAAATAGGTTTTGGTCTTAAAGCATGAATTAATTCAGAGGTTCAAGGACATGGTATGCATGAAGTTAAAGTAAAAAACTGAAATGGTCTCTTCTACCTCTCAAAAATGTATTCATTCATACAAGTAAATCTGAAATGGCAAGAGTGTACTCTGTTTTGTAATCTTCTGCTTGCAGGAAGTTACAAGTGATTTAATCTCTGTTGTTGTTTAACTCAGCAGGAACACCAGACAGATATTCACTCACTCCTCCTCAGTGGGATGAGGGAGAGAATCAGAAAAATGGTGAGACTCATGGGTTCGGATAAAAAACAGTGTAGTAGGACATAAAAGGAATGGCAAATAATAATAGTAATGACGAGGAAAGAATGTACAAAACAAGCAATGCACAATGCAATTTCTCACCACCCACTGACTGATGACCTGAGCAGTGGGCCACCAGCCCCTGGCCAACTCTCCCCAGTTTATATACTGACTGTGATTTTGTATGGCATGGGATAGCTCTTGGGTCATTTGGGCTCAGTTGTCACATCTGTGTCCCCTCCCATCTTCATCCACACCTCCAGCCCCACTCGCTGGCAGGGCAGCACGAGAAGACAAAAAGTCCTTGATAGAATAAACACTGCTCAACAGCAATTAAAATGTTACTGTGTTATTAACCTTATTCTTGCCCTAAATCCAAAACACAGCATAATACCCGCTGCTAGGAAGAAAATTAACTCTATCCCTGCTGAAAAAGGACAATGTCTAATGAATGATGAACACTGAAATAAAATAAAATTTATGCAATAAAATTTATGTTTAAATGATCGAAACTGATGTGATACAAAAAACTAGTATCCTATTCACTTCTTCTACATCATAGACCTTCATGGGAAATATGAATTTTCTATAAATTTTATTGTATTGTATTTCAATGAAAATATCTTGATGCTCTATTGCAGTACAGTGTGAACTAAGCTCAGTCATAGTATTTCCTCTCTTTCATTTATGTGCACATCATAAGTACTTCTGGAGGGAATCTTAAAGGAGATCAGCAGTGAATCTAATTTAGCTAATCAAATCAAATCCAGAAGAATTATTTCTAGAAGTATTACTGCCTTGAACTCCTTCAAATGAGAGGAATAAACTGCTAATTTTTTTACCTCTGCTTAGCATTACATATCCAAATACTTAGAAATCATAATTTCCTTTGGTGATCTCTAAAAAAATACTATTCATACATCTGTAGGCCAGAATGTCCTATAGTTTCATTTCCTTAACAAAATTATGCATTCCAAATTAGAAGTCCAGTTTATATTAAAGACTGGTATTTAGATCACTAGTATGGCAATTCATAGTCCCTTATGAATAGTGAGTGCCCTGTGGGGATTTTTTTTTAATAAAAAGCTGTAGTTTTGTGGGAAGTACATCACCTCCTTTCTTTTTTTTTTTATTATATTCTCAAAAAGAGAATGAGATGTCTAATCAGCTACAGCCTTTATACCCTTGAGATGATACAAAGTACAAGCAACAGAATTATTTGCTATAATAATATATATTTGCTATATTATAATATATATATTTGCTATTTTATATATCTTTTCCCCATAATTATATATATATTGATTGCTATATCAAACCCACTGTTTCCTGCCTAGATCCAGGGCTACAACTCCGTGTTTCAAGCCTGAAAACTCATTCTTCTCCATAAAATCACCAGTAGCCTGAAATTCTGATGGAAGTAACACAATACTTCTCTCAAGTCTAAGCTAACTCAGCTGAACAAAGAAAGAAATAGACATTCATTCCGCTTACTGAACCGCAAAAATTAGAAAGGTGGCTGAGCACCAGCACTGCACAACACAGCTTTAACCTACCCATTGTGCTTTCTTGATATACCTTTACTACCTCAGGATCAAATCAGTTGCTGCCTGAATAGTGGAAATAAGAATCACCCCAGCTTATTATTACACAACTACTTCAAAATCCTTCTCAGTAGTTATTTACGTAGCATTCAAAATTTCCCACTTACTAAGTCCCACTTAGTAAGAGAACAAAATTTTCAAAGAAAGCTAATTGCTAAATTAGGTAGCAATGACTAGCAATTTTCATTGAAGGTACAATTCCTCACAGTGGGACTACGGGTTCAAGCACAAGCACACACCGTACATTTTGTTCCATCCCTAGCATGCTTCCTGACCATCACAAAGTTGAATTGAGCTAACTAGCACCCTCCAGAAAAATGCTTGACCCCAATTTGAGCCTTAGCATGATCTACAGACTGTTCTGAGTAGGCAGCCTGGATATGGTTATTCTGCTGTAGGAAGTAGGACACTTGCAGTCCCTGAACATTTTTATTTAATACAACAGATGCAGTTTTTTTGGGATGTCTACAGTGCCGAATAAAAGAGAACCAGGCAATAAGGTACAGTGATAGACACTGAATTCTCAGTTTTTCTAACTTACATCGGTTCATCAAACAGTTCTCCCTAAGGTAAATCACTTATTAAGAGGCCATTTGTAAATATGGGGGATGTGGAGCAGTGTACCCTCACCCTTTTTCCTCTTTTTACTTAATAATATAAATACAGCTCCTAAATGGAATTGTCCATTCACAAATACCTTTTTTCTAATTTTTAATGTACAGAAATCTTGCTTTGTATGTGGGAGTGCATTTTACAGCAGAAACCCACAGACTCAGGCTCTCACTTGAGTTCTGTCATGAGCGATTACTTTTCTTTCCAGTTGTTACTGGTTCAGAGTGAATACAGGAGCAAAAGCTTGGCTCTTATCCCTTGGTGCAATCCGTGCCACCACAGTTATGCACACTATCAACTTGATTTGTTTAAAAATATTTAGGTATTTCCATCCATAAAAATGCATGTCTTGCTAACATTTCACTGCAGGTTTAAATCATCCTCAGAAAATTAAGTAAATGAGTTAGACATTTCTTAGATAACAAATGAGAGCAAAATTAAACCCCAGAACAATAGCATGTAGTCTTATTTCTGTCCAGTCTTTGAAATAACAGAAAAAAGTCACATTTTGTATGATTAGTGACTAATGTTCTTTGCCTGTTTCACCCATCCATGCATATGCTTGTATTTTTTTTTTGTCACTGTTTTTTTCTGTTCATCTGTTTCCTCTTAGTCATTTGAAGGTTATTGGTTATAACCCCCTCCACTAGATATTACAAATAATTCTTCAGATAATTTGAAAATAATTTTATCCTTTACTTTATTCTTATCTGAATTTTTGGACCTTTCTTCCTTGGCAAGGGTTGATATAGACAGACATATATGACATATATTAGACAGTTTTCTTTGGTCTTAATAGTAGACTGAAATTATGTCTTTCCAGAACAGACTATGTGAATCACTAGACAGGTTAATATTGAGTGCTTTAATGAATGATTAAAGAGGTCTAACAAAAAAAAAGAAAAAGGATTGATTTAAATAACATGGCTTACTATGATCAGATAAAACTCATTTGAACAAACAGAGCCAGGATTTTGGGTGGAGTTGGGCTTCAGAGTCCTACATCTCAGTGTAGATGTCAAAAAATTTACATGGTTTTTTGTAAGTGAAGTGTCTAAAGTCCTCAGTAGTAATTTGCATGTTAGAAGTCTGATTCAGTTTTGTGGACATTGTTGCCTAGCGCTTTTTGATATGACCTAGAGTATCTGGGGCACTACTCAGCGAGAGAGGAGTGATAGAGGATTTGCAGAAGACCTTCTCGAGCAACAGCTGGAGGCCAAGGAACACTGAGCAGCTGGAATGGTTCCAGGCATCTGAGCACATGCAATTGAATCATAATCCTAGTTAAAGCTGGGAGTTATTCAGCTAAGCAAAGGCTGGANAAACCAGCACGAACGAATTACAATTTCTTCTTTGGCACTGGGCTGAAAGACAGAGACTTTCTTAAACTCGGAATCATCTAAATATCACAGATTCCAACAGAGTCCAAACAGATTTATATAAAAGAAATAACAAAAAAAATTTTCCAAGAGGATTCTTAATTCTTTTAGCCAGGCATTGCAATTTTTGTTTGGTAACAACACAGGTCATAGCACAACAAGGCCAACTGGAGAAAAGCACGGTGGGATCCCAACCATTTATCTAGATGCTATAGATATAAAATTCACTCTTTCTCTGTCTGTTGTCTCTCTATATAAACAGCAAAAAAAAAAAAAAAATTATTTGTGAGGAAAAATGCTGATTACAACTTAAATTTTCTCAAAGAAAGTTTCAAACCAAACATTTTCAGTGTTAACAACTAGAACTTGGAAAATCATATGGAGAATTAATCAGAATTACAGCCAGTTTCAATAATCTCATGACTATCATTATGCAGGACAGTTTTTTAAATAAAATAAGAAACAAACGCATACCAGTGAAGAGGCGGAACAGTAGAGAATTCACCAACCTGCAAGATTCATATATGTGGACATGAGTACACAATCATTTACTCAATGTCATGCACTGATTTCTACTGATAGAAACATCAATCTGTTATTAGTCTGGCTGTTACTTAGAAATAAAAATCATGACATTAGCAAAATGTAAATGTTCAATTTTATTTTTTAAGAATAAAGTTTGTTCCATGGTATAATATGTTTATATTAAATTGCTACTGAAAAATAAGCTAGAAATGGGTTCTACAGCAAATTATCTATACTACATCAGTTTTCCACTTGTGTATATTGTCTGTGACAATTTGGAGCTTATGTCTACAAAAGTAGAACTTCATTTTACTTCTTTGACACAGTTTTTTTACTTAAGAGTTAATAATCTGTAAACCCTAGTTTCCTCTCATTATCAGTGGAAACAGAAGTCTGATGTTACAGCTGAAGTAAATTAAACATCATGATAGATAATGAAAATCGCAGACAGGCTATTTCAGATTTTGATTTCTTCTTATACTTCACAGATCTGCAAGTGAAAGGGCATAATATTAAGCCATTTAGAAGAGGGACCTTCTGGAACACTTTTCACTTTATAAGAATATGCTACTTGACATTTCTTCTGAAGGGCCATTCAGAAGACATTATAGGAAAAGCTGCATTGAAATAATCAGTGATGCCATCATGAGCAAAATTGTGACTATACTGTTAGAGGTACATTTCTATTGCTACCCTATTGTGAGTGAATAAATCGGTGATTTATCCAGTGAACTGATTTCAGAGAATGGAATTCCGTAGACAGTCAGTGGAGGTGACCCACCGGCTGTGCTGACTGACACACTGCTCTCCCTTATCCACCAGCAGCATGATAAAGCTACTTTCGTCTTCTACTTGGTGACATTTCTAGCCCTCACATCAGTGGACCCAAGTGAGTGAGGAAAAGCAACAGCTGCTATGTAAAATTCATGAAGACTAAGCTGACAGCAAAGCCAATATTGTGGAACTTCATGAAACTAGTATGCTCCCAGCAACATTTGAAAGCAAGTTAAATACAAAAATAAAATAGAAGGAAGCCTTTAATTTTGCATTAGGCGTTGCTCTGTAGATAATGCAAGTGAAAAATGGTCCCATATACTCAAAAAATTGAAACATTAAAAATACATTTCCCTCTTCAGCAGCTGCATACATACTTTTTCCTTAAATCAGCTCATTCTAAATTGATCTAGAATATGATATGACAGTAGACACCTATAAAATTTAATGCAGAACTCAGTATGAAACAAAATTCTTCAGTATTCATCTACGTCATAACAGACCATAGCAATGTTGTCTATAGAACAGTTTTTGTGGGGAGGGAGTCTCTGTGCAAAAATATTGTCATGTCCCACCTCCCCTTCCCTCTCCCCTCGCAATAAAAAAGATATGCAGAACCTTAATATAACTAATATAACTTATAGCCAGGAATCTCCTTACATTAGTGAGACCAAGTATCAATAACAAAAGCATACCTCCAGTCCTTATCTGTGACTTTGTTTGGCCCCATCCTATAATAAGAGATTGCCACAAAACATACCACAGAAAAAACATAGAACCAGAATCTTCTGCATTATTTATCAAGTTTTTCTTAAGGTCCAATATATACTCTTTTAATTTTCAGAATATATCCTTCAGACAGAATGCCAGTATAAACTCTAGCACATAATTTATGCCACACTTATGTCTTACACTGAAAGTTTTCCAGCCACTGAGATTGTGTGCCAGCACTCTCCAGAAGACAAGTGAATTCTTTATGAGGTTAAAACAAGGCCTTCCTGCCACACAATTTGCCCCTTGTCCCCATTCTTGAGTTGTCATTTATTTTCATGATTTCTCTATAACTATACTTCTCTGGTTATATTCATGTAGTAAGGCTGCTTTGCATAAATTGAGACTTATCATATATGAAGGACTGTGTTTTTAAATCCTCTTTGCCTCCAAACTATTCTTAAAATAGTTCCCATTGCCTAGTCTTGTCAAAATGCATTTTGCCTGTTTTTCAAAACCTTCAAGAGAATTAAGGCATCCTTGAAATATGAAAGTGGTGGAGAAGCGGACATGTACATTACTTGAGAACAGGTTTCTTGGTGCATAAAGAAGTGGACCATTTACAATCAGAGTCTTCTCAGAAAGATTTGCTAGAACAATTCTTTAGATCCCATTGGGTCTTTGTACGTGTGATAAGATTACAACTTTTCTCAGAAAAGCTAGCTTCAAGTTCAAGTAGCTGCCGATGCTATTTCTCTGCAGCATTACTTATTCAGATGCAATCAAGTACATGGAGAATATTATAAAATAGAAGCCTTTTTTGAAATTCCTGAGAAATCCTGGTTCATACATTTTGCAGCTGTAATATGTACGCAAAAGTCTAATTATAGTAATCCTAATCTATGCAGGCTATGTTATTAAATGTGACATATATTTTAATTGTTGACAGATGGATTTGAACCATGTATAAATATTTATAAAGTCACACATATTCCTATAGCTAGCACACACAAATGTTCTAGGTATATTAGTCTGTCTTTTCTGAATCCTTTTATATGCACATGCAAACTCAGGATTTCCATTTTAATAACTATTTTATTGTTTAGGTTATCTGAAGATATAAAAGGACCATTTTCTTTTTAAAGTGAAATGAATATTGCATAGATTACAAACAGTTTTGATTACTGTGGAAATCAGAGTACTTTTTCATCAGTACATTGTACTGTGTTAGCACATGTGCTCACAGTTATTAAATATTGCCATTGTGCTGCTTATTCATAATCACCCATCTTCTCTCATCACTACAGGAAAGATATCAATAGAAACCTTAAAATCTCCATGAACAGTGCATAAAAACAGGCCCAATCCAGCAAGACTATTCATTAACATGCTAATCTAATGCATGTTCCTCTATTTAGAACTCAGAAATCCTTGTTTAAATCACATGTATTGAAAAAGTTGGTTATTAACAAAACACCCAAAACAAGTAGAAAATAGGCAACATTTACAAGAACTACCATCTAGCAAATACATTATCTGAGCTCTTCAGAGATGTCCAAGGGCAGTCTTAAACTAATGAATAAGGTGAAGACTGAGGGATCCCACAAGTCAGAAAAACTGCTTACACATCTTTTCAGCTGTTAGGGTGGGACTCATTTCATGTAGCTTTAGAAATCTAAGCTTAGGCATCTGTCTCTGCAGAAAGACAGGCAAGTCCAGTGGGTAATTCATCTCAGCCTAAAGTTATCTGTAAGATGTTTATTGAAGTCAAAAGTCAGATTCTTTGCTGATATGCGGTTTTGCAAAAAATCCCAACCCACCAACCAACTGACCTACCAAACAACTGCAACCAAACCAACAACAACAACAAATACATTTGTGCAGGTTTACTTCACGCGCCCCCCCCTCC